>VWZO01016585.1:22543-33961 GCA_013396975.1 Bucco capensis | reverse complement strand
CCAGGAGGCTGTGGAGTCTCCTTGTCTGGAGACATTCCAGAGCTGCCTGGACACACTCCTGTGTGACCTGGTCTAGGTGATCCTGCTCTGGCAGGGGGGTTGGACTAGATGATCTTTCTAGGGCCCTTCCAACCCCTGACATACTGGGATACTGTGATAATTGCATAAAACATACATTAAAACTTACAAATTAGTAGTAGTATTATATGCAAGAGTAGCATAGATAGATGCATAGTAACAGAAATAAAAGAAGAAATAAAACACAAACTTATGTTCACTAAGTCTGTCAGCTCAGTCACATATTTCAATGATCTATACAGATGGTGCATGCTTTTCTGCTTTGTTATTCCTGTTTCTATATGTATCATATGAAATGAAGTTAGCAGACAAATTCCTCAGTAGTTGACATCAACATTCTTGTTATTTTGTAATTTCATAACCAAACACTGCCAATTTCTCCAAGCCCACTACCACTGCTGCATTTGGATTTACATGACTTTCAATATATAGCCAATGCCTTGGTAATCCAAGGAAAAGCTCTGAACATTGTCTTAAATATTCCTCTATTCGCCTTGTAAGACAGGAATAACTAAATCCTTTGGTGATACAAATCCAACACAATTTAACTAAAATAGAAACTATGAAGGTGTCTTTTCACAAAACAGGTTTTCTAATTTGTGTTTCATCAAAGTAGTTATGTGGAATAGATTTTCAGTCCTTGTGTCTAGCATATTCCACATGATTGATGACAAGTATTAGAGTTAAGCATTTCTACTGAACACATGAAGATGTTTCGCAGGAATCTCACAGAGATGAACCATTAATTTAATATGAAATTTCAAATAACCAAGTTGGTGTGAACATGCTTCCTCCAATATAGATACTGATAGAGAAATTTGAGCATAAGAACAAAGGTAAGTATTACTATAAAACCACATTCATTCTACATAAAATCTGAATGTTTCCCACATTTCTTGAAGAAGTACCAGAGTAGCTTATTTTGTGTTTTCAGCTCCATTGGGTGAACATCACAGTGTTAAGTGCTTTCCAAACGAAGTAAAAATCATGGCATAAAATTGAACTTTGAGCTTGAAAGTTTTTTTTTAAGTTACCAGTACCAGCCAGGTAGGATTGTGTAACTATAGTATCCAGTTACTATTAAATATGTAAATTCATGTGACAGCTTTAATTCTGAAAAAAATGTCTGAATTTTGTAATATGTATAGATGTTATTGGCAGCATTTAAAAAAAATAGCAAAAAATGTATATCTAGGATTTTAAGTATTTAACAGAGGATCAGACATATCTGGAATAATCCCTAAACCAAAATAAAAATAACTTCACTGACTTAAATTCACTGATGCTGCATCCTAATTTCTCATCACATTGTGAAATTAATTCTAGTGAAGTTTAATTCCTATTTCCAGGTTTTACATACTCATTAAGTAGCATGTAGGACAGTTAGTTTTGGAGTTCATAAATATCTGCTACTCAAACTGGGTTACAGAGGCAAGACAGAAAGCATGAAAGCTATCACTCACTGATCTGTGAATCCTGGTTGTGTCTTAACCTTATAGCAGTTAACATACATTTATTTTGCAATTGGGGATGGCAGATTGCTTGTATGCAGTCACTTTTCACCTTTTTTTCCCCTTATATTCACATTTGTCATACTGTGAACAAAATGACTGGAAGACAAAGGCCAGGGTCTGCAATTCTGACAGTAAATGAGATACTACTGTATTGGTCAGTATTTTGAACTGCAAAACTCAAATTATCTGTGTTTATCAAAAGAATAACAACATACTGTATCATTTGTCTTATTTCTTTGATATTATATTGATTTATTTAATAGATTAATGTTTGATAGAAAACTGGAGAGAGACAAACAGCCAGCTCTCTTAACAATCTAAGGCATAATACTATAACTTACACTTGCCATCTGTATTTTCAATTAACATACAGAATCACAAACATGCCCAAGTCATCTAATGTTTAGTTTTCCCAGCTTTTCCTTCTGCATTATTCCAGAATCTCCTTTCCTTCTCTACTCATTCTGGTTTTGAGTATTGAGGCATAATATCCCCTATACTCTTCCTATTTAATTTTTTTAAGTTAATGTAGAATAAAATCCCCAAACATTCATTGTATTTTGGAGTTTAAAAAATATTTTCCTGTTGCTTTGTTTCAAACTACCTTGTGCCTTTTCTGCCTTTCAATTTCTTCTAGCTGTACTCTATGTTAGTATGAACTATTACCAGTTCTGTTTAAGGCTAGGACTCTAGAGTTCCCATTTTGAAAAGGCCCTAGAAGAGAGCAGCTGATGAAGAAAGGCACAAGACAGGAATTACAGGTAATTTCATTTACAGGTTGTATTGGTCTGGGAAAATTCACACAACAACTCTGATATTATGCTTGATATCAGCTCATGCTACAAACTTATAATCTGTAACACTTACAATAAATAGGAGTTAATGACAAGCTCTCTCTAGTGTCCTCCCCCTTTCTTCCATCATATATTAGAAATACTGCACTTACAAAATGAATTCTAATCAGTCTCCTTTATATAGCACAGTTAAACTTTCTAGGCATACAGACATCACACAAAGAGGACTGCCAAAAGTTTGATTCCCAATCACTTCTCATATTATCCGGAAGAAAACAATGAACTCAGACCCTCTTTGAATATTGACAGAAAAAGGACTTAACATAGCAAACGAGAAACATAAGAACAGAAAAAAGCCAAGCAAAAGGGCATGTCTGTTACTGTGTTTGAATATTGCTGAAATATAAACTTGAAAGTACCCTGGGTTCAGTGGTACATGAAGTGCCAGGTTTCAAAATGCTTCTAGTATCTCCGTCATGATCCCAATTCAGATTTTAAAGTTTCATCCATAATATTACAGCTGCTTCTTTATGACTCCTTTCTAATGCAAAACTGAAGTACATGCAATCTTAACAATGTTTGTGGAATAATGAGATTTGAATCAACTGTGAGACTCTTAATCCTAATCGGTGAGAGGTGTGGGAAGATGAAATATCTCCTTTCCCTATAACCTAATAAAACCCAGCAGTATCAGCTCCCAGAATGCAACATCAGCCTTTCTACTGAAGGGCTGAGCATGAGGTTAGGAAAAAAATTTGTCATCAATGTAAATAACAGAAGTTCTTACTGGTCACGCTTGGTAAGCCACCTCAGCAACATTTGTGTTCCTTTTTGTACTCTCTCACTTGCGTTGCTGGCACTGCTTTCAGCATCCTGCCCCAATAGGCTGAAGCAGGAGCTCTGTTTTGAAATGCTTTCCAGAGGGCTAGTTGAAAACTCAAATTGCATTATTTTCATGAGGAGTCCACAAGAACCCAGAAACCAGAACCACTTCCAACTCATCTGGTCAGAGTCAAAGTCAGGAGGATCTTTAAACCTCACTTCTCCAATTCACAAAGAAAAGATTTCTGCAAGAAGCTTTTGGAAAAGAGTCCTACCAGCTATCACTGTTGCAGCACGGCAGAGGAAAGGACTTTTGTAGTGGCTGTGAACAGGTATGAGTTTCAGGCTGTGCCAATACTGCATTACGGCTGTGACCACTTTCCTGTCCTTGATGCTAAAGCTCAACAGGTGCATCGACACTTCAGCACATTGGAGGAAGACAGATATACTGCCCCTGAGTCCTGATGAGGAGCCATCATAACTCACCTGCACCAAGCAGAAAGAGATGTCATCTGAATGTCTAAGAGCTCGCTTTGACACATTACAATACAGTGCCCAGCAAGATGACAGCACTGTTCAGGACAATGTGGCTTAGCTAGCTAATGTGTCTGAAAAAGGTGAAAGACATAAATGGTGCCTTTCTCAACCTCTTCAATAACTGTCACACAGGCACAGTCTGAAAATCACTTGCGGTCTCCTGTAGCCCCTGGTGCGATAACTGTGCCGACAGCAGAGGGAGCATTAAACTCATTGTCCACGGGAAAGCGTGGGGAGTGATACCCATGTTCCTATAATCCTTGGATGGGTATGAGCTCATTAGCCTTCTGGCACTCATCCTAAGAGAGGGACAACTCTGATTCCAAACCTGGGCAGATGGAGATCGTTTAGCCTTGTAAGGCCTTCCATCTAAGAGGTTAAACCTCCGTCCTAAGGACTTGGCTGCCAGCATCCAAGCTTGCTAGGCCCTGGCAGATGAACCTTAGAACTAAAGGGTGGGTCCCGCTCTGCACATGCTGTGTCTCACCTAAAAAAAATCCATAGCGCAGGCTCGAGGGTGCTTATCCACTATCCTCTTTTTATCAGCGCGCTTGGAAAAGGCGCTGATGAGGAGTGTGGGTAGAGCCCTCCCTGGATCTTCGTTCGCGAAGCCTAGCCACGACAACAATAACTGTCATGGAGCATCGGAGGCATCCTGGGTAGACACTGCACCACTGCTGAGGCAAATGTAAAGAACCATCAAGATTCTTTGGTTAACTGTTCTCATTGCCAGTAGCAAAGTACTAGAATTCAAAAAGTAACTTGACTTTTCAAAACCAGCTAAATAAGAGGAACTTTTCTTGCCTCATAAACAAGAGTTTATGACTCCTTTATGGCTCCTTGAGTCTATGTATGCAAGTTTGCTCAGCTTTCTAAAGCAACCCCTAAACCATACAAAGATGAAGAGAGACTTTGTGTTATCCTCCGCACAGATAAGGGAAGAATCTGAAATCCCTAAAACAATCCCCAGGGCAGAGATGTCTGTTTGCCTACAAAAATGTTTTGATGACCACTAACAGTATCATCTGTCTCTCACGTTTTGTATAAAACATACAGAAGCAAAGGTGAGGTGTTTGATTCACAGTAGAGTGAGAAAGCAGCTGGAATTAATGCAGTTTATGCAAAAGCAGCCAGACAAGCTGTTGCAAGGGATGGTTATGCATTTTAGCGCAGCCTGCAGTTGGTACATGGTTTAAATAAAAAATACAATGCCCACACATTCAAAGCAATGATGGAGAACNATGTTGAGCTTCCTCTCAATTAGTACCCCCAGGTCCCGTTCCGCCTCGCTGCTCTCCAGCCACTCTGTGCCCAGCCTATAGCTCTGCATGGGGTTATTGTGGCCAAAGTGCAGGACCCGGCACTTGGCCTTATTCAACTTCATCCCATTGGAATCAGCCCATCTCTCAAGTCTATCCAGATCCCTCTGCAGAGCACTCCTGCCTTCCAGCAGGTCGACACACCCTCCCAACTTGGTGTCATAATGATCAGTTTCAGAATGGTGGGTTGTTGCTTCCTATTATTATTTATATTCACTTTGTGATAAGTTAGTGCTGGGTTTTATTAAATACTACATGTTATGAAATACATCCTTTACTACTTAATACCAAACAGCTCAATGCTGAAGTGAGTTATTTTAGCTAAACTGCCAAACTGCCCTTCTACTGGGCACTGACCAGAAACATGGAATGAAACTGCTACTGCTAGCAGGTAATAGCATCCTCCTAGCGGCAGGGTAAATCTGACAAGTGTACCATTAGGTTCAATGTTAAGTAGTGCAGTGGCCAGGATGCCACAGAATCACACAGAGCCACAGAATGGTTAAGGTTAGAAGGGACCACCAGAGGTCATCCAGTCCAACCTCACTGCCCTAGCAGGGTCCCCTAGAGCAGATTACTCAGGATTGTCTCCAGACAGTTTTTTTTAATATCTCCGGGGAAGGAGATTCCACAACCTCTCTGGGCAACCTGCTCCAGTGCTCAGTAACTCACACAGTAAAGAAATTCCTCCTCATGTTTAGGTGGAACTTCCTGTGTTCCAGTTTGTGTTCCTTGCTTTGCATCCTATTGCTTGGTGCTATCAAGAAGAGCTTGGTGCCACCCTCTCTTCAGATACTTATACACATTGATAAGATGCCCTCTCAGCCTCCTCTTCTCCAGGCTAAACAAGCCCAGCTCTCTCAGCCTCTCCTCAAAAGGGAGATGCTCCAGCCCCGTAATCATATTTGTAGTTCTCCATTGGACTCACTCCAGGAGCTGCATGAGCCTCTTGTACTGAGGAGCTCAGAACTGAACCCAGTACTCCAGATAGGGCCTCACCAGGACTGAGTAGTTAGGCAGGATCCCCTCCCTTGAACTCCTGGCAATGTAGCACAGAATTACCATTGGCCTTCTTGGCCACAATGACACACTGCTGGTTAATGGACAACTTGTTATGCACTGGGACCCTCACATCCTTCTCTGCAGAACAACTTGCCATCAGGTCAGACCTCAGCCTGTATTGGTGCATAGGGTTATTCCTTCCCAGGTGCAGGACCTCTGGATAGCTGCACAGCAATCTGGGGTATCAGCCACTCCTCCTAGTTTTGTAGCATCAGCAAATTTGCTCAGGAGACACTCTATGCCTTCATCCAGATCATTGACGAATAAGCTGGACAAGACTGCCCCCAGTACTGACCCCTGGGGACACCACTACTTACTGGTCTCTGGCTAGACTCTGTTGCACCGATCAAAACTCCCTGAGACCAGACATTCACCCAGTTCTTGATCCACTCCATCTTCCACTCATCCACCCCACACTTCCTCGGCTTGCTTATGAGGTTATCATGGGAGACAGTGCCAAAAGCCTTGTTGAGGTCCAGGTAGAAAACACTGCCATCCTCTTGTCTATTCAGACTGTTATTTCATCATAGATGGCAAACAGGTTCATTAAGCATGATTTCCCTTTGATGAATCCACACTGACTAATTACCATGACTTCCATCTTTCACTCATCTCAGTCCACTGAAATAATTCAAGGGACAAGGAGTTACTTTTTTCTCTCCTTCTCTACCACATTAAGTTCAAGCAAAGCACACAGAAATAGCACTGACCTGAAAAAATGACTGTCTCTCTTGGGCTTCCAAAGCAAAAACGTGTTACAGGAAAAATGCAGCCTTTTCCTGACTGTAGACTTTACCCATAATAGAGTGGATAGACTAGAAAGAACCAGATTTTGTTAGTACTTCTAACTGGAGATAAACACCTGGCAACTGCCAGCATTTCCTTTGCATGAGACAATTCACAGGAACACTTTTATGCAGATTAATGTGCCCTGCTGTTAAATGGCAGAGGAGGCCTGTTCAAGATGGTGATGCAGTATATATCAAATAATAAAATATAAATAATAAGAAATCTATAACAATACATAAACCCTGACTCTTAGCTAACCCTAACCCTTTGCTAACCCTACCTCTTAGTTTTGCAACCATTTTTAAACCTACTTACACAGACTAGAACTGGTTTCACTAATCTAGTTAAATGATTATGAATTTATTATAAACTTGCAAAAGATGTGTGCTGTGGTTAAGACACTGATGAGCAGGGAGGAGGGTCTAATTGATAGAGTCTTCTGTTACAAAGGACAATGGAAACAGTAGAAGGAGAGATAGAGATGATTTGGTGTTGTCAATACAGGCAGGGACCTGAACACTCCAAGTAAGTACTAGCAGATTATTAATTGAGCTCCACTAAGAAAACAACCAATCTAAATTTACTTTGGTAAATTAGCCACTAGCCTACTTTATTTTATTTTATTTATTTCATTTTTTGTTTTTATTTACTGTATGCCCAGCAAAAATAGCATAGAAAGCATACCCATGAGGCAAATATCTGTAATGCACATACAGGCAGCACTGAGGAACACAAAGCATACCCATGAGGGAAATATCTGTAATGCACATACAGGCAGCACTGAGGCACAGAAGTTCTTGTTAACTGTCCCAAAATGTTCTGCTGTGATGGAGAAAGCACAGACATCCCTACTGTATCAGTCAATGTCTCACAGCAACTGATCTTTCAGTGGTGATCAGGAAGCTCAGAGCTATCTTTTATCAACATCCAGAGAACAGAACTAGATCCTGACGTGGAATGTGTTGCCTTCCTGATAATGCAGTTTGTGGTTTAGATTTTGTTTGTGACAAGCTTCGCATTTTGCTTGGGTTTAACATGGCATCACAGCTGCTAGATGTTTCGTTTTGTCACTGCCAGCGCAACCTGGAAAAAGAAAACAAGTTTCTGTAACAACTGACTAACAGGCCTAAAACACCTGGGAGAAGACCACTGCTCAAGAAATAATGGCTTAGAGAAAAACAAATTAGGAGCCGATTTATATTCCAGGAGACATTTTACTGCTTGCCACTCTCTATACCACTGAAACACTGTGATGGATTGGGGTGACCAAAGAGAATTGCTAGGTGCTAGTAATGATGATTTGAACAAGGAGGTGAAGGAAACACACCATGCTCCTCCTCTCCTCAGAACATGCTTAGATTAACCTGGAGGGAATCAAGAAAGAGAATGCGACCCATTAGTCACTGGTGGCACCTCAAAATGTGTTGTTCATAGGCAGTTCACACTGTGGGCACCCCAAACCCTAAATTTTAGTGAATTTTAAGGTCTGCATTCCAAGGTCAAACTGCTAAAAGGGAACTAAACACTGACAGCAGATTAAATGGAAATCTACATGCTTTCTGCCTGCAAGACAGTCACCAGTTATTTGTCAAAGCATAAGAAGAGATCTAGACCATTTTGCCTACAAAAATATTGGTGAAAGGGTGGGAATACATTCTGAAAATGTTAATAGACTAAAACATATTTGAGGTCTTTTTATGAAAAAGCTGAAATCACATGGTGAATAGTTGCAAGCTGGGCCACTTCTGAAATGGTGATGTTGCAATTGCTGTCATAACCATGAACCTGTACATACAGGCATTTGGCTTTCTGAAGACAAGTGTCAATCCTGCGTTCCCAATAGCATTAGGAAATATTCATAGTAAGAGCACTTCCATTAGACTAAAAAAACAAAAAAGACACTTCTTGAAAGCATCTGGATCAGAAGAGCATAGTTTTTCTGACAAAGGAAAGTAGCAGCTGAAAAGGAATGGGAAATTGGGCTAGGTAGGTAGCATAGGTATAAATTGAGTCATGGCTTTTCTATAGTGTAAGTGGCCAGGATCCTGCCTAGCCTCAAGTAGCATATTACCATGACAACTTATCAAAAAATTAAAGGTGTAGGGGGAAACAGAAAAGAGAATTCTTATTTTTCATGTCATGAAGGGAGATGGCTAGAATTGGTTCAAAATTCCCAAAGAAATGGAAGTCTTAGTGATGTTTCTGAGACCTCTGAGACCCATCACAAAGAGCTCTAGGACTGTCATGCAAAAGTAGTCTTTTTTCTCCCTGGGAAACCTAGAAGATTTCCAGGGGTTTCAGGATGCTTTCACACTGTTTAGAAAAGTATGCATTCACTCCATCAGCATAACTGGCTCAACACTAAGTCTCTGACATCTGCTGGCTTGTCATTAGGTGGAACAGAGGCTACCTGTGCCCATGCTGCTCAATGTGAGCAATGAGATGTATCTTCAAGCAACAGTAGTCTGAAGTGAGGTTCAAAATATCAGCCTCAAAATCAAAATGAAGTCCTCTTAATGCCTCTTGACTTTTCAAAAGAGGATTTGAGAAGGTAGATGGGCCTGTCAGGTAAAACAATGGCAACTGCTCATATCCAGCAGCATGAAAAATAAACGACATAGTGTCTTACTCTGCCATCTCATGGGGCCCACGTCTGGCACAGTCCAAGCATTCAGGTTGTTTAATTTGCTACTGCCAAAATTGGAGAGGATGAGGAAGAATAGGAAATGAAATTCAGTCTGGACAGGGAGAAATCCAACAGCCTTTGGGCAACAGTTCAGGAACTTTGTGCTAGGCAACTGCCTGTTATGTTTCCAGGATTAGCCAAAGAGTTCTGTCTTATTTTCTACAGTTATCTGAATTGGGTCAAGTTACCAGTTTGCCTTATAATGCTCATCAGAATACAAAAGCCTTTTTGAAGGGATTCTGATATTTGATTAGAAAACAAAGTAATGCTCGAAATACCTGGACAGCAGGGAAACAGATGATGGACTCTTTTGGCTATGCTGAAAAGAGACAAGCAGAGACCAGATAATTTCCCAAGAACAAGACAGGTGATTCAAAAGGAGTTCAAAACTCCTACTTTTTTTTGCTACCACATGATTGGAAATACTTGGGGAAAATTACAGAAGAACAGAGGTGAAAAATTCTGAGATCTCTTCCCTCTGAAGACAGCTACAACTCTAGAAAGAGTCCTGTGCTTACATGGACAGGAAGCTAAATAACAGAAGGACAGTTCCTTGAGATCCCTCTTGCAGGGACCAGATTGCCAGCACTCATCTAACTATCTCCTTACCTTTTTGTGATCTTTTCTTTTGTTGAAGGATTTTTGAACAAAAAGAAATAAATTCTTTGAAGAATCAGCAGAGAAGACTAGTTGAGGGATGAGATCTTGGGAACAGTGATACGGATGGAGAATGACTTTATTCTCTGTCCTGGGCTTTTTGATGACCTGAACTTGATGGCACAGCATTCCTTCTGAAAAAGGGAATGTCATGGCAGAAACAACACCTTCTCCATGCATTTTTCTATGATTTTAGAGATAGACTGAGCCTCAGGACATAGTAAAAGTAGGGATAAGAGATCAAAGGGAAAGCTGATTTTAGAAAGCACCCAAAAATACGAAAGGAAAACTGACAGGAATATCTCAGATCTAATGAGGCTCAACAGGAAACATAAATACTTTGAATCTTGAAAGGACTCGGTTTGTGCAGATATGACAAACTTCCTCCTTGGTTGAAGAAGACATATTGGAGAAAATGATTCTTCCTAAATCTTGGAGCAGACAGAGTGTGAAGTGTCTTCTGTGTGACTCTCCCCTTTGGGGATGGATAAAAGTATGCAACATGTAGAAAGAGTTGAAGCAAAATTAAGTAAATAAGGAAGAAAGGCTACTTCTTCTGTCCCTCTCACAATACTTGGGCACAGCATGCTGGAAGGCTGCAGATGCCACTTAAGGACCAGTTTCCTTGCTAGAAGGCCTTCTCTACGTGTTGTGCAACAACAGAGAAAAAGACTTTATTTGCCCTTTCACATTTGGTAGAGCCAAACACAACTTACTCTGTTTTAAGACTAGTGTTTCACAGTATCCCAGTATGTCAGGGGTTGGAAGGGCCCTAGAAAGATCATCTAGTCCAACCCCCCTGCCAGAGCAGGATCACCTAGACCAGGTCACACAGCAATGTGTCCAGGCAGCTCTGGAATGTCTCCAGACAAGGAGACTCCACAGCCTCCTGGGCAGCCTGGCCCAGTGCTCCCTCACCTTCACTGCAAAGAAGTTTCTCCTCGTGTTAAAACTAAACCTCCTGTGGTCCAACTTGCCCCGTTCCCTATTGTCCTAACATTGGATGCCATTGAGAAGAGCCTGGCTCCCACCTCCTGACACTCACCCTTAACATATTTATAAACATGAATGAGGTCTCCTCTCAAGTCTCCTCTTCTCCAGGCTGAAGGGACCCAGCTCTCTCAGCCTGTCCTCCTAGGGCACATGCTCCACTCCTTTCA
>VWZO01016585.1:253-22408 GCA_013396975.1 Bucco capensis | reverse complement strand
GAAAGCTTTGCTAAAGTCAAGAAAAACCACATGCACTGCCTTCCCCTCATCTATCCATCTAGTTATGCCATCATAAAAGGCTACCAGATTCATCAGGCATGACTTCCCCTTAAGGAATCCATGTTGACTACTCATGATAAGCCTCCTCTCCTCCAGTGCTTGGAGATGGTGGCAAGTACAAACTGTTCCATCACCTTTCCAGGCATGGAGGTGAGGCTGACTGGCCTAGAGTTACCCGGGTCATCTTTCTTGCTCTTTTTGAGGAGTGTGATAACTTTGGCCTTCTTCCAGTCCTCAGGTACCTCTCCCATTCTCCAGGACCTCTCAAAGATTATGGAGAGTGGCCTAGCAATGACTTCTGCCATCTCCCTCAGCACTCTTGGGTGCATCCCATTCGGACCCATGGACTTGCAAATGTCCAGTTTGCTAAACTGATCTCTGACCCAAACCTCATCAACTGAGGTCAAATCTACCTTCCTCCCATCTTCCTCCATAGTTTTAAAGTTACTGGGGTTCTTTTGGTTGTGGGGGTTTTTTTGTTTGTTTTCTGGGTTTTATTTATTTTTTTTTTAAATCTGCCTCTAATGAGACACCTTATTCTTTAATTAAGAATAATGTTCACTTTTTTTTCATCAGCTCCTTGACTGACCAATTAGTATATCCCATTGGTTTTGTCATTACAATAAATATTATTTAACAATCAAACTTGTTACTGAAATTGAATGGACTGTACACATACCAGGAAGAAAAAAATTTCTTTGGCTTTCAAGTATCATTTGAATGATCCTAAGGTCATCTTTCCAACTGGATAAAAATGACTTTCCTAAAAAACTATCACATTTTAGAATAATGCACAAAATGGACTGCCCATAAGCTCATTGCATTTTACAGATTCTCTTGTCGGAGTAACACCACAAATCATTTCTCTCCAGCTTTTAGTAAAAGCGAAGCAGTTCAGATGATCATCTCCTGATACTCAATATGAGTACGTCAATCCAACCTAATGCATCTAAGAAATACAGCTAGGAAGCAAACCGTCTGAATACAATTGCTCTAAGTGGCAAAAACCAACAACCCTGAATCAAGGTGTGAGAAATCACAGAAAAATAAGCTTGAGTTCACAACTAAAGGTTTTGACAAGATCATCAAATAAATGCACAATTGCAACCTTGAGCAAGGAGCTTTAATGGACAGTTCTGATAATACTTTATCTGCAACAGTATCTGCATTTCTAAGAATCACTTTCTCAGAAAGACCTTAAGTAGTTGGAATTATTTAAAAGAAAAGCAATAAGGAGAATGTATTGTGCTTCAAAAACTACCAAAGTTTAAGGTAGCTAAGTATGAGGAGCTTGGCTAAGCAGCAAACACCAAAAGAGGAATATAGTGTACAAGTATGTAGAACATACAAACACACAGAAGAGGTAATCAATGTGGATAAGGTGGAGTAACAGTACAAAATTAAAAAGAGAAAAAGAAAAACAAAGGAAAAAGTGCAGTCCAGATGACAATAAAAAGTTTTTAGACTGCAGTATGTATTCAGCTGTGAAATATTCTCCAGAGGATAAATAAGTTCTATGACTCATGACATTTTAAATCCACTGTAAAAAATTCACTAACATAAAAAAAAGTAGGAAACTTTTGTCTCTGAACAAAGTGACCTAATCCACTCCTCCCTATCTTAAACCTTCAGAATTCAGCTAACATTTCTATTATCCATTTCTCAAAGACTAGCCTCATCAAACAGTATACTTTCTAATGTTTCCTTCCCCTCTAAATCACAGTTCTACATATGGTACTCTACAGGTTCACCATTCAATATTAATAGCAGAATTTTCATTATGTAATACTGATAAGGAGATTTAATTTATATAAAAGAAAAAGATCTGAAAATGTGTTATCCAAGTTGCAGGTATGCTGTGAGGTGAGACAACAATTATCAAGATCATTGTTATAGTTCATTAATGTCTAATGGTGTGTGATAAGGATTGTAAAATGTACTTAAGCTATATTTCATTTGACATTCAGTGACAAAAAGAAAATGATTTGTACTGTATGTATACACTGAATGACTAAGAAAATAGCAGCCTCAAATTTATAAAGATGCAGAGCAGAAAATCAACAACACACTAGCAGAAAAAAATTAAATATTTTTTTATTTGTTTAAACATCAGTGTCAGCTCTGGAAAAAAAAACAACAATCCATAAAAAGGTGCTGAGATGGTGCCCTGGGTAAAGCAGTTTCTGCTTCCTAGGGTCTCTTAAAAAAGAAGTAGTAGTCTCTGTGCATGTGTTCATGCACACACATGCACGAAGGATCACCAATTTTATTTACAATTTTTAAACAAAATGCTTTTATTTCACCACAGTTGACTTTCTGAACAAAAGATGTCTGGCTGAATCAATTTAAAAAGCAACATGGAATTTGGCAGCAATCCATTTCTGCTGAGATTAAACCAGCTGCTACTGAATCCATCGATCCTTTGAGCTATTGATTTGTTAATTTAATAAAAAATGAAATTTAAGGATGTGAACAAATTCACAAGGCTGAGGAGACAGGATTTTGATACGCTTTGCTGCCAGACTAAGCTGGTAACACTGAAAAATGGGAAAATCACACATGATTTAAAATATTAAAGATTTTCCATGTGGCAGGTTGCTTAAAATACAATTCTAAATAAAAATCTAACCTGTTAGAAAAAAGCTCTCATAATTAAAAAGGATAATCTTAAAACAACAGATCTGCTCCTTTAGTCTTCTATCTACCAGTATTAATGATTAAAGAAATTTTGCTGTATTTCATGCTCCTATTTGCTTTGAAGAGACAGATTAGCTTTAGGAGAAAATAATCTAGTCTAGTCTTATAACAAAGAGAATTAGCACAAATTCTAACCAAGGATCAGGTTTTTCCTGAGATAGCTCCACGTCACAACTGTGCTCACTGTGCAGCTCCCAGCTTTTGTTCTCAGTTAAAAGAGTGTGTTTCCAAACAGGCAGAGACTTTGCATTCTGAACATACCCAATCTGTATCTTTGGCACTCAGATTCTGCTGTCTTGTTCCCTCCTTGAGGCATTACACCCATTAGGATGGACTCATTTTCTCATCTGTTCACATAAATGAATGCTTGTTGCTCAGAGGGCCATAGCTATTACCTGTGTAATTATACCGCCAAACTGAGAGACCTCTCCTGCTGGTGTTTAAAGCAGATCAGCAATTTACCACCAAAATAGTTTTTTTCCATGGAAAATGCTAGCTGCAGAAACTTGCTCTTTTGGAAAAAAAATTAAAAAAGGAAGTTCTAACAAATCTGTAACAACCTAGCCAGCTATCCTAAAGAACTGCTGGGGATCCCAGGCTGTGAACAACTGGAGCTCCAACAGAGGTGCCTTATTACAACTTCTAGCAGCTCTGAGGTGAATCTGCTGTGTGNACGCTTCTCTTGCTGCAGCCCAGGATGCGATTAGCCTTCTGGGCTGCCAGCATGCCCTGTTTGCTCATGGCCAGCTTCTCAGCCACCAGCACCCCCTTCTGAGGGAGAAATCAAAAGATTTTCAGTGTTTCTGTCTCCATCAAATGGACTGAGGTTCTGTATACCCAGCATAAAACTGAAATAAGCAAAGTATATGGGAAAAAGTAAATAGTATTGTTTGGGAAAGTAGTCTCCCATTTGGAACATTTTCCTGCACAAGAATTAGCTAGAAGATTAATCATCACTCCAGTTTAGCCTGCCGTACCACTCAGAGATGAGCACTATAAGCTGCATCAACACTGAAGAACAAGAATACAGTGGTGTTAGTAAAACTCGAAACAGAATGAGAAATGGAGGAAAATCTAGCAACACATGACTGTCTCCAGCTTTATCATGGCTATCTGGAAGTAAACAAGAACAGAAGCCTTGAGGTTGCCAGGCTTTGCCTGCTCAGACTATGCTCCCAAACTCTGTAGTTGCACAAGCTGAAAAGCACATTTCAAACACACACCATTCTAGCCATAGAAGCAGAGAATTTTAGACATACTGGATGCACAGAGATACACAAATATGATATTCGCAAGGATATTTATTTTCTCTCAAAAAATTAAACTAGAAAGCGTGAAAAATGAAACACAGGGTGAACAAACCCTAGACAACTTCCACCCACAAAAGGTTGTTTTACTCATGTTCTTAACTATTACTTTGGGACTTGGCTCATTCTTCTTATATCTAATGTTTATACTTTACATATACGTTATCTATGCAGTATCGATATGTACGATGTGTAAGATTAATATCTTTTCATTCTGCAACATGCTAACAGTGCCAGAATTCAAAAAGCAGTCTCTTGGGTGACCAAGTGAACACAAAGAACTAATACATCACCGCTGAGACAAGCACCTTGAAAAGTTTGAAGGAAAGCAGACTTTGCACTTTTCACATTTTCCATTCCATATAGGTTTACTCTATTAATGAAAAAACAGAACATGGATAAAGAACATACTAGACTAATCAAATTCAAGGAAAACTTAGTATGTTTGTAGAGGTACAACACATGCAAAATAATGCAAAATTACAAAACCCAGAAACTAGAGAAGTGAGCCTTGATGAAATCCATATACTTCAATTTTCCCTGGCCATGAAGTTCTAATCTGAATAGAAGCAACCCAAGGTCAAAGCCTTACAAAAGGAATGTAAATATTCTTCATTCTATAAAACTTTAAATGTGTTCAGTTACACTACAGAATTGGTCATCAGTAAGAGAGAGTGATAAGTCTATACTTCACAGCCAGCCATTTCAGATACTGATAAACAGACTTAAAAGGAAGCACACTCTGGCTGTTAGGATATTTCTTCTCTATATTCACACACCAAACACACATACAAAAAAATATGTATGGATTAAGTAAAATAAGGAGAAAAGAAATTTAAAGTAGATGGCTTATTCACAGGCATCAGTAGTGATGAGAAGGCTGATAAAAATACCTGAAACGATTTTGAACTAATTAAAAAAAAATTTCAAAGCTGTCTGCTTTCAGCTGAGCTTAAAGTCAACTTCCCTTCCTAGGCCTGATTCAATTCAAAATATACTGTCCTTTTGAGTGGAAATCTACCATAATGTGAAGATGATTAACAGTGATAGTCATGCCAAATTCTAAGTACTTCCATCACATAAGGGTTTACCAGGCTCTGCAGTATAGGGGCAGTTCTTTCTCAGTATTTTTAAGGGATCTTGAATGGCATAAACTTGATGCAAGATGGAGCCTTTGACACATCTTCCACAGCAACTCAGAATTATACTAGCACTCAAACAATGAACAACCACGAAACATTCAGTAAATTCCACTGATGTAATTATATCAGACAGAAGTTGTGTTTTATTTAGTCATATTCAAATTTGATGCATCCTGCAGCCATCAACAAGAAAGTAAACATTATGATTGTGACATGAAATAGCAGATACTATACACATAATATAAACTTTTATGTCACTTTGAACATTAAACTATACCAATACCTTCCCCATTCTTTCAAAAGAGCCATTGATTGCTCTGCTACCTTTTGTGTTCAAATGAGATAAAACATTATCTTACCTTCTAAAGAACGGTGATTCAGATAATGTTGTATCTTTTAACATTTCATTCCAATGTGAAAACTGAGGCCTGGTATCACCCTAGATGATTGAGATAGGATGATTCCTGTTATATTCTTTAGCATCAGGGAAAAAAAAAAGTCTAGAAACTAATCCTGAAGCATAATTAATACACAGTTTCCAGTAGAAGTGGCCAACAAATTATCTTCCAATAGAAATCAGTAACTTCAATATTTACTTTTCTGAATCAACCTAGTTAGTTACATTGTATTTGTTTATACAATTACAATAATGGGTTTTAAATGGGTTTATATTTCAAGTATGATTGTGCTGAATTGAATTATTCCCTAGCTATCATGAAAATATTGGATGAACATTCCTCATATTCAACCCATACTTTTAAACTAATTTACATCCACTTCAGCATAACTAAATTTTGAAAATAAAGTAGGCAGACACTTCAGACTCTGAAGTGTTGTCACAAGTAGAAAATCTGATCTAGAATGTAAAAATAACTAAGTCCACTCTCTACAAAAATATGCAAATAGACACACACCTAAGGAAGTCTACACATTGCCTTCTGCGGTTCTCTAGACCAGATTTTGACCTACACAGATCACTAAAAAGCTTTTAAAGGCTTTCCTTTTATGAATATTAAATAGTTGAAGAAATGATGATGAGGTTCAAGGGGATACAGAAAGGACTGAAAGACTAAAAAAGCAAAACGAGATGGACTGGATAATGTAGTTTTCTCCTCAAACAGTAAGCAACGATCAGTTCCATTCTGGAAAATCTAGGAAACCCTCATAATCTCTTCTACATAGGCATATCTAATGGAGTACTCCCAGAAAAAAAATCATTATAATCAAGTATAAAGATGCAAAAGAAAGGTTAATGCATAAATCCAATAAATAAAAGAATCAGATGAGAGACAAATCAGGTAAAGCTTTATTTGCTTTGACTCACATGGTACTCAGTCATTTTCTCCAGGACTAAGGAATGAGATTCATGTATACATAAAGCATGGCACGTATTAAAAAGAGATGCCATTCCTATGGAATGGCACTAAAGAGGGTGCCTGTAAGAAGTGCTGCTCTTACATGGAATATGGAGGCAAAGCAGTCCTCTTGGTAGGTTCAAGCACAGTTGGATGACTGGGCCTCAGAAATGAAACAAGGGTCTAGTGGACCCTTAGCAATGACAACTAGCAAGTGGCAGCAAGAAAAAACAAGTAACTTTTGAGAAAGATGTCCAAGGCCTTTGGATCTACACACAGTGGTTTTCCGTACGGTTTTCTCCACATAGCCTTTCTGGAAGGAGGGACAGCATCAGAAATTGGGAAAGGCCACAGTGAGGAAACAAAACCCCACTGTCTTCCAGCACCTGTACAGGGCAATTGCCGGCATGACCTTAAATAAAGTCTAGAAGTACAATCACATTAACTGATATATCTGATTATACAAATCTGCTTTATGATATAAATCTACTTAGAACTACTCCCGTGTGGAGTTGTTTCCCTATGTGGAGGTGTGCATAGGGCTGGCAAATATAACACGGGACTTATGAGATAGCTATGCCCTTTTGGAGAAGTAGGCAAAGACCACAAAGAATACCTTAGGATGTTTAAAATGGCACTACATATTATGTTTAGGCAATTGAATCTCACCACTAACATCTGCCAGGATCAAATACTATGAAAGAACGAGACCTTGAAGGAACATCAACACAACCATGTGTGATGGGGTACATGAAACAGGAAGTTCTTTGTGTCCACCTTACCTCCTCCTCCTTCTCCCAAACCTGTTTGTTTCGTTTTCCAAGCTGCTCTGCTGCCACCCCCTCCCCCAGCATGTTGACTCTGGTAGCCACGGCAACTAATGGCTGGGTGTGGGGCAGGCTGGAGCAGTGGCTGAGCCACTGCGGGAGCCCTGCTGACATGCAGGGCTCCATCCAGGCAGATCACATGGGACAAGCAAGGAAGTGACTTTCATGTGCAAATCAGCTGAGAAAAAAGACCGCCTGCCGCGGGGACCCTGGGATACCTTCTTCTGACTATA
The DNA here is from genome assembly GCA_013396975.1 of Bucco capensis. Lineage (NCBI taxonomy): Eukaryota > Metazoa > Chordata > Aves > Piciformes > Bucconidae > Bucco > Bucco capensis. Next base: position 14,787 of record VWZO01016585.1, on the reverse strand, counting down.
AAAGGAACAGAAACCTCAGACACTTCCTCTCTTTTACTTCCTGTTTTGCCTCCTGCCTCATTGGGACAACTCGCAGAAGGGGAGAGAGGACTGCCACATGGCCTCTGCCATCTTGACCACACGGTGCTCTACTTTCCATCTAACTGGGACGTTTTCTCTTCAGCCATCCGAGTCCCTGGCTCCATCAAGATCATCTTAGCTCACCTCACCTTCTTCCCACTCCAACTGGACTGTATTTCTTGCAGGTTTTATCGGGGGTGGGGAGGGAGAAACCTTGTGGCACGGTGAGGGGGGGAGGCACCTGGAAAGCTTTCTTACTTATCTCGGTATTTGCACTGTTATATATATATATATATTAATTTGTTAAAGTTATTCTTTACCACTTTGCCTCGGGTGTGCATGTGTGTTCATTCTACATTTATTCCTTTATCCTGGGAGGGGGAGGTCCTTATTTTGGACTCTTTCCCAAAAACAGTCTGGTCAAACCAAGACACCATGTTTCAATCTAGTTTGAAATGTTTTGCATAAGCAATTATCATAATTATTCCTCATAATAAATCTGAAATACATGAGGCATATGCTCCTATAATAAAAGCTATCCATATTAGATATTAGGTATTAAGAAAGGTCTGTGAATTATATATATTTTTTACCAAGCCCTGCAAACTTCCTAATGAGAATTAAAGCCCCTGAATACTAAGTCAATATGGCTTTTCCTTACAGGCCAGAAACCAAAGCAGGGATCATTCCTAATTCTGTTTCTAAATAGCAATAAGCACTGTTGTTCATTATATTCACCTTGTTTTTCACAGTCAGCTGCTGGAGGTTACAGTTTTGCAATATAAACATCAAATGTAATAAAAGTATGAGCATAAGGCTAGAGAAAAGAATACCTGCTATGCTGTTCTTTAAAAAGGAGCCAATGTGCTCCAGCTCTCAAAATTAGTTACATGGACAGAGAGAGGAAAAAGTTAAGGTAAGACATCACAACCCCAGGGTCGAATACTGTTAAAACTTCATTAGTCCTGCACTCTCCAGAAACTCAATATTTGAGATAACACTTGGTATTTCAAAAGAGTCAAAAGGAACACAGAAGCCTCTTTCACTCTCTATCTTTTTACATTTTCATGAAGAGTATTCTGCTTTAATAATATATTCTAACTTTTTTGTTTGTTTGTTTGTTTGAGAAAGATGGTTTAATTCAGTATTACCTTGCAACAGTTGAGAAAATATCTCATCAGAAAATATTCTTAATAAATAGAATCACAAAATAATTCAAGTCGAAAGGAATGTGTGGAGACATCTGTCCCACCAACAGCGGAGCCAGCCTCAGTAAGATCAGTTGCCCAGGGACTCATTCAGTCAATGAATATATCTGCAGATATACTAAATATCTTCAGGCATGGGCATTCCTCAGTCCTTCTGGGCACCTGCTGCAGTGCTTGTTCACCCTCAAAACAATCTGGAAAACAATTTGTATTATTTCTGAACAAATTAACTATATTGCAACTTAAGCCTATTGAATCTTTTCTTTCGCCCATGCAGCCTTCAGAGCCTGCCTTTGTCTCCTCTAGGACTAGTTAGCTGACTGATTAGATGCCCATCAGCCTTCCCTTCTCCAGGGTGAACAAGCCCTGCTCTTGTAGCCTCTCTTTGTATGCCCTGTGCTCTGACTCCTGGCCAGCACAGTGGCCCACCACTGGGCTCAGTTGAGTACCTCAGCCTCTCTCTTGTACTGGGGAGCCCCAGAACTGGGCAGAGTGCTCCAAGTGCAGTTTCACAAGTATCAAATGGAGAGGAAGCATCACTGCCTTTAGCCTGCTTGCTAAAGTCTTGCTTGCAGAACCCAGGATGTGCATGGCTTTCTTTGCTGCAAAAGCACACTGCTAGCTTGTTCAGCATGCCATATACCACTCCTTTCCTGCCAAGGTGACTTCTTGCCAGATTTATTCGCACCCAGCCTCTGTTGGTGATGGGATTATCATAGAATCATAGTATAGCCTAGGTTGGAACTGACCTTAAAGATCCTCTAGTTCCAACCCCCCTGCCATGGGAAGGGACACCACATACTGGACCACGTTGCCCAGGGCCACATCCAGCCTGGCCTTGGAACACTGCCAGGGATGGGGTATCCACATCCTCTCTGGGCAACCTGTTCCAGTGCCTAACCACACTCCAGGTAAAGAACTTCCTTCTAATCTCCAATCTAAATTTCCCTTCCTTCAGCTTGTAACCATTCCCCCTTGTCCTATCACAGTCTGACCTCCTAAAAAGTCTCTCCCCTTCTGTCCTATAATCCCCCTTTAGGTACTGGAAAACTGCTATAAGATCCCTGCGAAGCCTTCTCTTTTCCAGGCTGAATAACCCCAGCTCCTTCAGCCTATCCTCATAGGGTAGATTCTCTAGTCCTTTCATCATCTTTGTGGCCTCCTCCGGACTCATTCCAACAGCTCCACATCTTTTTTATGCTGAGGAGCACAGAACTGGATGCAGTACTCCAGGTGGGGCCTCACAAGTGCAGAGGAGAGAGGCAGAATCACCTCCCTAGATCTGCTGCTCATGCCTCTCCTGATGCAGCCCAGGATGCCGTTGGCTTTCTGGGCTGTGAGTACACATTGCTGGCTCCTATCCAGCTTTTCATCTATCATGACCCCCAAGCCCTTCTCTGCATGGCTGCTTACAATGAGTTCCTCACCCAGTCTGTACTCGTACCTAGATGCAGGATCTTACACTTGGACTTATTAAACTCCATTTTATTCTCATGGGCCCACTCTTCGAGTTTATCCAGGTCCCTCTGGATGGCATCCCACCCTTCTGGCATATCAACCACACCACTCAGCTTCGTGTCATCTGCAAACTTGCTGAGGGTGCACTCGATACCCATGTCCAGGTCATTAATGAAGACATTGAAGAGCACCGGTCCCAAGACAGAGCCCTGTGGGACACCACTCATCGCTGATCTCCACCTAGACAAAGAGCCATTGACCACAACTCTCTGGTTGCATCCGTCCAGCCAGTTTCTTATCCACCCAGAAGTGGAATAGTCCACCCATCAAATCCATATATCTCCAATTTTGAGATAAGGATGTCATGAGGGACTGAATCAAAGGCCTTACAAAAGTCCAAGTAGATGACATCAGTCATCATCATCGGTCTTCGCTCATCAACTGTTGCAATCACTCCATCATAGAAGGCCACGAAACTGGTCAGGCACGAATTGCCCTTAGTGAATCCATGCTGGCTTCTTAGAATCACCTCTTTATCTTGCATGTGCCCTAACATCACGTCCATGACAATCCGCTCCATGATCTTACCAGGCACAGAGGTGAGGCTCACTAGCCTAGAGTTCCCTGGGTTTTCCTTTCTACCTTTTATAAAATTGGGGGTAATGTTCACCCGGGACTCCACCTGACCTCCACAACTTGCCAAATGTAATGGAGAGTGGTCCTGCAACTACATCAGCCAATTCTCTCAGGAACCAGGATGTATGCTATCAGGACTTGTTGTGATCAAGTTTCAGTAAGTTGTTGCAAACCCGTTCTTCACTTACTGTAGGAGGCCCTTTACTCCCCCAACACTCACCTGGGGCTTACCAAATCCTGGTTGCTGTGGGAAGTTTGGCTGCCAGTAAAGACTGAAACAAAGAACTCATTGAGTAGCTCAGCCATTTCCATATCCTTCATGACTAATTGTTCTCCCTTATTTATCAGAGGGGCAACTCTCACCCTGACCTTTTTCTGATTAATGTACTTATAGAACTCTGTACAGCCACTGATCTGAACAGCTGCATCCTTCTTGGCAGGTTCAATCTACACCAGCACACTCCTGGTAGTAGCAGCAACAGCTTTCACTCTTTTGGAAACTGTTGCTGGGTCTAGTTTCTAAGCAAGCGAAGACTGCTCACGTAGCACCCTCTGTACTCCCTCCCTTCCCGCCCTGCCTTCACAAACTGCTTCACACACTGCCCCGCACCTGTTTGCCCATTCCCGTTCACCACACTCCCTAGGCTTGGCTAGTATAGGAGAGGGAGTAACAACCTTCAGTGCTGGTCCTGCCCAGCTGACTTCACTTCACTCAGCTTCGAAGCCCGAGTAGGGCACAGGCAGCTACGGGAAAGTCCCTAGGAACCGAAACTTCCCAATACAGCCTACTCTACAAATGCATCCCCCGGACTTACCTTGATCTTAAACTGCACACTCTCGATTCTGCCATCGCAGGCTCGCAGATAAGCAAAGAATCTCAGCACAGGCAAATTCAAAATCATGCGTCTGAACTGTAACTATTCACTTTAACTATTTGTGGCCATATTTAGTGAAAGCAATAATTGTCACTTCAATGCTGCTTCTCTAAGTGATATGCACAGTCTTCTGTTACCAACTCACTGAAGCAACTGAAGCACACTCAGCACACTTCAGATTTGCATAGGTGTATTTGTGGTTTCAACATATTTGTGCGTGTGTGTGTCACATGTTTAGATTTTATTTCAGTGGCACCACTTTTTCTAGCAAATTTTGCACTAATTCCTATACATTTCCAGTCAAATTATAACCACTGGTAAAGCACAGGTTGCTAGTTGCAACCTAAAGATACACTCACTGTCAAGAATATGAGTTCTATATTCCATCAAGAAATTATATGCAGGTTACCCACCTACTTTAATTTATATTGGAAAGCAAATTTGGGGAGACATTTAAAATTTACATCAGGACCTTTTCCTGTTACCTGTTACAAAAACAAACATGAAGTAATACTGTTGCAATGAAAACTCTAGGAAAACTACAAATCCTTTAACCCATATTTTTCATAACAAATAGAAATCTTGTGTCTACACAGAATGTTAATCTATGAATTGAAATATTTTATTTCTATTTTATATTCTGATATGTGAAAAGTTCCAAAACCATCAAAGTCTGACTTATTTTTCAACGTAAAAAACTCTGATTCAGAAAATCAAGTAAGTATAAAACACAGGTAGGAAGTAAGTTAAAATAGGATATACTAATCTAGTATTACAGAAAGTATTCAATAAAATTACATGTCATATTATTATAAATCTCTTCTGATAGTGTCCTGCCATGAAATTTTAGATCTGACATGTATCCATAACAAAAAACCAAAACCAACAACACTCCTCCCCCAAAACAAACCAAAATGCAACCTTGTATTTTTATTGTTCGATTAATATTTTACAGCTGTCCTACAATAGCTGGACAAGAAATGCTTTTGTTCTGATTCTGCAAGAAAAGCAATGTTAAACTACTCTCTGCCAAAGAAAACCTACGTTTTATGAGGTTGCTTAGCATGGTGCATCCTCAGCATTCTGGTCTGATGATGAAAAGGAGATCACACTAGAAGCCTGGAAGGCAAGAAAATGGTTGTTATCGTGATCAGGGCAGAGTCCCATACATTTCCAGAACTGGTAAATGACTCAAGAGAGGTCTTGGTAAAAGAGGCAGCCTGAGTAATTTTGCCTTGGAAAAAAGAACTTCCATAATGGGAATCTATTTTAATCAACTACCAAAGGAACCAATCTTTTGCAGGAACCGCTAAGCCTTTCCACAGGTAACAAGCAGAATAATAGTAATTGATATACAAAGATAATGGAGAAGTCCTTCCTTTCTCATTCACTCATAGCGAGTTAGAATTTCATTTTAAACTAATTTCAAAGCCCAACAACAATGGAAAACACACTCACAAACATCATTTGATCATAAACTGTATTCTCAGGAGCAGTGAAAACATTGGTTTTATTTTTGCTTCCTGCTAAAAGGTGGGGAGTTTATCTTTGCTGCACTGAAAGTAGAGTTTAGACAAAAACATCTAGTTTTTTTCTCCTAAAATGATGGTGCTCCAAAACATTGCCAAATTCAAAATCTCAGGAGCTGTCTACAGTTTTCTGTCAGGTTTCTCCTTTATTTATGCCACCTGCTGCTGCCCTGTCATAGCACAGGCACAGCAGGAAACACAAATGAAATGAAGAGCCACAAACACACGCGGTTGGATTGTGTTGTTTTCCCAGTGGAGCAGCAGGAGGTAAAAATGATAGGGATTAAGTTGCCACTTGCTATGAAGCACAATGTTAATAATGGAGAAAACAGTCTTATGCTTTCCTCTCCCAAGAGGGGGGAAAAAAGGGATCTTTGATCTTAGGAAATGGAGTTCTTTTTGCCCCTGAAGTTTTTTTACTATCTTATAAACGTATATTACTACGTGAGGTCATTAAAATAGCACATGGTAATGTAATGGCTAGATTTTGTCCAAGAAATTAGGTTCCCATGCCTTCCAATGTGGCATCACATAGGTTTTTTTGGATAATCCAAAAGAGAGTGTTTTATCCCAATGCAGCTTGATTACTATAGGAAGATCTTCTTTTGCCTTGATATTTCAGGATTTTTGCATTAGGTAAGTGCTGAGAAAATAAATAGTATGGTCTGTTGTCTGCAGTATTAATTCATATACATATTTCCATGGAAAGTCGAAACAAAACTCATTTGTAGTTCACTAAAGTACACAAAGTTTAAGTCTAGATACTGAGAAAACAAATGGATTTTAGGTGATCTTGATCACTTTCTCTCATGATAGCATTCTTTCCAATTCTTATTCAACTTTCCATGAGCGGTACTGAGCTTGAGATTGTGAATTTCGAAGGAGGCAGGATTAAGTACTATGTTCTTTTTTGTTGATATAAGAAGGAAACGTGCAGCAGCAAAAGCATGTTCCTGATCTTATCCTAGATCAAACAAAAATCACCACACTAAACCTTTGCCAAATATCAATCTTGAAACCCTAAAACATAAGAAAAGGAATCACTTGTGACAGAAAAGATTTCTTCTCCATGAGAGGTTTACAATGACTGGCAGTACACATTATGCTTTGTTGTCACAAAGCACAAGCATTCCTGTCTCCAGCATCTGTTGATAGGAAATATTTTCAGTACCTTTGCTACCACTTTCTGATACTCAGCAGGGACTCCTGAAATTACAGCTATAAGACAAACCCTTAGTATTTTTACCCTAGAATCATTGCAGTTGAAAGGATTTTTCATTTCCTCTGCATGGCTTGAGTTGTAGCAACTTCTGTCCTCATACTTACTTTATACTTCTAATCTAAGAGCATGGATACGTAATTCCTTATCAGTATTAAATGGAATTATGAATATTTATTGCTGAGAGAACAGTTCCTTTACTGTATTAATCCCAGTGAGAAAAACTACTGACTCATGTCTAGCACAATACAATAAAGCTGATAAATACAGAAGTTTATTACAGACTGCCATTCTTTTCCCCTTCTGCTTTTTATTTTGTTAGGGTCTGATCACAGAAGCTGTTTTATTTAGCTTTGTTATGTTTTATTTGTGGAGAACAATGTAGAAGCATTACTTGCTGATCTGGAGCATGTAAACATCAAAGTAATGGTTTTAAACCTGTAGTTTTATCATTCTAATAAATTCACCCATTGCAGAAGAAAGTTATGTCACAGGATAGCTGGGCAATAGTTGCTTTTGTTCTGCTTCAGAAATAAAATCAAGGTCAAACTATCCTTTACAGCTGAAATTCTACACTTTGTCAGCTTTGTTGTGCATGGTGCATCCTCAGTTCTGTTAGGATCTTATAGAAGAAGCTAAAGGTACATTAGCTGACAGATTTTCTAAGACAAGCTATAGTGTGCACACTGAAGCCAGAGGCAATCCTTCAGAATAGATGTCAGTGTAAACTTTCTGTCATGTGTGAACCATAGGCAGACTGCAGAAGAGGGGCAACCAGTCATAGGTCATTTGCATGATGACAGAGCCTGAAGAACTGGAATGTCTCAGCAGAAAGAACAGGGCAGAATTGCAGCAAGAACAAGTCCTTAAGAGTAAAAATATGCTGGCAGCTATCTATGAACTGAAGAACTTACACAGAGGTCTGTATGTAGTACTGCAGAGAAACCCAGGGAGAACCTTTTACTAAGTCACCTTGGGTACTAAAACCAATCATGCATAACAGTAGTCTATGTAGGCTCATTTTCCCTACGAAGAAATTCCATACTTTCCCTTGCAATTACTAAGCATTGTCCTAACAACTCCCTGCCTAAGTTTGAAGACCTTTACCAGTATTGAGTGGGGAATGAAGAAGCAAATAGCTTGTCCTGGTTTGACCAGAGGAACTGAGGATTACTAGGGTCAAGAGGACAATCTTTTTGAGATGGTCTCCGAAAAAGCCCCCCCCCCCCCAATAGATGGGGAAAGAAAAAAAAAAAAAAAAAGAAATAAAAAGCACCAGGCACGCAGATAGTGAATTTCTAAGAATAGCTTTATCTCTATTCAAATGGTACACCAGTATGAAAGAGATAAATTGCAGGGAAGACAGAGGTTGTTAGTTAAAAGACGGCTCTCGCCCCTTCCCTCTTCTAATTGCCTGACCTTGCCGGCAAAAGCTGGCAGGCTTCCAAACATCCACCCTCCTTATCAGGACCTTATCGCTCCCCCCCCCCCCCCCCCTTACTTTCACCCTGGGGAGGCAGACCTTATAAATACCAGAGGCCCCTTTTATTTTTCTCTTGAAGGGAGGAGGCGGAAGAGCCGAGCTCCGAAACCAGCTGATCCAGAAAACTGGAACAGGAAGCAGGAAGAGGAAGAGAGAGAACCCTCTCACTCCATTCCCTCCTATATACACAAAAATACATCATCCCTCTGTGCAGTTCATGATTTGTTGCCTGTTGTCTCTCTTGAATGATGTCTCGGGGTCACGGCCCTTGACCATCTCCCATCTGGAGACGCAGCGGTGATCGCTTACATCTGCGCAGGTGCGGGGTTTCATTTTTCTTCCTTATCAGTTTCTCTCAGCTCCTCCCAGCAAATTCTTTCGTGGGCGAAAGAAGGAAGGGGGGCAGAAGAAGTCTAGCCACTGACTCTTTTTAAAGAGATATTGTCCAAAAATTCAAAAGGGAGTATGACGCACAGAAAATCCTTAATGTTTTAAATCACTCCATGACATAGGTCTACTAAAAAAANNNNAAACCCCCAGAAAAAAGTCAAAAAAAAAAAAAAAAAAAAAAAAAAAAAAAAGGGAAAAAAATACTTTTAGCTACATAAAACCTTAAATATCACTATGGAATGCATAAAAAGCATTCTTAAGTTGTATCTTAATGGAACAACCAAATCTAGAGCACAAGACTGCTTTTGCCTTTTCCTTTTGTAGTCTGGAGAGTTTAAAAACAGCAGCAATGCATCACACAAAATGCTTGCATGGCTTCAGCTTGTCTGAAAGCACATTCCTCTAAGAACTGTGTTCTCCAATTGTGTTATCTGAATACTGTCAACGTAACAGAGTGGAGGATCTCAGACCTTGCTACCATGTGAGTGTGTGAAGTTCAGCAATGCAACTCAGGAGGCAGACTCACTTACCCATAGGTACTTTAACAGTACTGGAGAAAACACAAATTTTCTGCCTGTCAGCAGAGAGGCTAATTGTAATAGAACTTTGGTAACAGGGATGTGGCAGCCCCACATGGGCACAGGCTGCCATTGCTGGCTGCTGACAGCACTTGGCATGAAGCACCTGACAGCAGCATTTTGGCAACTGCTGACGGCAGGAAGCATGCCTTTTTAGCTTCACCAAACTGCAAGGACAGGGTGTTACAATCCTGTACGGAAAAGCCAAAGAGAGTAACACCAAAGAGGCAAATGCAGACTTTTGTGTCACACTTAAAATTACAGCTGAACTCCTGGGGAGGCAGTAGAGGCTGCATGTATCATGTCTTTCCTATTCAGACCAACAGAACTGCACACAATCATCATTGTCAACAGAAAGCTGTGCATCAGCATGTGCATCGATTGTAATAAGAGCTTTCCCAATGTTCATGTTGCCATCTTAGGAAAAAACACCAAAGATATGTTCTTTGGTAGCACTCTGCTTGTTCCCTGTGAGCCTTTCTCTTCTTGCTTTTATAAGTTTCTGATGTGCAGCAGTTGTCTCACTCTGAATTTTTTTAAGTTGATATAGAACTAGTAGTCCATTCCTCAAGAAATGTTGGCTTGTCAAGATATTCAGGTATTTCGTTTAAGTAAATTACTTAAGAGAACTAAACAACATTCACAAGATGCATCCATTTTTCTTCCTACCACAAGCAAAATACAAAGCAGATGTTTTATAGGAAGTGGTGGATGCTATAGCTAGAAATTGTCTGAATAAAAGCAAATGCTCATGTATTTGCATCTGACTTGAACTAGTCACTTTTACAGACCTTTTTCAGGCAATGAGGCAAAGCTCTTTCAAGCTGTGATTCAACTTACATTTACATATATAATCTTAAAAGTAAATATCCAAAATAAGACATACTGATCTTACACCAAAATCACCTTTTTTTTTTTTTTTTACTGACTAGAAGTAAAGCTTCAGCTGCTAGTTCAGATGTAGACATCTGAAGCTGAGTATGATGAAGCTCACCTTGTTAGATTATGAAGACTGAATAATCATTTGGTTCATCCCACTGATAAACGACTATTACAGAATCAGAGATACACAGCACTCATGATCCAATTAATTATTGACTATAAGCTCATGTCTATGATTTAAGGGACAGAATAATTCACAGCAATGTCTCTGCATATGCATCTGATCCCTACACTGAAAAACACAACACTGTTCATTTCCCTGATAGCAGCAGCCTTGTATTTTCTAACTCTGTTATCATATAGGTATGATAACAGCCCTGCAGTGCCCTTTCTCTCCCATACTCTGCCAAGCAGGCTCTGCTCTGGGCTGCCCTCCCATACCCCTCCAGCAGCTGCCAGTGCATCTCAGTAGTCACATTGGCATAGATGTTAGACACTTTGCAGCTGCCAAAATAATTATTTTTTTTTTAATTTCATTTATTCTTTTCTCTGTTCCTGCATTACAGGTATTAACAGAAACTCAGCAGCCAAGCTTGTTTCTTTGCTTATCCTTACAAACCTGCATAAGTAAATACATGCTCTTTGATGCTCAGTGGTATCCATTACATAGCTAGAAAACTGTATAGCTGAGAATACCCTACTAAATTAATCACTTTGGATTGTGAAGTCTACATTTTTTCTCATTTCCATGGGAAAAAGGTGGCAGAACTACTTGCTTCATTTATCCTTGTATACAAGTCAAAAGAGAAACTGATGATAAAGTGTATGTTAGAACATGAGAAATTGTAGTTTGAAAAGCATTTTTTAGATCTATAGTTCATAATGAAGTGTGCAGAATGATGATAAGGATGAGCTACCCTGAATAAGTACTAATTTCATTACTGCTTATCTGTCTCTTTTCCATGTCATGGCTTCAATTTCAGGTTACGATTCCCTAGATAAAAATCCTTCCCTTAAGATACTTCAGCATTTTGTATATGTGCAAAGCAATTATGGAAAAGAACATTTGTTTTCTTTTGAGTACAATCTCCATGCCCAAAATACTGAACTAACAAATGAGGCCAAAAGTTCACAGAATGAAAAACTGCAAGAATCCCTGTTCATGACTTCAATTATTAAGAAAAAAATAAATTGGGAAAGTGAAGAAGAGACAGAGTAAAGCAGGTGCTGTTAGAAGTCTTGAACTAAGTAGCTTGGTTCTCCCCAGAGGAAATGAAATGGTCACAGAAAGCATAGCTCAGTTCAAGGAGAAAACAACTTATTTCAAAAAAACTAGGAAGGAGAAAAAGAAAAAATGTGGTCTTTTTCTGAGCGATCTTAATGGAACAAGCGAAGTCCTAGAAAATTCCAGATTTTCTTGAAAAAAACCCCAAACTTTGCAGATGGAGTTAGCACACTCATATGTAGGTCTGATGGCATTTGCAGCCACTGCAAATCCACTTGCAGATTGGACATACAAGGTAGACTGTTACTGAAAAGGGAAGTCCTATGTTTTATGTCTTTTCTCTCCTCTCTCAACTTGGCCACTTTGAGCAGACTCTTGCCTTGCATAAGATTTCATAACTAGATGGATAGATGAGGGGAAGGCAGTGCATGTGGTTTTTCTTAACTTTAGCAAAACTTTTGATACTGTCTCCCATGGTATCCTCATTGCCAAACTTGAGAAGTATGGATTGGGAGACTGTGAAGTGAGATGGATTGAGAACTGGCTGAAGGACAGAGCCCAGAGAGTTGTGGTTGGTGGAGCAGAGTATAACTGGAGGCCTGTGACTAGTGGTGTGCCCCAGGGGCCAGTGCTGGGTCCAGTACTGTTCAATGTATTCATCAGTGATCTGGATGAAGGGGTAGAGTGTTCCCTCAGCAAGTTTGCGGATGATCCCAAGCTTGGAGGAGTGGCTGGCACACCAGGAGGCTGTGCTGCCATCCAGAGTGACCTGGACAGGCTAGAGACATGGGCAGGGAGAGACTTCATGCAATTTAACAANGGAGCAAGTTGGACCACAGGAGTTTAGTATTAACACAAGGAAAAACTTCTTTCCAGTAAGGGTGATGGAGCACTGGCCCAGGCTGCCCAGGAGGCTGTGGAGTCTCCTTGTCTGGAGACATTGCAGAGCTGCCTGGACACATTGCTGTGTGACCTGGTCTAGGTGATCCTGCTCTGGCAGGGGGGGATGGACTAGATGATCTTTCTAGGTCTCTTCCAACTCCTAACATTCTGTGATTCTGTGATTCATTGATGTTATGAGCATGTAGTTAGTTGGATCAGACTGAAGAGTTAAAATTGTTTTTTTTGAAAGGTTCATTTTGTGTCAGCAAATGACAAGAGTTGATCCTGGTCACTGTGTGGTTGCCTAATTACTAATATAGATGACTAGGAAGCTGGGACAGGAGCATGTGGCTGATGAGTTAGGCCATGGCTTTCAACAGACACACAGCTGGACTGCAAGAAGGGCGCAGTGAATTGCAACTTGCATTTTTTTTTTACCTACATATTTCTTGTGCATGAGTCATCACAGGGATCATCCCCAGAGAGCATACCAACATGAATAAGGCCAGGGGTACAGCAATGAAGCTAGATACTCCTTGTTCTGACTGCATCTGCCTAGATTTGTGGCAAATACTTGAAATAAGAGCAATGGGTATGAAAATCCTATCAGGGATATTTGTGGAGGTAAGAGGACTCCAATACAATGAGCAGCTGAAGGAGAGAGGGAACAGATACGACTCAAAGGGCGAAAATTCATGGAAGTGGAACAGATTATGACTGAATGACAATTTTGGGAGAAAGTGCTTATGGCTTGGAGCCAATGAAAAGGAAACGCAGAAGCAAAGCATGTAGGGTTTCATCATCATCATGGCCAGGCTTTGTGAATGAAGCTCCAGGGAGGGCTCCATCCATGCTCTTCATAAGCGCTTTTTAAAAGCACACTGATGGCTGCAAAGGCCAATGGGGGACAGACAAGAGCGGTTGCAAAAGGCACAGCACAAGGACTCCTCAGGAGGTAAAATCTGCAAGACATGATTCTTTCTACGCTGTCTTTTCTCCTCAAGAGTGATCCTATGTGCCTGCTCAAAAACATCCACGGCATTAAAGATAGTGTGTGTGCAGAGCTCCTGATTGGAGGCTAGAGAAGATCAGTTAAGGTGATCAATATGGCCAAGGCTGAGATGTTGTTTCAGGGAGTCCTTGGATCTCCTCTTCGGGGCTCCTCTCTTATGACAGCCAGTGGCAAGTTCCCCATAGAGCATGATCTTAGGGAGGCAGTAGTTCTTCATCCTGGAGACGTGACCTGCCCAACGCAGCTGCGTTCTCAGCAGCATTGCCTCAATGCTTGAAATTGCTGCACGTTCTAGGACAGACATATTAGCCACATAATCTTTCCAATGGATGTTTAGGATTGTACAGATACAGCGCTGAGGAAGCACTCCAAGAGTCGAAGGTTGTGGCGATAGATGACCCATGATTCAGAACCATATAAAAGAATAGATAGCACAATGGTTCTAGAAACACTGATCTTTGTCCTTATCTTCAAGTGTTTATTTCGCCAGACTCTTTTCTAGAGTTTTCCCAAAGCACTATATGCCTTTGCCAACATATTGTCTATCTCTCCGTCAATCTTACCATCTGAGGAGATGAGGCTGCCTAGGTAGTTAAACTGTTGGACTGATCTAAGCTCTGAATCGCCTCTGAACATGAGGATGATGAAAAACTACCTGAGGTGCAGGTTGATAAAAAACTTCTGTTTTCTTTAAACTAACTTCCAGCCCAAAAAGCTCAGCAGTGGCTGCAAATCAAGATGTTAAACGCTGCAGAGCTACTTCTGTATGGGCAACAAGGGCAGCGTCAGCAGCATAAAGCAGCTCCCGGACAAGATGGCTTATGGTCTTAGTATGGGCCTTCAAACGCCTTAGGTTAAATAGGCTTCCATCAGTACGATATCTAATGTAGATACCATCCTGGTCATCAAATTCTGCCATGGCCCTTTGGAGCATCATGCTGAAAAACAGTGTGAATAGAGTTGGTGCAAGAACGCAGCCTTGTTTCACGCCATTAGTTATTAGAAAGGGCTCAGAAAGTGCATCGCCACATCTGACTTGGCCATGCCGATTCTCATGTAATAGGATAATCATTTTAAGAAACTTGGGGGGACAACCT
>VWZO01016579.1:0-10138 GCA_013396975.1 Bucco capensis | reverse complement strand
GAGTGGCTTGGTGACTACATCAGCCAATTCTTTTAGGACTCCTGGGTGCATCTCATCAGTTCTCATAGACTTATGTATGTTCAGGTTCCTCAGAAGGTCACGAACGTGATTTTCACATACAGCGTTAGGGACTTCACTGCCTTGGTCCCCACCTTGTGTTTTTTTAACTTGGGAGGTGTTGGCAGAAAGGTTCCCAGTGAAGACGGAGGAAAAAATGTTGCTGAGAACCTCAGCCTTCTCCTTATCTGTTGTTATTAGTTCTCTATTCTTGCTTTTCAGGGGGGGAATGTTTTCTTTGACCTTCCTTTTTTCATTGATGTACCTGTAGAATCCGTTCTTGTTTTTCTTTGCATCCTTTGCTAAGTTGAGCTCTAGCTGTGCTTTAGCCTTCCTGACTTCATTTCTACACCATCGTGCAGCATCCCTATACTCTTCCCAAGATCCTTGTCCTTGCTTCCCACTACCTGTTGTAGCTCCTTCTTGCTTTTTAATTTAACCAGCAGGTCTTGATTCAGCCATGCTGGTCTCTTCCCTTTCTTACCAGATTTCTTATACCTGGGGATCAAGAGCTCTTGTGCTCTATGGAAAGTGTCCTCAAAAATCTGCCAGCTTTGTTCTGCTTTCTTGTCCTTGAGGACCATTTCCCAGGGTATCCTGCTGAGTAACTCTTTAAAGAGCTGGAATTTTGCTTTTCTGAAATTCAGGGTCCTGACTTTGCTTCTTGGCTGATTAGTGACCCTCAGGACTGTGAATTCCACCAGTGCATGATCACTGCAGCCCAGGGAGCCTCCAGTCTTGAGATCCCTGATGAGCTCATCTGCATTTGTGACCAGTAGATCAAGTATTGCACTCCCCCGGTTAGGGGTGTCTATTTCTTGTGTTAGGAAGTTCTCATCGAGACACTCCAGGAGCCTTCTGGATTGCCTACTGCTTGCTGTATTGTTTTTCCAGTACTGTAGGGGTGGTTGAAGTCCCCCAGCAGGACAAGAGCCTGTGAGCCTGATGCGTCCTGTAGCTGGAGTAGGAATGCTTCATCAACAGACTCCTCTTGATCTGGAGGCCTGTAGTAGACTCCAACCACAAAGTTTCCCTTGTTACCTTGATCTCTAATTCCTACCCGTAAGCTTTTGACTTGCTCTTGGCTATGCTTTAGGGACAACTCTTCACATTCGATCCATTTTTAACATAGATGGGCTGAACTCCTTCCTCTCTGTAGAAGCTGCTGAGATGTTTGTAGAGTTTTTAAAGATGTTTCAGGTTCTGCAGGCTCTGTCCCAGTAGTCCATGCTGGGCTGGAGGGGGATGGGCTGAACTCCTTCCTCTCTGTAGAAGCTGCTGAGATGGTTGTAGAGCTTTTACAAATGTTTCAGGTTCCCATTACCTAGCTAAATAGTAGGGCTGTACTATAAAAGGAGAAAGAATCACTCTGATGTTTAAAGACATAATATAAAGGAGTGATCATGAAATTTAAACAGTAAATTCCTGTTGATGATATTATAGTGAATATGGTTCCACTTTAAAAACTTTTTTTTTCGTTTTCCTACAAGCCATTCCAAACCATTTTTCTTGTAATTTACTAAGTACATTTTCAGCATAATTAAGCTGGCTAAGGTAACCACTACACTCAACAGGTAAAACTTCACTCACAGTTAAGACCAATCTGTGCACAGAAGAATTGCGCTAACATTGTTACATTGTTATGGTGCTCTGAAAAGCCTTTAGGGTTGATAAGCAGATAGTTCCATAACTCTTGCCTGGTGGAAAGTCAAAATAGAAAGGTGCAGCACAAAGTTAACTTTTGCTCCCTGTGAGCACATTAAGAAATTCAGGCTTTCCACAGAACCAGGTTAGGTCTGAGCGCATGCTCATGGTCCTTCAGAAGGATTTTACAGATGGTGATACTGTGACAAAAAAAAAAAGCAAAGGACAAAGCAAAGACCTGAAGTGTGCAAGCAGAGTTTTCTTGAACTCAATGCTAAGTAGATCTAACATCCACTTGGACACCCATAGCAACAAGTCATCTTGGCAGAGAAAGGTCAGTGTCTGTCAATGTTAATCTAAAAGGTGAAACACTGTTGGTTTTCATCTTTGAGCAGAAAAAAGGTTGCTTTTGTATTTATTTGTTCTACTAAGTCTCTATTTGTTTATGTTCTTCACTGTATGTCATAGACAGTGAACTTTTGGGGCTTTTACTTTCTTAAATCCTATGTCTTTCTGGTTATACTGTGTTAAATAGCAGTTGGTGCCACACTCTCTTAAGATGGTATCTGTTAACTACATTTTTTGTTACAATCCATGCATCTAAAAAGTCACCCACAGGTGGCACTTTTGTGACCCCGTTAATACTTTTAAATATGATCAACATGTAGCTTTTTTATTTTCAGGTATAAATAAATCAACACACATACAGACTTATTAGAATTCTTTTTTTAAATCCAATCATATGATTTCTTTGTCAAGCAGTATGCATGGTTGAAGTTAATCTCCCAAGAAGGAAAGAAATGATTGCACCCAAAGTATGCATCATACTTCTTGTATCTGCATTTAGAAAGCAGATTAACTAAACAATTTTAGAAACAGATGTATGATTTGTGATTGCATATGTAAGAATTTCTCTAAAAGTATGCAAAATTTAAAACTTTTTTGGATTGCAAGTAAGAGCAGCAAGGTTTTAGCATATACAGATTATGCTAAAATACTGACTATTCCATGTCTTTAAGAAGTATTATACATTATAAGGATTTTGCATGGATCCAGCAATAATAAAAGAAAAATAACTTTTAATAGACGTCTTCCTTGGACCATGCTGTGGATTTCTTCTGTCCAAGCCTCTTAATTAATGGTGAAAAAGAACAGAAGACATACTTTACAGGTTGTATTTGCCATGGTTTTAAATTGGAGAGGAGTAGATTTAAACTGAACATTAGAAAGAAGTTCCTCACCACAAGGGTGGTGGAATACTGGAACAGGTTGCCTAGGGAGGTGGTTGAGGCCCCATCCCTGGAGGCATTCAAGACGAGGCTTGACAGGACTCTGGGCAACCTGCTCTAGTAGGGGATGTCCCTTCCCACTGCAGGGGGTTGGACTAGATGACCTCCGGAGGTCCCTTCCAACCCAAACCATTCTATGATTCTGTGATTGTATTACGGTATTCCATAACCAAAATTAGACAAACAGGTACACAATGTTTTAGAAATGTTAAGTGAATTTCACAGTACTCCATGTCAAAGGTAATTCACTTAAACATTTAGCAACGCTCTAGCCTGACTTAGTGAAGAATCTAGGTTTCCTTGAAACAGTGTTGGGGGATTTTAGATCCCTTCTCTCTTTTCTTGATTAAATTATTCTCTAACTGATTTACAAATATAATTTGAGTTAGAAATGGATGGGAACAGCAAATCCTCTTCTGTATCTTTAATTTACCACAAAATAAGCATGAGTAATACACAAGTATTATAGGCCATGCAGAGATAGTAATGGAGTAGTATCATTTATTGTTTGGATGAGGAAAGCTTTGTGTGGGTACCGAAGCATGAGCATACCTCATGTGTAGCTTGAGATTGGGTGGCCCTACCTGTGTATTAGCCAAGAGTGTCAAGCCAGTTTGAGGAACAGTGGCTGTGCCACTGTCTGAATAGACCTAAGCCTGACAGCTGAGTTTTTGAAAACTGTAACAGGAAGATACTGTTCCTTTTCACACTGTTAGGAAGTTCAAAGAGAGTTAGGAATACAGAAGACAAGAATTTTGTCAGAAGACAGCCATGTTACTGCTGACTAGAACTGCTGTCTTCTAATGGGCAGAAAGAGCATTATTTGGAAGACAGTAGTTGCACCCTTCTCAGTACTTTTTCTCACTTTCACAGTTTCTGCAGAGCACTTTGTCCAGGGTTCTCCCACAGGCTTTACAGGCAGATATTTAACAATACAACATGCATGCCCCAACAGCTTTCCAGGTGTGATCCCTGTCTGACTGACGCATGACTTTCCTCCAACAGACTATGAAACCTCCTGTCTCATTCCAATTAAAACTATTAAAGGCTGGTGGCACTGTCCTTAGTAGAAAGTAACATAGCCACTAAAATTAGGGAACCTAGCACTTATTTTTTTCTTCTGCTTAAATGCTCCTTTGTGTTAATCCTTCTAGGCTAATGAAGGTGCTAAGTAAACACATAAAACTGGAAAAAATGTTAATTTTAACTTCCCTCACTGAAAACATGATGCAAGTTTAGATTGCCATTGCTTAGCTTTGCTGTCAATTTTGGGTAGTATCAGAAAATGCTGATATACTTTCAAATGATGTTTAATGGCCTGAGAGATGTGTTCTACTTTTAATGATATAAATACAGTAGGACAAAAATAGTACTCCTTTTAGAGTTTAAAAAGTTAATTACTACCAACCTGTTAAACAAGGTCAGATAGCTATTGTGCCTTTAATCTCTATAATCTGTAATATATGTCTTCTATTGGAAATATAATTATAGATTGAAATAATTTTTTTTTAATGTATAGTGGAGTTGGGAATTGCAAAAGTAAATTAACCTGGCCTACATCAATCTAAAATACAGCAAGCTATATGTACAGCTAATAGGATACTTCAGAATTTAAGGGACTTCTAATTGAAATAATGTCTAGTCTCCTTGAGGTCCTGGGGTTTCTCTCAAGTAGGGACAAGGGAAACAACAACATTAAGTGCTGAATAGATAACAGAAATGGAGGATATTCTAACAAAACTCTAATTGCAGGATAATGCAGAATTACAATCCTTTCAAAATAATTTAAAACAAGTTTTTTACAAGGAGTGGCTGTGGAGCATTGACCTCAAATGGACAAAACAGAAACCTGCTACAGATATTTCACTATTATTCTTGTTGCTGTTGATATTATCATTATTATTGTCATTAATATTTTCCCTCATGTGTACTTAAGAAACTGGACCACAATTAAATCTGTCTGTAGATTTTCCACTGAAGTGTTTTGATCAATCCACCTGACCCAGTAACCACAGCTTTAATTGCTGAAATTTTATCTGGCATAAGGTACAGAATCTCCCAACTTTGTAAGTCCATCAGAAGTGGTAATAAATGGAGTTGGGTTGCACAGGGAAAGAACAAATGGGAAAAAAAAAAAAAAAAGGTAGCCAAGTACTTGGGCTTTTGCTTGTCTTCATGTTGTTTGGATTAGAGCAGTAAAAAAGACACATAACACCAACTGACAGTTGTCCACATCACAAAACCACAACAGAATTTGGCACCGTTCAGCATAGTTTCTGTTTCTGAGAGGCCTAGGGCTGAGAGCAGACTGGATGCAAAAAATGGCTATCTTTTTTAAGTCTGGCCCTCCCAGTATTTTAGAGGACAACTAATAGGAGACTCAGTGATAAATCAGGGTCCTTAATACACTCTGTACATCAGATTCTGGTTTAAGCAGAATCTTCAGAAAGGCTGTTGGCCAGTTCCCACTCATTGCCACATGAAGCAGGGACTCTTTCCAAGTGGCAGTCAGACAGAAATATTATCCTCCACACTCTTACCTGCTGCAGTACCTCTGTACATGCCACCTGTACTAAAGCACATGAATCAATAAAAGAGCAGAACAGCGCCCAGCTGACTTAATTTAAAAAATGGCAGGTGAATCATTCAAAAACATATGTGTAAAGAGAAAAGACTCAGCATCAGAAACTCAGAAGGTGTTACAGTTTTCAAAATTATGAAATACTGTTTATTAAAAGGATAAAGGAGAATGTTTGCTATTTTTGTTGACTCACATTGCAGTCAAGAATATAATTTCTTCACTTTCAGGGGTTTATTGGGTATTCCTTGTTATCTAAATAGGAACAATGTTTTGTCCTTATGCAAAGGATACTTGAAGGAGGTTGCTATAATTCCTGCTGCTGTTATATGCTCTACCAAGAAAGATCATTGAATCCTATCATTAGGTGATCACTGAGAGAAAAAATGATGTGACAGGCTACCCTTCCAACCTCTAAGGTCAAACCAAATCTGGTACCAGTTCCTTGAGGGCTCTTATCTTCCCATTGANCCCACACTTTACCGTGGGCAATGAGTTGAAGGCTCCCTCTGCTGTCGGCACAGTTATCGCACCAGGGGCCACAGAAGACCCCAAGTGATTTTCAGACAGTGCCTATGAAAGACAGTACCCAAATAGAAATGTAACAAAGAAGCACCCATGATTACCAGGGACATTCATTGAAACTGGCATGCTGCTAATTCTTACGGTGGCCATAACTTTACAAACCTTGAATAAAAAAATAAACCTCTCAGATTTCCAGCCCAGCTGGAAAAGATTGAGAGCAACAGGTTATCTTATCTTTCTGCAGAGCTGAATCACTCAAGCCTTATATGACTCTGATGTGCTTGAGCACAGAATTCAGATAGGCATATGTGTACTGAACAGTCTGAGAATGATACAATCTGCCATCTGCACCTCAAATCTTGCTCTATCAATCACTGCTAATATTGTTGAAAACCCTAAATAAACAGATAGTCTTTCAGCAAAGCCCCAAGTTTACCTCTGGAAACACTCAACATGTTCAAATATTTGCTTGCAACTAACTCACTCTTCAGAAAACTCTCATGTGAGCAAAAACAAACTGCCTGAGCAAGCAAGATTTTAAAAAACCTGTAATAAAGATTAACCACTAAATGTGTTCATACACTTTTGATATCTTCATCATACCTATTCAAGTTTTGTGTTTAAAATTGTTGTTAAAGTAATTTAAAAAATGGAACTGATTTTTGTCCATTTTTGTCAGTTCAGTCATATCAGAAATAATGAAATTATTGATATAGGCACTTTTACAGACAGGTTTAAATTATGACAGCAAGACTTCCACAAGCTTGATTTCCAAGTGCAGCCAGACTGTCCCCTATTTGTGATCATTTGACTTTATAGTATTTCAACAGAGAGTTAAACTGTATTCTTACACTTACATTTAAAGCAGCATTGACGCATCTTTGGAGCTTCTGCCTGGGGATGTAAATAATGGTCAGTAGCAGAAATACCATTCTAATAACAGTTAACTTTAAAGCCTTTTCTCATTTATATTGTTCACAAATTGTGAAAAATTCTCAACTTCTATCTCAGTATTCTACAGACTCTATATCTGTAAGGCACCATGAAACGTTGTTGAGATTATCTTCTTAGACAGGGTCAATATAGGAGGAATTATGCCTCTCCAATGCTAGGGAACCTGCAGGCTGCTTATTTTAAACTGTTCTGGTATGTCAACAACCATACCACTAGCAAGTTTCTCCTAGTGGCTTGTAAGTCCTTTGTAATTCTCTTAAACCCTTCTAAGAGTAAGTCCCCATTTTTCATGTGGACACTAGAAGGAAATGGATGGAAATACTTATGGCCACCTGTGGATTGCACAGAACATAAGCTTATTTTATCTCCAAACTGCATTATCTATTCTGACCAGTACAGAGAAAAACTATTTCCTTCATTAATATTGGATTGCATCTTTAACGTCTCAGTAGTGGACAGAAGAGGGAGCGGTTTGCCACCATTCATTGCGTTTTTAGTTTCTTGCCTAGTCTCAAAGAATTTTTCATCATGAAGGTAAAGCTACTTTTGATCACTGTCTCCTATAAACTTCAGGGAAAACAGGTAGTAGGGTAAGGGGAACAGACCAGTGCTTATGAAATACACAGATTGATATGTTTACACAGAAGTCAGCCAAATGTCTCTGAAATCCCCAGCATGCAGCTAAGATTTCAAATACCATTGCATTTGTTTGAGAAGAACATGCAGGGTATCTGCCAGCACAGCCTAAAGATGATCTTCATGCATCAGGCATTAATGTCCAAAGACATGGATCACATCTCTAACCTACCACCCAAATAAAGCGTGCCAATATACCACATCCTATGTGGATCCCAGACCTATTCAGACAAAAATATAATCTATTTCTTCCAGCACATTAAGTGATCTAATGGAAAAGAACTGGATGAAGTTAATATAATTCAATAAAGATGAACAACAGTGAATCAAAAAACCCCACGTAAGAATAAAAAAACATTTTTCATAATTATAATTCCATTTCAATCTCTCAGAGGTGTTAAAAGCTTATATTTTTACTGCAAAATGGTGCCTGTTCAATAGGGGTATAGATTTTGTGGCATCAAAAGAAACATGGCCAGCAGACCGAGGGAGATGATTCTGCCCATCTGCTTTGGTGAGACCTCACCTGGAGCACTGCATCCAGCTCTGAGTCCTCAGCATGAGGACACAAACCTGTAGAAGCAGGTTCAGAGGAGAGCCACAAAAATGATCAGAGGATAGAAATGCCTCTTCTGTGAGGACAGGTTGAGAGAGTGGGGGCTGTTCAGCATGGAAAATACAAGGCTAAGAGGGCCCTATCAGTCCTAAAATGGGGCCTATAAGAAAGATAGATACAGTCTTTTCAGCAAGATCTGTTGCGATAGGACATTAGGGCTAATGGTTCTAAACTAAGGAGGAGAGATTTAGACTGGATATAAGGAGGAAATTTTTCACAATGAGGGGTGGTGAGGCAGTGGAACAGGTTGCCCAGAGAGGTAGTGGATGTCACATCCCTGGAAACATTCAAGGTCAAGTTGGACAGGGTTCTGAGCAACCTAATCTTGTTATAGGTATCCCTGCTCACAGCAGGGGGGTTAGATTACATAACTTCTAAAGGTCCCTTCCAACTTTAACCTTTCTATGATTATATGATTCTATGATTTTTCAATATTTCTGCTTCTCTTTCCCTATTGTACAAGCACTACTTTCCCCCCTCCTTTTTGCCGTATATTTCTACAGTCCTTTATTCTGCCTGTGTTTGAAGAAGCATCTTTTGCTCAGTGTTACTGACAGCCTTTCTTGCTCAGGTGTTCTATTTAAGCAGCATTATCACAGTTAACTAAAAGCAATTGTCTAACTTGTATCTATGTTAGACTTTCCTGTTTCTTCTCAAACTTGTTGGAGGAATGCTGAACCTTAAGACCTTGTCTATTTTTTCAACCTGTAGCATCTCATCTAGTAAGATAATGACCTCTTCCTATAGTCTTCTATGAAAAAATGAACTCTCTGTTATGAATAATCTGAGTGTATTGACTAGACTTATCTTTAGCATATACAGCTCATACCAACTTTAAAAAATGTTTGTAAATTTAAGAGAGAAGACCTGAACAACTGACTCATTTCAGTAAATTACACCCCTTTATTTGCTTTTACGTGCTTTTCAGTGGCAAAATCTTTGCTGCTTTTATCCCTCCTGCACAACTGCGTAGTTCCTTGGTGGTAGGAGCAATGTTTGGATATGGCAGAATACCAATTGTGTGTGAGGCAAAGAGCTTTAGCGGGATATAAGAAAGGATTATACATTTGTATGGATAATGAGAACATCCAAATTTACATTAAAGAGCATAAAAGGTAGAGAAATAAATCATAATTTTTAAACTCTGAAAGCAACCACTATCCAGTTGGAAGCTATTTAGAGACTTTTACCAGTAAGTAGGTTACAGCAGTTATGTGACTAGCCTGCTGTGATATGAATACAATTTCTATATTCCTTCACTGTCATGTATTCGGTCCTGCTTTCATTCCACCAGTGTTCAGCAACAACTTGTCACCTAAAAGAAAATTGATTCAGTTGTATATTTAAGAACTGTTACAGTTCAAAACTACAAAACAGTAAGGTACTTTGCAGGAACAGTGGCAAGAAGGAATGTGGTAAGTATACTGAAAATACAGCAAATACTCCCATATTTTACAAAGGAATATCAGTTATTCAGGATTTTTTTCCTTCTGATTGGTGCTAAATTTTAAGTCTCTTGTTCCCTTCTATAAACACTGGGGATTAGAAATAGGATGAACAACAGAACAAACAACGCAGTTGTTAAGAGAAACTGAGCCTGGAAAAAAATTACACTGTTTCTCAATATCATAAATAAAATTAATAGTTTGTAAGTTGTGGGGGTTTTTTTAATTCAACTTCAAAGACTTCCAATGAATTCTAAAATTAAAAAAA
Source organism: Bucco capensis (assembly GCA_013396975.1). NCBI lineage: Eukaryota > Metazoa > Chordata > Aves > Piciformes > Bucconidae > Bucco > Bucco capensis. Next base: position 126 of record VWZO01016579.1, on the reverse strand, counting down.
ACATAGATTTCACTTTTTTTTTTTCTAAAAAGGAGGGAATTCAGAACAAATTAGAACATAATGCTCGTGCACCTCATGCTTGCATTAGAACTATGTATCATTGGATGACATTGAGAAGAGCCTGGC
>VWZO01016575.1:0-12324 GCA_013396975.1 Bucco capensis | reverse complement strand
CTTGGGAGGTGTTGGGAGAGAGGTTGCCATGGAAGACAGAAGAAAAAAAAGATGTTGAGAACGTCAGCCTTCTCCTTATCTGTTGTTATTAGTTCTCCATTGTTGCTCTTCAGGTGGAGATGTTTTCTTTGACCTTCCTTTTTTCATTGATGTACCTGTAGAATCCCTTCTTGTTACTCTTTGCATTGTTTGCTAAGTTGAGCTCTAGCTGTGCTTTAGCTTTCCTGACTTCATCTCTACACCATTGGATAGCATCCCTATACTCTTCCCAAGATCCTTGTCCCTGCTTCCACTGTCTGTGTAGCTCCTCTTGCTTCTTAATTTGACCAGCAGGTCTTGACCCAGCCATGCTGGTTTCTTCCCTTTCTTACCAGATTTCTCATACCTGGGGATCAAGAGCTCTTGTGCTTTATGGAAAGTGTCCTTAAAGATCTGCCAGCTCTGTTCTGCTTTCTTGTCCCCGAGGACTGTTTCCCAAGGAACCCTGATGAGTAACTCTTTAAAGAGCTGGAATTCTGCTTTTTTGAAATTCAGGGTCCTGACTATGCTTCTTGGCTGATTAGTGTCCCTCAGGACTGTGAATACCACCAATGCATGATCACTGCAGCCCAGGGAGCCTCCAGTCTTGAGATCCCTGATGAGCTCGTCTGCATTGGTGACCAGTAGATCAAGTATTGCACCCCCTGGGTAGGGGTGTCTATNAGCTTGTCTGCATTGGTGACCAGTAGATCAAGTATTGCACCCCCTGGGTAGGGGTGTCTATTTCTTGTGTTAGGAAGTTCTCATCCACACTCTCCAGGAACCTTCTGGATTGCCTACTACTTGCTGTATTGTTATTCCAGCAAATGTCAGGGTGCTTGAAGTCCCCCAGCAGGACAAGAGCCTGTGAGCCTGATGCCTCCTGTAGCTGGAGTAGGAATGTTTCATCAACGGACTCCTCTTGATCTGGAGGCCTGGAGTAGACTCCAACCACAAGGTTTTCCTTGTTACCTTGATCTCTAATTCCTACCCATAAGCTTTCAACTTGCTCTTATCTGTTCTTTAGGGACAACTCTTCAAATTCAATCCATTCCTTAACATAGAGGGCAACACCTCCACCCCTCCTTCCCCTCCTGTCCTTTCTGAACAGCTTGTAACTGCTGATAGCCACACTCCAGTCGTAGGATTCATCCCACCAGGTTTCAGTAATGGCCACTATGTCGTAGCTTTACAGCAGCACAGTAGCTTCCAACTCCTCCTGTTTGTTGCCCGTACTGCATGCATTCATGTAGAGGCACTTCAGCTGGGCAGTCAGCCATGTCACCTATCCAGAGAAACATCCCTTCATTCCCTTAAGGTGATTCTGTGATGTTTCACTGTTGGCTTCTACAACCTCAGGAGCCACCGACTTGATTCCATGAGCCTTTGACTATGCTGCATGTTACAGGGGAACAGGCTGAAGACCCTTATTAGTCCCCTTTCACACCAACTCTGGTGTCTGCTCCCACAGTTTATCACATGAAAGACGGCTGACTTTATTATCCCCCTCCCCCATCATACCTAGTTTAAAGTCCTGTCAATTAGGCTTGCAATCTCCTGAGCAAAGACCTTTGTTCCCCTGAGAAAGATGTCTTCTGTTTGGTGTCAATAATTCCGGTGCTGTGTAGTCCAAAACATTGTTGAAGAACCCAAATTTGTGGTGGTGATACTAGCGCCGGAGCCATGTGTTGATGGACTGGATGTGGTTGTTGTTTCCTTCATCATTGCCTGTGACTGGAATAGATGAAAATATAACTTGTGCCCCAGAATCTTTCACCACTCGTCCCAAGGCCGTGAAGTCTCTTTTTATTGCTCTATGACTACTGGTTGTTACTTCCTCTCCTCCCACATGGAAGATCAGTAGTGGATAGTAGTCCTAGCATTGTACCAGGCTGGGGAGTTTCCTAGTAACATCCCTAACCCTGGCTCCAGGGAGACAGCATACCTCCCTATGAGAAGGCTCTGGCCGACATATTGGCTCCTCTATTCCTCTCAGAAGGGAATCAGCTATGATCATAACCTTTCTTTTTTCCTTTTGTGGCTGATGTTGTGATAGGAGCAGTGAGCTTTCTTGAGCATGGACATATCTCTCTTACAGGCTGTTCATCATCCATGTCTTCATTAGACAGATCTATCTCAACCAGAGACTCAAATCTATTCCTTTAGTGGCACCTGGGGGGATGAGGTGGGCAAGGAGGGAGGTTGGTTGTTGCCTCGACCTTGGACTATCTTCCATTTGCTCCCCATATCTGTATTACTGCCTCTGATTTGGCAGGGGCGGGATACAGGGCCCTCTGTTCCTGAGTACTATCAGATGGGTGCCCCCATTTCTGTTTCAGGGAGGGCAAAGCCTGACTTCACCAGTCAATCTTCTGTTTGGCCTCCCTGATACTCCTCAATCTTTCGACGACTTGTTGCAGCTCTGTGACCCAGCAGAGGAGGTCTTTAACCTGTTCACAGCGCACACGGCAATTCTCAGAACTGCCACCTGCTGCCAGGGAAAGCCTCTGGTATTTTCTGCAACATATTACCTGGATGGCTGTATGCTTCTGTTGGCGCTCAATCTGGGTTCCCGTGTCCACTCTGGCAACAGTGTAATGCAAATGCCTAAAGGGTACTAATACAGAAAGGTTGATAACTCAGGAAGACTCATCCTTGGAGGTTTGAAGATGTGGCCAATAAAATTCCAACTTCCTTGATGTGGTATTTGGAATATCATGTGGCAGGTGGGTTGAACCAGTGATACCAGGGGCCCAATCCCTCCAGCACTTCTGGGTTTTGGTGTTACTGGTAGCTGAAGGGTACAGTGGGAGAAGAGGGCGCAGTCCATCGGCCTTCACAGCTCTGCTCTGTGCTTGTGTGGAGACACCTGAGCCTCTTGGTTCATCCCTTTCCCCAGCATTGTCACAGAATGGAATAGAATAGAATAGAATAGCATTTCCATTGAAAGGGACCTACAGTGATCATCTAACCCAACTTCTTAAGCTAGACATGGATAACGCAACTAAGTTGATTACCTAGGCCAGAAAGACTGACTACAGAGAGGCTGGAGCACCATAGTGCCTGAGTGTCTGTCTCATTAGTAGACTTAGTCCACAAGATGGCTCTGGTACAAAACACTGCCAGAAGAGTATAGGATGCCTTTCCTTGCCTGTTACCCTTTGACTAGATTGGGGCATTCATTCAGGCTGTCTATTAGACTCACCTTGACACTGGCAAGACCAACCTCAGGGTATGCATGAAGCATTGTCCTCTCTGCTGTTGAAGCTGCTGCACTGCTTTTGTGAAGGTTAAATACTGAAGACGTTGAACAGATTTTGTCGCTTTGGTGCTTCTCTTGCCAAACTCTGTTGTGACTTTACCTTTCTGCCCCAGCAGATGTTTGTTTTCCTAGGAGACAGTCAGTCAAGCAGGACATAAGATCCCAGTCTTTCCATGACAGTGCCAGAGTATGCTCTGTGGTGGGATTTGAGACCTTCTAGTCTGGACATGTCCCTGTTGGGGCATTGAGCCAGCATGGTTTGTGAGGATACTGCCGTTTTAGCTGTCATTAAAGCCTTGACAAAACTCAGTGTTTATATCTGTGCCATTCGAGAAGGTTATGGGTATGCAGCTCTGCTGGCAAGACTTGAGGATGGAGTACGTCTTGAGCCCCATCCTTCCCAAGTGTTTCCAGTAGCTCAGCTCAGGCAGCTTCTTGCACTTGTGTGGGCCACAGAAAGGCCAGACAAGAAGAGCTGTTGACACCTCCAGAGGTTTATCCTGTAGAGGTGTTAAGTCAGGGAGGTCTGCTCAGCTCCCCGTGCTGAAGCCTAGGCAAGGGTCTGGCTGTGATCATTGTTGTGTGGCCATGTGGAGGCTTGGGGTAATGACCCTGGAAGCATCCCACACATCCTTCCCATGCTTCTGTCCCAGGGATGTCACCACATGAGATATGCTGGCTACCTCCCGTCCTCATGCGCTGCAGGTTTTGTTGCAGCAGGGGACAGATCATCTGGCTTTTTCATTAGTGGGTTTTCTTTAAGCTTCTTTTACACACCACTGGTGATTTTGGCTTGGTTTATTTCTCCAGAAATTTGGAGAAGCCACAGTGCTCCACTAGGAGGAATCCAGAGAATCTGAGGCCATCCTGGATAAAGAGGATGTAGAAAAGAGCCTTTTGTTAGGACTCAAGGGTTTCAGTCATGAAAAGCAAGTTTCTATCCACTGTGGAAATGAAGCTCTGTTTATTTTTTGTGTTGTTGCTGCAAACATACACCTGGAGACACCATCAGGATAAATCTGCCTCTGCTTACACATTCATGGGGGTGACATCTCAAAGTGATAGCAGCTCTGAAAGCTGAGATGCTCCAAATCTGAGCTCCTTTTATGAATCACAGGACAGGTTCCTTTTCCAGCATCCATTTTTCCCTGGGCACAGTAATTCAAACATCTTCCATGAGTGAGGAACAGTCGGGTGAATGAACAGCTGAGGGACTGTCTTCAGCACTGGGAAATTTGTGCCACTGGGTATTTGTCACCAACTTAATAACCATGTTCAACCCAGAAATGGTCCCTAAATCTGGGTTTCTTTTTTCACAAGGGAACTAAGAGGAGTCAGTTCCTGGAACAAGGTGACTGATCCCACAGGGACAGGTTAAATGCTGCCAGTGAGTCTTTGGCATTAGCAGCTCAGCTGTACTCTGGCTGGTCCTGGAAAGGGCTTGGCACAAAGCAGGTTGGAAGAACAAAGACCTTTCTCTTTATTGTTTTGGTCTTTTTTTGCAGTTTGTTGAACTTTTGCTTTGAAATACTCAGAAACTCAGTAGAGGGAACCTGTCTGTAGTTTGTTCAGAAGGAAATTTCAGGAAAGTCAGCTTAGATATTTTGAGACCTGTACCATCTTTGCTCAGCCAAGTTCATCCCATGTCAGAAAGTGTATTTGTCACTTCACCATGTCCCATGGCAGAAAAACTCTCTGTGTTGTAGTTCATGCTGGTCACAGAGTACTCGATGCTTCTGTCAGAGCTGGAGCACACCTAGTGATGAGAGGATCACTAGGTAGCACTAGCCCAGATTGGATGCTCTTTGTGTTCACTGGAACTGTTTTCATCTCCTTCCTTTATAGCTATTATATTACATGCATTAAATACTGCTGGGAGACCAATCTCCTTAGCATAGTCTCTGCCTCTGAACGAGCTCAGTAAAATAAGACAGGCAGGGAGAGAAAATGAGACAGGATGGCTATTCTCACCTTCCAGGTAGAAAATGGCAGTGCAGATGGATAATGTGGATTTGTATAAGGTCTCCCACATGGACTTGGGGGCAGAGCAGAGAACTGCAGCTAGGACATTTCAGCCTTGGAAGTGGTAAAGAGTCATAAACTCATGGGTCTTCAGAAGTTTTGCAGCTGACTGTGAAAGAACCATTTGCTGCAGGGGCTGAGAGCTGCCAGATGCCAGCAGCCTGACCGGCTAGAAGCTTTTCCCTCTGACTAGGCTTCAGAAAGTCAATCTGAGGTCAGTCTGACTCCGCTAAACTGACTGCAAACTCAGCCATCCAGTCCCAGCCCATCCCTGACTCACGATGTTGGGACCCTCTTTCTGCACAGACTTTTGCCCTTCCTGTGGTGAAGATGTGTGACAAGGATGACGTTTTGTAGCTTTGCAGAGTACTGTTAGAAAAAGCACAGGCAAAAAATTGAGGAGACTGTTACCATCTGCTCAGCACTCCTGAGGTGACATCTGGGGTACTGTGTCCACTTTGGGTCTCCCCAATGCCACAGAGACATCACCAAACAGGAGCATATCTGGCAGGAAGATCACTAGGATGGGCTGGAGCACAAGACATGAGGATAGCAGAGAGAGCTGGGTTTCGCCAGCCTGGAGAGGAGGAGGATGAGGAGCATCTAGCTACAGTCTTCTGCTTCAAAAGGGAGTTTAAAGAGAAGGCAGAGTCAGACTTTTCCCAGATGTGCACAGTGAGAGGACAGTAGTAATGGCCACAAGATACAACAAAGGAAGTTCCAACAGGATGTGAGGAAAAGCTTCTTCCTGACAAGAGCAGGGCAGCTGGGGGACTGATGCTCAAAGGGCCTGTGGGATCTCAGTCCTTGGACATACTGATCTTAACTGGGCATGGTCCTGAGCAGACTAATCTGATTTTGAAATTACTCTGCAACCAGCTGGACTAGAAATCTCCAGAGGTCACTTGTGACCTAAATAATTTCTGTGATTTTATTATTGTGCATTTCCCTGATGTCTGTGATAAGAGCAGTTACTGAGGACACGCAGTGATAGATGTTCCTGCCTATCCAGAGATACTCCTTTGCCCTAGGTGTAGGAAAAGTGCTGAAGTGGCTATAGTTACTCCTCTCACCTGCTTCCTCCCCAACATGCAGCATATTGCCTCATTAAGGCTCATTAGATGAGCCCCACCTTATCCATTTGGTTCTTTTTTTCTGAGGCAGATGAGGGCAGGTTCCCCAAGGACTCAGCTGCCTGGACCTTAACTGGTCACAAATGATTCACACACATGGTGCGTTGCCTGTTAGCTTTTGTAGCTTCCTTAGCATAACCTGGAGAAGCAGGAGATGCCTTGCAGAAGCCATGTACTCCCAGGTTGGCATGAAGTGCATGGAAGTGGGAGAAGAGCATCCCAGGGACTTCACTCCTACCCAGAGAGACCCAAAGCTGAGTAGCTTCACCAGCTGCAAGTCCAGCCATTGAATCGGTGTCTAAATCATGGGACACTGACACATCCCAGTTGTATGGTGGGAGAGGTCTGAGTGTATGCAGCCCCTGTCTTGGAATAGGCTGTATGAATATGGGATCAATTCCCAAGGCATGTGCAGCTCAGATGTGCCAGAGAGACCATGGGCTGGATACTGATCTCAGTTGAGTCCCAATCCCTGCTGCAGGTCAATCTGTAATATAGTCACATCTTCCTTTCTCCACGGACAGAGAGAAGTTTGTCTTGGAGATTGCAGTTGTCCTATGAACTCTGTCCATGAGGAATCAGCAAGCTCTGGCAAAAGGAGATAGCTTCCAGAAATGTTACTTGTGTTTTATCTTAATACAAGCATGAGAAACTAATCCCAAGAGTTTTTAAATATGGGTCCTGAAGTGGTTGGACTGGGACATTAAGGTGGGAGGGAAGCAGTGCTGTATGCCACAGAGCAAGAGAACATCTGAAATGATATATAGAGAGCTTCATACTGGTGGGTAATGAGTCTTGGCTTAACCAGGAATGGCTGGAGGAATTGGTGTTTGGGAGGAGGTGTGGCTTTGATCTCAGGTTCTGTTAGAATCATAGAATAGTTTGGGTCAGAAGGGACATCTTCAGGTTGCTCAAAGCTCTGTCCAGCCTGACCTTGAACACTTTCAACGATGGAAGTTCTCTGCCCTTGTTCAGTTTTACTAAGTGCTGGACAAAACCAGAGATCCTTAACACTTTGCTGAGGCTGATCTGCATTGGACTTTCCTTCAAGGGTGGAAAACCCCAGGGAGATGAAGCAAAATGGTGCAGCAGTGTGGTGGAAGGTTTTCCTTTACCCAAACTTGGCTCGTGCTCCCCTTGGCACACAGAACCTGAACATCCTGGGAGCTACTGAGTGCTGAATCCAGCAAACCAGTAGTGAAAAGGCAAAGGCAGGGGATCAGAAGGATGACTTTTGCTGGAATACCTTGAGAGGAGTTGCTCAGCTGAATTCATTACAGTGATGTGCAAGAACATACTGCAGCCATGCTGGTCTGAGTAGCTTACTCCTACCACTGCTGTCTGCAGTCCTCAGCTGGCATGGGTTCTGTCACTGCTCATGATGCCAAGGGAAACCAGATGGGTGAGAGGTGCTTTACCTTGTGTGCCACTCCTCCAAACTGTTTCACAGAGCTGTGAAATGAGTTGTTCTTCCATGAAATATTGAAAGGGTTGGACCTGGTAAAAGCCCTTCTGAGTGCAAGCCTCCCTGCATCCATTTATAACCAGGCCTGGCATGCAAGTGATGGAGAAGCTTTCTCACTACCACTTTCCAGTCCTTTCCCACCCCTACAACTTTCCCTCTGCACTGAAGCTGCTGAAGCAGTGAGTCTGTGCTGGTAGGCATGCTAGGCCTGATGCTGTGCTGGAGTTAGCACTCTACAATGCTGGGCTGATGCTGGGTGAGGTCTGGGATGGCCTCTGGGCTGATGTCCATGGAGGCTGCGTCATCAGCAGGCTGGGCACAAGGTGGACAAGGACATGTATGTGGCTCACCAGTGAGGCAGCACAGGCAACTGTGTGTCTCAGCCCCTCCAGGAAGGATGGTGGGTTTAGGCTGATACCTGCAGTGCTCCGTCATCTCTGCTATCACACTTGAGCTAACTGGATCAAAAGAAGTCCAGGCTGCTTGCTCACCTGCCCCAGTCCACAGCAAGCAGGATCAGAGCCAGTCACATCTTCCCAGGGAGGTGGTTGCTGTGCACCATGGTCCCTGCCCAGGGACTTGTGTTAACAAGTCCCTGGAGGACAATTTTCCCGTGGTGTGGCATCAGCCAAGAATGGATCCTACCTGGCCATGTGTCAAGCCACGTAGGCAGCACAGGGCAATGTGAGGGCTGGACAGCTGGCTGGGCTGTCTGAGGAGCTGCTGGAACGTCCCATTGTGCTCGGTGGGACAAGTGGCGTCTGTGGATATGCTGTTTCCAGGGCATTCTGGCTCAGCAGCGACTCACCATTGTCAGCATGTCAGGTCAGGTTTGTGTTGCATGCTCAGCTCTGTGTGCACCTCGCTTGATGGGCATGTGCAACTTGCAGACCCAGCACACCAAGGCTGCTTCCTTCCTGCATCTGCCTGTCCCTTCAAAAGCTTCTCTATGCAAATGTCAACTGGTAGTGCTTTCTTCAGGGGAACAGGGCTGTGTTTGCTCCAACACTGAGCTCATTTTGTCTGGGAATGATCAGTTTTCCTGCCCAAGATGCTGCACTGCACAGTTTCTAATTACAAACTCTTAGAGAGCAGTGGAAACATTTTGTTCTCCCCTAACTGCTCTCTACAAACAGCAAAACCCAGGATCTCCTGACCCCTAGACAGCCCTGCCGCTGCTGGAAGTGAATTCAGTAGCCGCAAATAGTGATAATGCACCTCCCTGCCTCCGGCCAGGGGATATGGGTCCTGCCAGGGCAGGCATCTGACTGAGACCTCTCTCTTCTTCTCTCTTCCAGCACCTTCAGCTGTGTCCATCATGCACCAGGTCAGCCGCACTGTGGACAGCATTACCCTCTCATGGTCTCAGCCTGACCAGCCCAATGGAGTCATCCTGGATTATGAGCTGCAATATTATGAGAAGGTACTGTGGGACCTTGTCTGGGTTCAGCCACAGGTTTTTGGGAGAGGAGGTGGTGCAAGGCTTTGCATAAGGGCCATAACACTGGCTACAGCATTTGGTTGGTCAATAGGTTAATTCTTTTACTGCAGCTGGATGTGGGAGTTTCACTGACTCTCAACCCTTTGGAGTCCAACAGTGGATGATAGAATCATAGAATGGCTTGGGTTGGAAAGGACCTTTTAAGGTCATCTAGTCCAACCCCCTGCAGTCAGCAGGGACATCTGCAACTAGAGCAGGTTGCTCAGAGCACAAAAAAATCTGACCTGGAATGATTCCACGGATGGGACATCTACTGCTTCTCAGGGCAAACTGGGCCAGTGGCTTCAGCGTGAAAGATTTCTTCCTTACATCTAGTCTAAATCTCACTCTTTTGGTTTCAGACCATCACCCCTTGTCCTGGCACAATAGGCCCTGCTAAAAAGTCTGTCCCCATCTTTCCTATAGGCACTTTTAAGTACTGAAGCATACTTAGTACGCTGCACTAAGGTTTCCCTGGCATCTTCTCCAGGCTGAACTACCCCCATTCTCTCAGCTGTCCCATGCTCCCATGGTTGGTATGTTCTGCACTACAGAGCTGGGTGAGGCCAATGTGAATGGATCCTGCAGCTCTGGCTCGTGCCCCTTCTATCTCCTCCCTGCCCAGACAAGCAGAGGGACTGCAAGCCAGGGCTGTGCCAGGTTGTCCATCCCGTGGGGCTGGAGTTGTGTGACTGCTGAGAGACCTGAAGACCATGTTGATGTTGGTCCCAGGACCTGCTAAGCTCTGCCTGGCTGGTGAACTTCATCCGTGCTACCCAGGGGAGGTGGGGAACAGGAGATTCCTCCTTCCAGGAATCCACCCCCTTACACAAGAACTTATAAACTATACATTAAAAATTGCAAACTAACTAATTAAAAAGCTTTGTGATTAAATGGAACTGAAAATGTTTTTCCCAGCAGTTGCCGGAAGAAATGATTAATCCCCCCCAACTGCCTGCCTGTGACCTATTTTCTCATCACCAAGAGCCAGAGGGAGAATTGAGGGGGAGCTTCTTTGTAAGCTGTTAAATAGGTCCTGACCTATATTGCATAAATCACAGCCATTTATTTGACCCTTGGAAATGATCCCAGAATATGTGGCAAGATGGATGAGTAGGTAATAAGACAGATCTGGAAAGCAAGAGGGGTCCTTTCCCCAAGGACCCTCCACAGAGAGACAGAAGATATTAGGGAGTTCATTCTTTTCTCTTACTTTCTTTTAGTCTGTCTTCCTCCCTCTCTCTTTCCTCTCCCCTCTGTTTTCTGGAGGAGGCTGTATATAAAGGGAATTTCTGTCTAAGGGAGTGTGAAGTGCTAGGGTTGAGCCAGCCACTCACCAAGTGGCAGATGCTGTCTATTACCCTCTCTTCCCTACCTCCTCCCCCCATGAAGGAAAAAGGGATAAAAGAGAGAGACTTCTGGATCGGAAAAGAAAGCTACAGCTACTTTAATGAAAACAATAACAATAAAATGAAATATATACTAAACCAATACCAAATCCAACCCCACCATGATGGCAACTAGCTCACTGTCACCACTGATGTTGTGGCAGAAGTCCCAAAGCGGACAGGAACCAGAGTCAGGGGTTGGATTCTGCAGCTGGATTCAGGAACTCTTGGGTTGGGATCGAAGACAGAATGAACAGAGTCCTTCTCAGATGCTGGCCATTGAAGAAGAAAGAGAGAGGAAGCAGCTGGTCCACGTCTCTCCTGTGCTGAGGGCTCCAGAGCTGGATGCAGAAGTCCAGGTCAGGTCTCCCCAGAACAGAGTAGAGGGGCAGAATCAGTTGAAGCTCTTGGTATATTTTTTTGCTGGTGCTTTCCCTGAAGAAGAACAGGATGTCTTTATCTCCTTCCCAGCCAAGATGTGTGTCACTCTTAGAAAGAGATCACTGGATCAAAACTTAGTCCCGCAGCAAGCAAACTTCACCGGGTTTGGTGACAGGTTAAAAAAGAAGTGGAATAACGAAGAACTACAGTCAGAGCCTGGCCAATGGCAGTGGGTTTGCCTCTCCTCAGACTCCTCTGTGTGTGTTAGCCTTTATTCTGAAGTCCTGGTTGCACACTCAAGGTCTGATCCATCACTAGTCATCACTAGCCTAGGTCTTTCTATGCTTCATCTGGTCAGTCAGGAGCCCTCTGCATCTTTCTCTGGCTGCTTGGCAGAGCTGAATCAATAGCTGGAGTTAGGGTAGTCATCACAGTGCTGAGTTCTGCAGTTCCCTGGCACAGTCCCAAACTGCACAGCTTTGAGTGTGCTGTGCTCTTCCCTGCTCCCCATTAGGCCTGCAGTTTGCATGGGGGTGTGACACCTCCCAGGGGTGTTCTCACTCCACTGCCAGTCCCTACAGAGGTGATTTTCTTCCATGTTGTTTCATTGCAAACTGACCCATGTGATTCTGAATGCTCAGAAAATATCTCTGGAACTATTTAAGTTGTTTCTAGTGGAATAGTTTTTTCCCCAGTAGAAAACTATATTTTATTAGCATGAAAACAGTTCAAATGTAACAATAGTAGCATATGCCTTTTGTATAGTAAGTGTTTTGGCTCTTCATTTTGAATTGATTCTCTTCTATATGAAGACATAATTTCAGTTTTTAAAACTGGAGTAAATGCTCAGTCATTAGCAGAAAAGAGCTGTTCACAGAACCTGGAACAGGTATATTTTTGTTACCATTTCACAGATTATTTATAACATTGCTATTATTAGATGCTATTAAAAACATCTGTACAGAGGTCACATGCAGTTAAGCAAATCAGTGCAGGTGATTACACAAAGACCAAATGATCCCTCACCCTTACTGTAAAGAAGTTCTTCCTCATGTTAATATTAAAACTCCTGTGATCCAACTTGCTCCCATTCCCTCTTGTCCTAACATTGGATGACACTGAGAAGAGCCTGACTTTCTCCTCTTCACATTCACCCTTAACATATTTGTAAACAT
>VWZO01016557.1:2335092-2531730 GCA_013396975.1 Bucco capensis | reverse complement strand
ACAGGCATTTGAGTGAATAAACACTGCTAGAACTGCGCCTGACCGGCACATCCCCTGAGGAAACAGCAGAGCTGGCACAACACCCCACAAGCATCACAGGCTTGTTCCCTACGAGCCAGGTTTTCCCCCCTTCAAATCTAGTTTAAAGCATGGTTAATGAGTCCAGCCAACTCCCATGATAAAATTCTTCTCCCCCTTTGAGACAGATGCACCCCATCTGCTGCCAGTAGGCCTGGCATCCTGTAAGTTGACCCATGGTCGAAAAATCCAAAGTCCTGCTGATGACACCAGGCTCAAAGCCAAGAATTGATCTGATGGGCCCTCCTCAGCCTTTCTGGGTTGGCCCCTGCAACAGAGGGGATAGAAGAAAAAACTACCTGCGCTCCCACTCCCTTGATCTTGTTTTGTTTTTTAAGTGTAATCTTTCTTTGCCAATTCTATGGGATAATAATAATGTCTGAAAGTGGAATAAAGGGTACTGCCATGAAACTGATATCCTTATCTGTGAATGCTTTTCTGTTCAGCTGGTTTGCACATTTGTGAATAGAAAAGCTTGATTTGCTTGCCTAGCTCACCAGGAGTTCATCAGCATATACTGACAGACCCGCCTGAGAGCTGATACACTGAAAAAAGCCCTAACAGGAAAAACAATGAAAAGCTGCTCTGTGCTGCACACTTTAACAAACACTAGAAATGACTGCCCTCAATTAGATGAAAACATCACCTAGTTCTATACTCAGTTGCTGTGATCAACCAATGAGGGAGTACAATAAATGGGAGTGCACAGGGAAATGCTTTCCCTGCTGTGCTCAACAATTCACAGTCTTGGTCACAAAAGATTAGAAGACAGACTTGCTGACTTCCTTTTACTAGCTACTAATAAGCTTGTCCTTAAAGACTTTAATCACATTTTGAATCTACACCTTATTTTATCTTCTAAAAATCCTGTAGCAATGAGTTCCACAAATTAATTACACAGTTTGTGAAAAAGAACTTCCTCTTCTTTCTGTAAACATACTCATGAGTAAATAAACCAATCTTGAAAAGTAGTAAAGTAATAATTCCTGATGCTTTTCCCTTATATTGTTTATGATTTTATCCACTTCCATCACATGCATCCCCTTTCACTTATTTTCTAAGCTGAATACTTCTAATCTGTGTGATCTTTTCTCCTATTTTGAGCATTCTTGTTGCCTTCCTCCTGTTTTAATATTCTTTTAATATTCTCTCCTCAGCATTACTTTGGACTTCTCAGTACTAAATTTTATCTGCTATTTTGTTAGTTCTGTGAGTTTAAGGTCTAAGCTTCCCAGTTTTCAGTTTGACTATCCTGATAATTTTCTTATTGCCCCTACACATGAACCTTCTCTCCAGGATCTCTGATAATATGTTGATTAGTACAAATCCTAGCTCAAAGCCTTGGAGTACCTCCCTTCAGTGGAAAAGCAGTCCATGTATTCTTGCCCTTTATTTCTTATCTTGTAACCAGTTTTTAATACATCAGACGACCTTTCCTCTTATGCTCTGACAGCTTATTTTCCATAAGAGTGTCTCATGAGAAACTCTGTCAGATGTGTTGAATGGAAACCACTTGTATGAAATGTTTCCTATCAGAAATTAGAATATTCATTCAGGTTCAGCAATCTATGGAAAAGACAACTTGATTTCTGCAGAAAGGGAAAAGGAATCACGAATCGTTTATAGGATGTTTTCTGACATTCTATGTCAAAGTAGGTGTTGCAGGTGACATCAAAATATCATTTCAGTAGTTCAGCTGATGTTTTAGTAAGAGCTGGTGAATAATGAAATGGGTAATTTTATCTAAACTCTATAATATAAATTCCATCTTCGTTTATTTTCTTTTTTAACTGAAAACTAAAATGAGAACAGAAAGAGACCTGAAATTAAATAGAACAAGCTGAATTCACCTCCAGGCATATTTGGGTGAGGCTGAAGAAAAACAACTGACCTCACAAGAGCCAATATCCAGCACTAGAGCCCCTTGGCAACACCCATCAATCCTGGCTCAGAATGCAAGGCCTACTCAAGGTACAAGCAAGACAGACTAAAAGAACTAGTAGACTCTCCCCTTTGCTGTTGTCTGTTCCACTCTTTTAACAGCAGATCAGCCTGAGCTGCTCTGGCAGGTGCTGCAATGCCATCAAGCATGTGTAGGACATATAGTTTTGGGTAGAGGCCACACTCCCTGACAGCCCTGGCAGTCACCTATGCAGATGCACCCTGGCAGCAGCAGCCACAAAAAGTCCCACTCTAGCAGTCTCCCTAGCTTGGCACCTTTCCTTTCTAAAAATCTAAGAAACACTTGAAATAGAGAGTGCCCCGATATAGGGCTGCTTCCTTTAAAAGTCAGGAAGGCAAGAGCAGAGAAATGAAAAAAACTTTGAAGTAGGTGGGAAGCAAGGACCCCTTTCAACTACTCTCCACCAGACAGAGCCATTCTGAAGACCTCTCTCCTCCAACATTTCTCTGCCATAAACCCCCTAGGCCTCACAACATTCTTAGTTCTTTTCCCATTTACGTGCCATAACCTTAGTGACTGCTGGCAGGCTGCCTCTCAGCAGAATCCACTCTGCTGAGAAGTTGTAGAAAAGCAAAGAGTAAATGGCAATGTACACTGCTGACATTGAGGAGGAGTCTTGTCTGTTCAAAATCTAAGTTATTGTGGTAAGTTGGAGATCAAAGCAGATTGAGCAGTCTTCCACATTGTGTTTCCTTCTGATCATGGCATGGAGAAAACTAATTTACCAAGGAAATGATCTCACAAATACATGATGTAAAAATTAGCAATGTCTAAAATAAATGATTTGTCTGTTATTTTAATTAAAAGAAACATTTTTCATCTTGAAAAATCCAAGTTAGTTTTTATTTTATAAACTTATGTTACTTCTTGGTCAATAATGACATAAAGTTCAGATTCATGTGTACCAGGCATTTAAAGATATTTTAATTTTTTAATTTTTTTTTTTTAACTTTTGTGTGACTGTGCATTTCACTAACACTGCATCTTGGATCCTGTGACAGGCACAAGCAAAATGCCAGGCACCTAAGTAAGCCTGTGCTTAAGACAAGTGAATCTGCAGAGGTTAAATGCCTGTCTAAATGTTCTCTTGAGCTCTTAATGACAAAAAGGTTTGCAAGCTTTAGCACTGGACTCTGTTTTATGATGTCTCTGTATTACACTATTGGTCACAATAGCATTTAATCAGCTTCCTTTATGTTGTGATAGTCCTAAGAACTTTCAGTAAATTGCCTGCAATGGGGGGAAAAATCCTTGGAAGATAAAAAAAAATGTCAGTTCATTTGTACATGAACAAAAACTGAGGCTGATTAGAAAACACAGTTTAGATAAAATAGTGGAAACACTATGAATTCTATTCCTATTCATGAGACAGAATTTAAAAGCACAGAATTTGCCCAGATTTAAAAAAGTCCTAGAGCTTTCAGGATTTATCTTGCAGTGCTGGTTCTGTGGAGATCTAAAACTGCTTGGTGTACTAAATAGTGTCACTTTCTTCTGATTCTGTCGAGTTTTAATGTCAACTAGCACAAGGGAATGTTAACCTCTCCTGTTCTCACTCTTTCAGTGTGATTTCTAATACATCTGACACAATCCCTTGCAAGTCCTTATTTCTCTGTAATTACATTAACATGATGATGTGCCTTCATCTGGGACTTCATCAGGATTTCATCTTGTAAAAAAAAAAATCCTAGCTCATTGAAGTACCTTTTTCTTATGAAATCATCTTCAAAGCCTTAACCTCAATGTTTCTAGAGATCTGTCTGCTTAGAAGTAACACCTGACACGTCAAAGTATTGCCATTAGCACATCCAGGGCAATCACTTCTCCCTCCCCTGCCATCCCAGGGTTTTCAGAAAACAAAAAGCAGTGTTTCTTTCAACTTTGAAAATTGTTAGCCATGAGTGTGACTTAGATTTACTTAATTATTCTACTGTAATGTCCCAGGAAGACTTGGCAGAGATTGATTCCAGTCACACTGAGGATGACACATATCAGACTCCTTCACAGATGGTTATTCACCCATCAGATTATATAACGTTGACCCTGGTATTGCTGAGAACTAAAAGGAGTAAAAAGAGAGTTGGATGTGTTTTATCTTGGATGCCAGGTCATTAAGACTATTCTGGTAAGATATAACAGAATGGTATGATGCAGACTTTCTACCCCAGGCTATGAACTTGTCATCTTACAAATGAAGTGAAGCCAGTCTGCTTAACTGCTTAAGCAATAAATAGAACCTCTTTCCTAGCATATAACAAAAGCAATGGACAACTTCTACTTAATTTTTTCTTCTTAATTCTCTCTTCTAAAAGTGCCCCAAGCTCTGCTGGAGCGCTTATTTAGGAGTGTAGACTGTTGATACCTGTAGGATTAGCCATGGTAATTGTGCTATTTTTTATGCCCTGAATATTATTGTATGTATACAAACACATCGTAACTTCATGAAGTAGTGGAATGCAGCTTATCTTTTGCAAATGAAACAATGCTTAATATAAGAAAGAAGAAAAACTGTAGTTATTTCCTAAAAATTTCCCACAGCATGTCATTAAGTAAACTGGAATGTGAGTAAACACAGGACCTAGGTCACTGCCATAGAGCTAAGACATTTGTCCGATGACATAAGTCTAATGTTAAGTATGCATTCGATTAGATGTTCTGTTTTAGGATGGTTTCTACCTTATAGCAGAAACCTGCTACTGCACAGTGGACAGACTAGAGGAAATACAGCAAGCATTCAGTTTTGACTTTGTTGTTATAAAGGTTGGTTCACATTGTGCTTCTAAAAAAGCATTCCATAGTTATGCAAAAAGTGTATTTAGGGTTTATTAAAAATCCTACATTGGTGAAGGATAGATACTATGCTGACTGACTTCTCTCCCACTTTTGATATTCACAGAATTTAAGGCAGCTGGGTTAATTTAACTTCCTATATCTTGCAGGACATTAATTTCAGTTACCTCTAGGTTCAGCACAAAATCCTAAGGCATTTTGTCAACGGATAAACCCCTGGTAATCATACGCAGGCAGTGGAAAAGCCTGATGGTACGATGCCACTATCAATAATACTTGAGAAGTCCTGGCAGTCAGGTGAAGTCCCTAGTGACTGGAAGAAGGGGCATGTTACACCCATTTTCAAAAAGGGTGTAAAGGAGGACCCTAGGAACTACCGACCTGTTAGCCTCACCTCTGTGCCTGGGAAAATCATGGAGCAGATTCTCCTAGAAGGTCTGATAAGGCACATGGAGGAGAGAGAGGTGATCAGAGACAGTCAGCATGGCTTCACTAAGGGCAGGATCCTGTCTGACAAACCTAGTGGCCTTCTACAGTAGTGTGACTACCTCAGTAGACAAGGGACAACCTGTGGATGTGATCTATCTGGACTTCTGCAAGGCCTTTGACACGGTCCCCCACAACATTCTACTGGCCAAGNTACTGTGTCCAGTTCTGGAGCCCCCAGTACAGAAGGGACATGGACCTGACGGAGCGGGTCCAGAGGAGGTCCATGAGAATGATCAGGGGGCTGGAACACCTCTCTTAGGAGGACAGGCTGAAGGAGCTGGGATTGTTCAGCCTGGAGAAGAGAAGGCTTCGGGGGGACCTAATAGTGACCTTCCAGTACCTAAAAGGAACTTACAAGAAGGCTGGAGAGGGCCTGTTTGCATAGGCCTGCAATGAAAGGACAAGGGGCAATGGAGAAGAGTAGATTTAAACTGCATATTAGAAAGAAATTCCTCACCACCATGGTGGTGGAACACTGGAACAGGTTGCCCAGGGAGGTGGTTGAGGCCCCATCCCTGGAGGCATTCAAGGTGAGGCTTGACAGGGCTCTGGGCAACTTGATCTAGATGGGGATGTCCCTGCCCACTGCAGGGGGGTTGGACTAGATGACCTCCAGAGGTCCCTTCCAACCCAAACTATTCTATGATTCTATGATTCTATGTCACATGGTTTAAACAATAGTGTTGACTGGAGATGATCTAAAAAAAAAAAAAGATGTTTGTATTAGCCCTTTTCCTATAGCAATATACTAAAGCCAGATGTTGAGGCAACTGTATGTCATGACCCTTACAGCCTTCTCTGACTGCTGCTTTTTGTTGCCTCAACTTTGCAGGAATAACAAGTTGCCTTTCTTGCCAGATAGTTAAAATTGCATTCCAGGCCATTGAGTCATACCAGTCATTAGGTTTGTTTTGAGAAAACATACATTAAAGGCTAATATATGATCTTTGGTACCCCTGTCTTCTGAAGAATATGTTTTCCTTCCTATGAATGGCTTCACAGCGACCTCAATAAAAACATGTCTTGTCTTCAGAGTCCTGGTACAGTTCATACATTTAGCTCTACCCTTTTTTTCCTTAGGTCTTTAGGTTTTAAGTTGGCAGAATTTGTATCTTCAGTTATTGCAAAAAAGGAAGTTATAGGAACTAATCTAAATAGGAGGTTAATTCATTTTTAAAGCTGCAGCTTAAACTATCATTAAAGCAAAAAATAAAGGCCTTTAGAGAGAAGGGAATATTCAAAGGAAGGAAATGAGACATCAGGTTACAGATAAGAGCTGTTTCCTGTCCAGCAAAGTAGTGGAGCTAACCACTTCATCTTCTATCCCACATAAACAAGTAGCTGATGATATAATAAACACATCAAAAGTGAATATCAATACTGCAAATGGTTTTATGCCAAAATGCAACAAAAATCAGGCTGAGATGGTATAAGCTCTTTATAAACAGGCAAATTAAGACCACAATATTACACCAAATCAGTTAAAGCCTCTAAAAAACTTTAAAATTCCTCTCCCTCTTTCACTGGCACTTTAATAAGGCAATTCCCAATACTTGACTAGGGAAATAGCCTGGAATCTAACAGTTATAGCAGCAGCCTGTAGCTAGGCTGTGCCTTATTCGTCCTGTGTGAACATTTTAAACCCCCTTTGAAACATGATGAAAGCCATACCTATTTCAAGGCTTCTCTGCACAGAGGGAGTAGTTAAAAGTTTTGATTATTGGGCCTGCAGATGGTGTGCCTGATTCTAGGAGTAGGAGCCTATTCTTCCAGACCCAGCATCTGGAGGCCACTGGCTACACTGGCACCCATGTTTTCTGAACTAAGTCCTTTCCATCTGATAACAAATCTGTGACTTGCATTGTTCATTTCAGTAATCCAGCTCAGTGTCACAGCAGCTTTGTCCCCATCTTTAAATATATTCATGCCATCTGTCTCATGGTCTCCACTGGTAAAACAATTGCATTGTAGGTTACGTACAATCAATTCCCAGTTGTTCTGAACAGCTTGAGATGTCTCAGTGGCTTGTGGAAGAGACTGATAAATGATTTTTTATAGGAAGATGATCAGTTTAGGATTCCCTTTACTGACATTTCAGATGCCAGTAAGTTCAGATTTTAGCTTGATATCTTTGCACTTTTTCCCCATATGGTTTTGGTTCCTCTTGCAAAGAAATGTGTTTCTCTCCATATGTCTCTTATCTTGAGTTTTCAGTGTCATCTTTAATTAGAAATTGAAAATCAGTTGGTTTGATTTATTTCAGTATTTGTCATTGCTGCTATTGTCTTTCAGACAATCATGTTCAGATGTTAATTCTAATTAAAATTATTCTTTATAGGGTCATAAATATGAAATATGCAATTAAAACGTTCCCATTAAAAACTAACTAAGTGAATGACAGATTCTTGTTCACAATTCTTCAGCAGCACACTCAGTCAGCACTGTCCTTGTGAGAGAGTGCTGTGAATCTCTGTCACTCAGATCTACCACAGCAAAAACCTAGATTAAATCTGTGGCTGCAGGTGTGACACAGTTCAAGTTCAGACACCAGGGGAGTTAAATTTGCTTTCAGCTCTTGTGATCGTGATGAAATTGTCAAAGTGAATGATGACGCACCATCCAAATGGAGAATGTAGGTGGTCCTCATTGAAAGCTGTATATCAGGAGAAATTGGGTGCCCTTGCATCCCTCTGGGAACAAAACCCAGGCGCAGCAAAGCTGTGGTCACTGGCAGGATACAGCTACTCCCTTTTAGATATGAAAGGCTAACCATATGCAAAGAGAAAAATGAAGAACATGGAAAAGCACAGGCCTGAACAGGCATGCCAGCACTTGCTACACAGATTTATAAGCAAAATCACTCTCACCCCAATTCTGTTTTGGAAAGTACATCACATTTCTAATTATTTTTTTGACTTGGAAAAACATCCAGTTTCCTTATGAGGTAACTCCATGCTAACCTGTGGGTTCTGGTAACAATAGGTAGGTCCTTGCCTTGAAGCCTCTGGAAAGAGCTGGGTTTTGTATTTCCTTTAACTGAAAGGAGCCTGAACAAATGTGTAACTTCATTTTGGTAGGTCCTTTTTCATCCTGAGTCTATAACCAACATTTCTCTTTCAGAAGGAACCCAACACAGTAACTTAGCTGACCCTTTTGTTCTGTTAAACATGAGCACAGTAGCGTGAGAATTGCCAGCATTCACTCATTACCTTACCCAGAATTGGTAATAGGGCCTCAGATAATCCATAAATAGTGCTAAGAGCTACGTGTAAAGAGCTGTACACAAAAGAAACCTTTTACAATGAAGCATAAACCAAGGTTTTTGATTTATCCTGCAAATCACAGGACCAAATGCTGCATATTCTTGCATGCTAGCTACTGACATGCTGGCTTCAAAATAGTTATTCAAGCTAGTTATTTTCACCTTCTCAGGGATCAGTTTTGTCATTAGGAATGACTGCAGCTGTCTCTATGTTCGGAGCTGTCCTGAAGCAGAGGGTATATCCCTCTTCCCTGCTGTCCCTCTCATAGCAGTGGAAGGGGAAAGGGAACCTTATCCTGGAGGAATATGGGCAAGAAAGAATTTGTTAGGACTGGTGGCATGGAGGACAGATTGTTCCCTATAAGTAATGGAGCAGGTAAAATACTCATTTTAGCAAACTTCTAGGATTTTCTTGAATGCAGAGAAAAGGACACAAACTCAAGAACAAACTGCACTATTGGCTCCTTCATCTGTGTTCAACAGCATCTGGAAAGATGATAAATACCTTCCAGAAATGGTCAGGCTTCTATTCTATGGGAATTTTATTTCTGTGTAACATTTTTGATCATTCAAACCAGTTTTAAAGTGGAACCTTGTCTGCTCTCAGCCATTCTGTGATGCCCTGATTTGTGATAAAGTGCTAGTTATCCTGGAAATTGCTTTACCACCTCAGATGCTTCAGCTCTCTGCAGGGTTATGGAGACATTGACCATGAAATAATACTATCTGAACCACTGTTTCTGGATACTGACCTGAGTAAAATCAGTCACATTTTTGGAAGGCATCCAACCAATTCTAGCCTCCATATTTTCTTCTTTCCTACTACATAAACTGAGAATAAATTGGGGTCTTTTACTGTCATACTAAAGAAATAACATTGGGCTTCATGGGTCAGTGCTTTCGTGTCTGTGCCAGTATAAATATGAGCTAAAATGCATTTCCTAACTACAAAGAGAGAAAGGTAAAGAATGTGAAAGGGGCTCAGAGGATAAGTAGACTAAAACATAAATAATTGAGATAGTTTTCCAGTAGACACTGCATTCATCTGCATGAATAAAATGGGTATTGTCTTTATTTTGCTTTCAACACACTCAATGGCAACACTGCCTTGTCTGTACAGGGAAGAATGGGACCACAGAGATTATTACCTACAGTGCATTTGCAAATTTCTGCTTGAACAAGTTGCTGCAAATTCAGCATCTTATATATTTTCTGGAGCTCTATTTCCCCTATTACATAGTGACTGAGTAAGAGGTAGAGATGGTAAGAAGATTGAAAGACTACATCCAGGAATTTGTCTAGCAAGCATTAAGAGGGGTCAGTGAGACTGTGGAATCATAAAGTTTATTGAGAAGCAAATTAAAATGCAAAATATGGGGGAGTCATACTTCAATGTCACTACAAGAAGTCCAGTGAATATCAATCTAAATTAATTTTTGCCTCTTTAATCAATCATCTCTTTATGAAACACAAATAAAGCCACATCAGTATGACATGTTATTAAGGAAGAAAAGAGATGTGCCCTAAACTTCTGGTGACAATTTACATAAATGTCATTTAAGGCAGCAAGGTTAGACCTCAGGGAGAATATTATAATATTCTAAATATCATCAGTAGCTTCACTGTATACAAACCATGGAACAAAGAGGATTGGTGCCCAGGAACCAGAGGGTGCTGAAGGAGTGTGATAGAAGAAAGTTAATTTGGCATCTCTGTAAATTCTAGACAGTTTTCGTAGCATGAAAGGAATGTGAAAAAAGTCATCAAAAGAAAACGGCCTGAAAGAAGAATATTTAGTGTCATTTTTTTAGAAGAACTATGATCCTTAACTTACCCCCCAAAAATCTATTTTAATAAAATATCTTACTAAGGTACAAAGTTATTGTATTTATTATATTATACTATTACCATTACAATATTTGTACTACTGTAACTCTCAAGTCACCAGATGAAAGTTAGACCTTGTTGTGCCACATGTTTGCTACAGAGGAAAGTCACACTGGGAATTTTATATTCTAAAGAGTAAAGAAATGGAATGATACTGATTTCCCAGGGATATACTGAACATGGCAGCTTAAACCATGATTAAAGCTTGGGAAGTGCCATTCCCAGCCAGTGCCACAGTCAGTACACAACCCAGCTCTTGCACCCTATATGCCTCTGATACACACCATGGGTATTCTTCACAAAAAGGTCATCAGATCACACTGAAATCTCAGTTGTAGCCAATTCCTCTCATAAGGTCTCTAATGTGTGTTTTGCTTTCCTTCCCTTCAGCCTGTTTATCATTTATTCCCATTCTCCTATATCAAAAATGAACAAAGACACTTTCTAAATGCCATTTCACAGCTTTAGGGAGCTGTATTCAGGAGAGTAATGTGTGAGCTAAGGCAAGCTGAGGAGCATTATTTTCCTATCACCACCCCACAGATGATGGGGAGTGACAGATTACATGTCAGTCACAGCACACTAGGCAAGGGGCCAGTCTGCCAGGAGTTCTGTCCTTTCTGGCTCCAGCCAAAGCATTGTTGAGAATGAAAGAATGGTTTATAAATAGCTCACACTGAAGTCAGTCTATCATAAAGGCTGCAGATCAGCCTGGTCTTTATTCAGGCTGTTCAAGATGATGTCTGTTTGCTCATGTACATGCAGGTGTTGCATACACAGCCGGTAAGGATCATGTCCCAGAGCTATTCCCTTCCTAGCTGTCACCTTTCTTTGCAAGAAAAATAAAAACCTACTATGAGCACATTTAACTTCACTCCCTTCACTCCTTTTAACTTCCCTCTCATTTGATAAATTCCAAATTAATTTATACTTTCTTACAAAGGCTTTTTTATAGAAAAATAATTTCCAAGGATCCATCCTTTCCCTGAAAAATTGACCATGAAATGAAGAACAGTATCTTATTAGCAATCATGCTAACACATCTCCCACAGAAAGAGTAATATGGAGAGTAGGCATTCAGTTAGAGAAGTGAGCAAAACCTTCTGCCAAAACTGAAATGAATCAGTCTGGAGGCATCACAAATGATTCATTATTCTCTAACCCTACCCTGAATGTTCACACACAAAAACTATACGGATTTTCAAGACTTTCTGCTTATACTATGAAATTATATGTATCCATGTCAAAGTATGAGTGTCCTCAGTCTGATGAGAGAATTTTAGTCATGTAGGCAGAGCTGGCACAGGACAGTTTTACACAGTCGTCCTACTACTTAACCTATGGGCAGGCCCCTATGTGCCCCTCTGTCCTGGAATTGAACACAGCTACCAAAAAGTGTCTCCTTTGGCAAGTAAGTGACAGGAAAGACTGGTATAGAGCCAGATATAACAGACCTCCCACATGATTCCCTCTTCTAGATGACTCCTGAATTGTTGTGGTGTGGTGGCTTTACACAAAGGGACTGACTTTCTAATGTATACCTCCACTTTTTTTATTTTTAAATAACCTCTCTGAAATTAACTTTCTGCATTATCCATTAAACTTGTTCTTGGTGCTGCCAATAGTGGGGAAGATGAATAAGGCTATTAGTTGCAGAAGAGGAGTCCTAAGCTACAATAAAATTTCATTGCCAAAAGCAAAAACAGAACAGATTGGAACAGAAGCTGTGCCCACAGAAGATTTTTTTTTTAATTATCACTAAATATCATTTATCCTGTTTTAATCTTATGCACAGAATGTCATTACTTCTGATATATTGACCAAGAATAAAACCTGACAAGTTACTCAGTAGCTAGTGTAAGATGAAGACTAATGAATTGTACGTATGTTTTGGATATACCTTATATGAAGATAGTGTAGGTATAAATAGGGACTAACATCTATCAAAATTGTACCATCTGAATTTTTCAGCCATGTGCCTTCTGTCTGTTCTGCATCATTGTCACATGTAAGAGCAATTACTGCTTGGTACAATCAGTAACAGAAAAAAAGAGAATTACTTTACAGCTTATCTACGATACTGCACACATTGTTTGTGGACTTACTTCTTTAAGAGAGGGGCAGGGATGAGAAAGAGGAAGACAGATAGATAGACAGATAGAGAGAGAGATAAGAGACAGAATCCTTTTTCTATCTTCTGCACTCATATAAATCACTGAAATAGACACTGCTTTTTGCCAATGTACATGTATGAATTCAAACCATGGCTGCTATGTAATGGAGAGGTACACAAGTTAGTTTCCTTACAGGATTAATTTACCCTTTAGGAAAACTCTGTACTACAATCAAAGGCTACTTCTACTATCTGACATGTAGGCTTTTACAGCTAACTGGGTACCTTAATACTGCAGTGCTACCTGCATATTAAATATATCCCAAGTGGAAAATGTACCAGGCTCTCCTTCAGTGTTGCAGGATTCATGTTTCTATGTTTGTGGTGTTTTTCCACTAAATGAGGGTCTGGCTCTGAAAGTACTTCCTACCAGAAGTAGTGCATAGACACAAAGAGGACAATTCTCCTCAGTTCACATTGCCTCCGCCGTTTCCTGTTTTCTAACTGTGTAGGGTAACGGTGAACTCCTGGCACGCACCAGAAGATGGTGACAAGTAGTTCTTTGTGCAACAGCTGAAAATAGATCTGTCTTAAAAGAGAGCCTAAGTGTTATTCATTGATCATGTCTCTTATTGTCTACATAAATAGAAGCAGCTGATACAAAAGTCCTCCACTTTGGGAAAAGAGAATTGTGCTGCCAATTTAAGGCCAGATTGCACACAGCTGAACAGCAAACCAAAGACAGAGGAATGGAAAGTGCTCTGCTCAAAGGTAGCAGGGTATTGTACCAGTTATGTGGTGGATTGTCTCCTAGGGGGTCTTCAAAGCAATTAACAGTCTAGCAAAGTTTTTATTTATGAGGAATCACCCTCAACTAATAAAAACTGACATAGTTCATTAACTTGAACAGTGAGATGCTGATTTACATGGATGAGTATAAGGGCTGGCAGATACACTGAAGTCGTTGACAGGAAAACCAGAAACTGTGTTAACAAGGATAACTAAGTCTCAGAAATCTAGGCCTGAACTTAATCAGCTGCAGAATTTTAAAGCTTTTATGCCCTGAGGTATTTCTAACACGTACAATCCTATTACAATAACCAGTTACAGATACAATTATTTGATTAGGTTATTTACTGCTTCTGTGGTCATGCTTCCACCACTGCTACCCTGGCCAGAGGAGGCACTTAATTTGGCCACGTTCCTTTACTGTGAAGGCTGGAAATTTAATGAAAATTGTACTCTGCTTTTTTTTTTTTCTCCCAATAATTTTTTTTATTGGCCCATCTCAGACAATAAGCCTGCTATTTTCCCTGAACCTTGACACAAGATGAATCCTGCGGGTTGCTAAGTGCAACTAAAATCACAGCAGGCATTACTTGCAATGAATCCAAAATAATTCTGTTTTACTCTGCTCCTTCATCCCTTTTAGTGGCAGGAGGTCAGGACCTGTCCTACCATCAACCAGAAGTTGCAGAGGATGGACTTGGCTTCCAGAAGGAGAGTAAGAAATTAGGAAAGATGGGCCTTTTGTAGAATCACTGAGAGCCAGGCATCTCAGCACTTTTGAAAACCTCACCAGGGGCCCAGCAACGTCACTTGGAGGCTAAATACTTTTCAAAATCTCCCTTTAATGTTTTAGACTCCCTTAAACCTACAACATAAAGAATCATATTATCAAAGATTTAAACAAATATCTTTCTTCTTAGTGCCCTCTGAGTGAAGCTATTCTTAGAGGAAGCATAAAGAAGGGGAAAGAAATAAAAGCTCAACCACTTATCTCTTTAGTGAATAGGAATAACAATCCTAAGCTAATACAAATATTGCTTAGTCAGATCACATTTTGATATTCCAGTGGTGCATACAGTTCTAAAACAGTATCTTTAATATTGAATTCCCTAAATAATTATTCACTGTAAAAGATATTCAGACCATAGGAAGTTTCCTTTTATTTTCAAGGATTGAATCTGGAAGTCCTTATTTAGGTAAGATGCTGCAGAAATCCACAGGGCTTACCTGAGTTAACAGCTCAGGAACTGGTCCTGCATATGCACATAAATTGCTTTGGGAACTAAAAGACTGTAATATAACAAAAAGGAAGTCCATAATGCATGCAGGCTTCTGACAGTTTTTGCAAACATCAAGGAATATGACACCTACCCTTAATATGTTTCTGCTCTGATTATGAATCCCCAACTGCACTGAGTCCATCTTTGCATATGCCAGATGAATCATTTTTCCAACCTGAGCTGTCTGGTATTTCTTTGAGTGGATGAAGAACTTGTTAAAAATGAAATACAGAGTAATGGGTACTTATAATTTAAATGAATCACTGCATGCAAAGTAATTTCTTTATGCCAGGTAAATCTTGAATCATCAGCATGACACATCTGAAATTTTAAAAATCTGAACATATATTATTTAAATACTAGTACCATTAATTTGCATTCAACAGAGCACAATTCATCGTTCAAGGGAAAAATCCCAAGATGCCTGCGCATGGAAAACTTCCAAAGTCAACAGCAGCTATACCTGTAGATGAAGAAGAAGGTACTAAGGCCCCATTTTTCTCTGTTAAGAGAGGCTAATCTAATGTTTACCTTTATCAAATTGCAAAGAAGAACATTCACACTTTGTATGATTGAGGAAAATGTTATATACCTCATCATCTGGAGGCAAGCTACAAAAGGTTTTGGAACTTAAGATATGCAATTGCCCAAAGAATGAAGATTTTATGTACACATGCTGTTTGCAGATGCTATAGAAATGCATATAATTTGCCTTACTTAAGCTACTTCTGAAACTGGGACAATACTACATGATTCCAAAACCACTTCATTCTAAATGTAGCCCCACATATTTGAAACGGGTCTAAACTTTTTTTTTTTTTCCCCCACTACATACAGTTGAAATTCCAATATAAAAGTTTTCCCTTTAGGAATACTACATTCTTCTAAGAATAGGAACATCTGGGCAATAACACAGGAGGATGAGGTAGGAGGTTGGAAGGAAAGGATTTCTGGTGGGGAGATTGTGTCCTACTGTTCTGGGAGATTTTCTGCAATGTTATGTTTCAATCAAATTTTCATCAACCCTAGCAGTAAAATTCAAGCATATTTTCTACATAACTGAAACAGCCAAAGCATTATGATGAGCAGGTGTGCAGATGCATCAATCTATGCAAGTTTTACACAGGTCTAACATGAGAGTGGGTGATGTCTAGATCAGTAAATTTTCCCTTGCAGGTGTATTATCTTTCCCTTTGAACATGTTGCTCAGTGCTTTGCAGTATCTTAGGCAGACTCCTTAGCTCATATGACATGAACTAAGGAGACTCCAGCATGTACTTCCAGCATAATGGTAGGATCTATATGGCTGTCATTGTGCATATCAAAAGTCTGTCCTAGTGTGATTGTTAATTACGTCTAATATTTGGGACATCTTTCCCCTACCATAAAATGCTAAAAAAACCCATGTTGCTGATATGTGGCTTAAGCTAAACATTCTTGTTCTAAGAAGCAGTGCTTTTCCTACAGACATTACTTCTTTTAAAAGGACAAAAGGTTAAGAGCTATCAAGACTGAAAATAATTATGAGGAAAAATGAGAAATGATGTGTTCAACACAACACTTTCAGACTTTTAAAACTCTGTATTTCCATTTACCAGACCTAAAGCAAAGTGATGCTATGCTATGCTATTTTGCCTTCAACACTAGGAAATCAGAGTGGATTTTTGAAGCACATTAAGTGATAGGCCCAGGTCACATGAGGACTGATGCTAAATTGAAGAATATTGAGAAATCTATTCTTTATCTACAGTTTTCTGTTGCATTTGAACTTATTTTTCCCATGGTGATTTTGAAAGCTTTGCCTCACACTAAAAATAATTTGCTTGACACTCAGTAATGCATTTGAAATCAATGAAGTTAACTAGGTGCACAACTGGTGTAACTAGTAACACCTATTAGAAAAAATTCTGGAATTATTTGGGTTGCTTTATTTCAAGGGATAGTATCTCACTGACTTCAATAACCTTTGAATAAGGCTCTATAATTCTCTTGATTTTGGATTTGTATAAAGAGGACAAATCATGATGGTTCCACTGAAATAAACAGAGCTACACTTGCGAAGAATCAAGGTAGAATCAGAACTGGAATTACTGAAATTACATTTTTGGCAATGCTACTGTAAGAGAGTTCAAAATCAGATTCCTATTATGGTCATTCTGGAAAAGTGTTTCCCTTTTGCTTGTTTTACTAAATGCTTTAAATAGAACAAAAGTGCTTTACAGGCAACATTCATATTACCAAAACAAATTGGATTTACAATCTCTTTTTATTACTACTAAAGGAACACTAATTCAAGTTTTGGGTGCATTGTAATGCCATGGAACAACAATAATCTTATTTTTATAGCCCTACATATGTAGAATAGCTTAAGCTTTCTTCTATTACATAGTACCCAAATGGCATCACACTTAGTAATTGTAGCTGACAGTCATGATTTGTCTTTCGCTTATCCTCATATTTCTAAGCACAAATATTTTTGTTCAATATTAGGCCAACTCTTCAGTAAAAGCAAAACGTCTACATTTTAAATGTATTCCAACCAAAAAGCTGTTGCTG
The DNA here is from genome assembly GCA_013396975.1 of Bucco capensis. NCBI lineage: Eukaryota > Metazoa > Chordata > Aves > Piciformes > Bucconidae > Bucco > Bucco capensis. The sequence continues at coordinate 2,514,523 of VWZO01016557.1, read as the reverse complement.
TTTTATTCAGCTTTCTGAGGCCCAATCACAATTCTCAGAAATGCTGTAAATATAATAGGTGAAGTCACCACAACATAGAACACTTTAATACTATTTAGATGTTTGTACAGCTCACTGCCTGACTTTTGTTACACTCAGTATCCATCTTCTTGTTGACTTCGATAGCCTTTAAACCAGCCCTTTAAAGACCACACTAATTCAATCACTGTGTAAAAAAGCCAGCTAAGTCAGCTCAGCTATGACCCTTTGCTGGAATAAATTACTAAATTAAGTTTTATGGGGAAATAATATTCTCATTATAAATACCAAGCTGCAAACCCAACACTATTAGAACAAAAGACAAACAAGCAAATCAGTAAATAACAAGTTAGAGGCTGGATTGCGAGTAGGCAGAGCCTTCTATCTTGTCCCACAAGACAGGAAATCTGTTTAGAATTGGAAGTTGCTGAAGTAGATTGGACCCTGCAAGACAGTGGATTGCAGGGCTTGTGAAAGCCTGACTGGAAAATCAACATGAGTACAGCCTTGACTCTCAGAATCTCCTCGGCCAGATAAGAGTCACCTTAGCAAGAAGCCTTTAGGATCCATGCAGCACATAATATTTTGCAGTTTTGACTGGATGATTACAGCACCACAAGAAAGAAGACATAAGGAAATCAGAATGCACTACTAAGGTCATCTATCAGGAAGGTGCCATCAGGGAAACTGTCACACTAAAGCTGTTGGTGGGCAGTTCAGAGCTTGCTGTCCCTTTGCAAAGGATAGTTAACTTGATTGTGTCTTTGAGGTGATTTTACAGTGAAGGGATAGCACTGATGAGCAGCGAGAGGATTAAATGCAGGGCAGTTGATAAGACTGGGACCTGATGAAGATGGTATTTCTACCAGTCCCTGTATTTGACACGTTTGTTCAAATAGAATTACAGGAGTGAATTCTACTCTTTTGTAAACTCTGTTTGATTGGAACAATTTGTATTTAACATCTGCCTTTGATTTCCTGGCTTTATAAAGTTAATCCCATGGCTTCTATTATTCTAGCCCAGGAATACCACTAAGTTAAAACTGGCAAGGTGGGAAGGGCATGTCTGAGGCTAACAGCAGAAAGCCCTAACAAGTAAAAATGACCTAATCTCAAGGAAAGAAAGCAACTGACAATTTTTTATACATGTTTACATGTATATTTTGCCATTAAACAGGATACAAAGTTTGTCACAGAAAGCAAAAAGTGTATGAGCAATGTGCCATTGCTTTATTTTGAAGCATGTGCTTGGGGGAAGTTGCTGGGAGACAACAGGAGAATGTCACTGTTGAGAAATGGTTGGCTTTGTTCACAGCTGTGTAATTTCCCAGCTGATAGATTGTCTACACAGAGACAGAACAAATACGTGTTGTCCTGAAAGCCTGAACTTTTTTTGTTGTTTCCTTTTAGAATTATTTTTTTCCAGTTGGAAATGAACATATTCCATCGGTGTAGAAAGCCCATAGTGCAAATGTAATTTCCCATAGCTAAAGCAGAGCTCCCATAAAGTCACTTATGTCTATCATTCTTACCCAGGAAATAGGTTCTTCAATGGCATTATAAAATTGACAATTTGAACACTTCCTCAAATGGTGCAGGAGGATATTTTTCAATATAACTTGTACTTAATGCATTCTTCTGTTAACAGTTTATCCTTAAAAATCAAAATGAAATTAACACACCTATCTGCTACACTGAAGAAGTTACACAAACAGGCCATGTACTCAAATAGATTCTTAAGCATTAGCAAGCTACACCTAAATGAGAAGTATTGGTGACAATTTTAACATGTTCCTTCTTCTCAACATATTTATGTATTTAACAACGATTTCCAGTATCAGCAAAAACACAAGCAGAGCCTCAGAGGTTAAACTTGAAAGACAGTGACTGAAGTGATACATTGGACAGATGCCACTCTCTGCTACTGCACATCTTTCCACTACAGTGACTAGATCTTGAACAACTCTGGCCTTATTTCTAATTAAACTTTTATTAAGAGAATGTTATGGATGTTACAGACATACAATGAAAGCAGGAGGAGGTCCACTGTACATAGTTTTCCACACAGCTTGTTCACACATTGTATGTTTTGATTATCTAGAAAATGGAACTTTTTTGTAGTTTTTGTTCTGAGCTCATTTACAATACATAATAAATTATGCAATCTAAAAATTTATGTATCGCTATACCATAATTTTATATGTCCACTAGGCTGGTAAGCTAATCTTTCAGAATTCTTTGAGCAGACAAAAAGAACATACTGTTAATGAAGTTTTAAACCTTGTTAGTTTAAAAGCATGTTGCATATACTTAGCGGGGAAATTAGTAATTTGCATGTGAGTTAACAGCAGTCAGTCTAGGAATTTCTGATTGATAGTAGAATAAATATACCAAAAGACAAAGAAGATTCTAAAAATGTTGTCTACCTTCCATCTCCCTTCACTGATCAGAATACTGTCTTCAGAGAGAAAAAAAGAATTTTAAGAAGTCCTGTTTCTATGTGCTTAATAACTTTCCCCCTTTCATTTTAGGAATAGGCTTTAGTGAAAAAAATACTAATTGATGTATCAGCCAATATACTTTGCTATTCCAGAAGGATTTCCAGTAAGAATTTATGTTTTGTGTTTCCTTATACAGATTTTTTTCTCTAAGAAGGGCTGAGTTACTGAAGCTGTACTAATAATGTCCATTGCTTAAATACTCTGCTAATTGTTTCAGTATGCCTTTTGATCAAGGAAAGAATTTGGCCAGTCATCAGTAGGTTAATCAATTAATATGTACAAAGCAACAAATGTGACAGCACATACTTATAGTCAGCTGTAATTATACCTATTGTGATATAATACTGTTGGAATTCCATGCCCTAATTGCAGACACTGGGGATCTGGCAGGTCAGATTCTCAGTGGAAGTGAAATTAGTGTCATGAAATGTGGGGAATACTCTTAAAACAGTTTGTTATTTTAGTCCTGTATGCAGTAGTCTGGGAAACAATGTTGTTCCAAATGTCAGTGGTTTCTCACGTCATTCAGCAACCTTGCCCTATACACCTCTGACTGTATCTAGGGCTTGGCTCTGCCTCAAGCGCTGATTCTAGTTTGAGAGATAAAAAAGACAAATTCCTGGGCTGCTCCCTAGTACTTCCTCCATAAAAGCCCCTCAAGCAAAAGCCATGAAATATTTCTTCACAGGCTACACATCATTTGTATGCTATCAAAGTAAGCTGTAAAGAACTGTCTCCTTCCTGCCTTTGGTGACTTCTGCTACAAATAATAAAAATTTCCTTTCTCTTAGCACAGAAAGGATGGCCAGGTCAAAGGACTGAATAATCCTTACTCAGACTGAAGAACCACCTTTCTCAGAAGAAACTCTGGGATAAATTGTCTCTGTGAAGCTATATATTTTCATCTTGTTCTCACTATGTAAAGGATGAAGATGTACAATCTCTTCCTCACTACCACTCCCTTAGGCTAATGCAGATGAAAGGAGAGCTTGGAGTGGTTTGTGAAAATGGAGGATGATATAAGACCGAAAGAGGTAGGTTAGATGGAACAAAACATAAAAGAATTAATAAAAGAGACAAAGGATGACAGGCGATGCACGAGAGTAATGTTTACACTATGTTCCTCTTAAAAGTACTTCATAATGCTGTGTGCCTCCTAAAATGTCTCAATAGGTTTTTGATATCAGCCAATTGTGCCGTACTATTGGAACTAACTTGAGAAAAAATGCCACTTTTATTGCAGCCTTTCAAAGACAGTCAACTTACTCATATTGGCAATGTAATTAATGAAATAAGAAATGAGAGACAGCATTGGCACTAGCACAATTCTACTTCTGATTGATTGTTCATTCTTCAGAAGGGATTGATTCATTTTACCCCACTGTGATGCTCACCACCATTTTACTTCCCTGAAAATGGAGGTGTGAAGGTCTAAATATACCCATCAGAAATAAAGTAATTAGCATCTCCTACACAGACCTCTATTAATCTCATAGCTACAATATTCAAGCCCAAAGCAATTTACTAAGATGATGTATCTCTATTTCAATCTAAAAAAAGAAATCATAATTCTGCATCAATCAGGCGACTTGTGGGGGTGTGGTTATTATGAAATGCACATATTTATGGAGAGCACTCAGGTTTTATACAGCAAAATGCCCAAGGATATTATTGTCTCATGATAATCACATCCCATGCTGGGTTTTATTGCTTATAATTCTCACTTTGCTAATAAGGAAGACCATCTTCCATTAAGGATTTTACATTATCAACTAGCATAGACAGTAACTGAACATTATCTCCTGTATTCAAAGTAATTATTAGGTGAGTTCAATTGTTGGTTTAGAAAGCCATTATTTAGAGAAATCTCTCATTTTAGTGCTTCTGTAAAAGGCTTGGTTTTATAATGTGCATGCATTTTGTTTGTACAGCAAAGTGAACTCCCCAAATCCATCTGTCAAATCTGTGTGCTATGCAAATACATTTAGAGAAGTAAATAGGAAGGTGTCTGAAAATTATTATTGTAACCAAATCCTAATAGCTAAAACTATACAAATAATTTCTAAAATGTTTTCTTGATGTGGCATGCTTTGGAGGACAAGTTTTGTTAGCTACTTGTCCTTCTTTAGCAGTTTATGTATTATGATCAAGTCATGAGGGAAAAGAATCAGCACTTTCGATGTCATTCTCACTGAAGAAATGCATACAGGCTGTGACTGTGACACCTTGGGATCTGAAAATGACAGGCTAGGTGCTGAACTCAGCTTTGGTTATGTGAGGCACTGGAGCTATTTTCCAGGTAAGCAGTATTACCAGTCAGAATCCTATAGATGGTAGCAGGGAAGACTGTCCTTCATTACTCTGTTGCATTTTAGGGCACTCTTTGCTTATTGGCATTGGTCTGAAATATTTTTCCTGAACATGACATAACTGATATGTGCATAAACAGTTCTGACCTGATATAAGAAAGAAAAAATCCTAGCAAAAATAAAACACTACAACAGGAGTCAAATAAGGCTGTAGGAGTCTCCAAATATGGAAGTAAGTTCTGAAGGCAGTCCTGATCTGAATTCAGAGGTTGGAGCAGGAGCCCTCCTGTGATCCCTCTCAACCAGACTCTTTCCATAATTCTTTGAAATCACAGTCCCTCTAGAAAGGGATTCCTAACTCTATAGACCACAGGATTTTGGCTGTTAACTCTGACTTCTGAGTTTTTTATAAAGAGAGGTTATAAACCAAACAAATAATAACTTATGCACCCCTAGAGTAGAGAAAGTTGACAAAGAATAAATGAATTAATAGTAAAAGCTCCGGGGTTACAATCCTGAGAGATGTACTGTTTGAACTACACTGTTATCTGGGAGTTGAAAGATTAAGAGAATAGGATAAAACTGTAAGTTTTCAGTATGTTTATAGTCCTTTCATATGTAAAAGAACCAGCTCAATGCCTTGGGCAAATTCCAAAGGGTGTTTTGCACAGCCCCTCCAGAAAATAGGTTTCATTGCATAGGCTTGCTGGTACAATCTGTCCTTGAGAAGAAGTGGTATTTGAGGCATAGGACTGAACACTGCAGTTCAAATAACATATTCTAGTTGCAGTAACACCAGCCTACATTAGACAGATGGAAGTAACACAAATCTGGTATTTGTTTTGGCAGCTTGCTGTGAGGAGTGATGGTGCCACTGGCCAAAACAGAAACTCTAGACCAAGATCATTTTGCAGGCTGCAAAATCTAAATCCAAATATAAGATTTCTTTTCCACTTACCACTTGGTTGCACTACATCACTTGTTGCTTACACAACATGTTACTACTACTCTTCATATACAAGAGCTAAAATGAGATTGAGAAGAAGATCTTTTGCTGGCAACCTGTACTTCCCCAAGGGTCTGAGTCAAGAATCTATATCCAAATGCCCGAAACAAGTAAAAACCCTAGATATGGCCTTTGTTTTTGTATTAGAGTTGTTTAGAAGAAAAACATGACCAAGGAGGGATTTTTTTAAGCTTGCTTCTTTGTCAGGCTTTTAGCTACTCTAAGCCAATTATGACAGTTCTGACTGATGATGGTGACATTGATGCTCAGACTTGCACGCTGCAGATTAACACAGTCAGTCCATGTCAGGGTACAATATTAATTGAAGCAGAAGTGCATGAATGAAATACATTCTGCTTACGTTTAGCATATCCTTTTAGCAAATGTTCTCAATATCCTATTTTTACCATGTGGCAAGTGAACTCAGAAAGCACCAGAGCTGTGACAAGAAACGCATTTTAATTTTTCCAAGGAATTTGTAATTTCAAAACTGTTCTCATGCCCATCAGGAAGCAAATCCTATCACTTGAAAATTCACCATGAAAGGAGATTCCAACCATAACAAACCAAAACACTTTCTCAGGCCAGCTGCTGACAGATTTTATTTTTACAAAAATCAAAATGCTTCATTTGGTTGCAACTGCACTTTAGTGTAGAATACAAAATAGGAAGACATTTGAAAGGAAAAATAATGATATTTTATTTGAAAATACAAAAGCTGGGCAAGTCAAAATATGCTTCATCAGTACATGCCTCTTTTATTCCTAAAATAAAAATTCAACAGAATTCAATATCTTTCAAAGCATTTAGGTATGATAAAAATGCACTTCCTAGTAATATTTTAAAAATATTTTCAATAAACACTTAAAAGATATCTCAGAGGAGATTTTCTGATCAATCAGTTCCTGATACATCACCTCTTAGAAATCAGAGAAAACAGTCCATTTTAGACATAGCTTGCAGCTGAGGGTACTGCACTGCCACAGCTGGCTGCATCCTAGACACAACCAAGATAACCATGGGTAAGATTACAAGAGAGAGAAGAGCTGAGAGCAAGCCCTGATGAAAGCTAATAGACTCAGAAGTCTTCCAACCACTTCCCATTGTTAGAGCTTACTCCTGCTGAACCCTCCCACCTCTCTGCAGGACAGAGCATTTCACTGCTCAGGAAGGCATTCAAAGGAACAATTTCATTACCTCCTTCTAAGGGGTAGTGCAAAAAGTTTCGTTTGGAAGACTGTTATTTGGCTTAAAAGGAACAAAAGATGCCTGAATTCTCTGGAGCAACATCCTGACATGAATATTCTCCGGAAAATCAGTGATTTTGTTATTATATGTGTTATTACCTGAGTTCAGCTACTGCTTGAGTTATTACTTCAGTATACAGGTTACTGTTGTACCGTAACACAAAAATACGCTAACAGCCTTTCATTTTGTCCTTCCATCCCATGAAATATGATCCCTTTGTTTCGTAATGCAAGAAAATATATTTGAAAAGGAAAATATCACCACTTAGCAGGTCAGATTTTAATACAGCCTCCAATGTAAACTGGGAAATGCTCCACTGAGTTCCATGAGTTTACACAAGTAATCTGTTCATACCTTTGCATTCCTAATTAGTGCACATGACCAAAATGTTGAGACCTTTAAAAGTTAATAACATTCGTTCATTTGTACATAGATACAATATTACTACATCCATATTTCACAGACTTCTGCAAACAGATGTAAGTCAAGGAAGGTATTACAGGCAAGGAAACGATATTCCTACACATTAAAAAATGGTTAAATTTTGCATCATTTCTAATGCATATATTCATGGAACACAGCAAAATAAAAAGGGTATTCATCAATCTACTTATTATTCTTTACATTTAAGAAGAATAATTTCTCATTGACCTTAGATTTGTGAAAATTAGGTAGAATTAGGTATAGTATGTCAAACAGGCACACCTGTTTCATAACATAAACATATTTAAATATCAACCTTTCCCTCTGATTGGTTTTTGTAGAAGTAACTACTGATTAGAAATAGAAATTGCAAACCATGACCTTCCATGACAAGAGCTAACATGTAGTGCTGTTAAATTCTGTTACTGAATCATCTCATTAAGTTAAAAAGACAGTTTTCAAAAACTTTTTTTTTTTTTTTTTTAAATTTTTCAAAATCCAATATGACTTCCACTGTTGCAAAGAAACCTTGAAAGAGAAATTTTTGGTCTTTATCCATGCTTGCACAAAACACTACAGTCAACATATATTAAGAACAGAAATAAAACACACCAAAGGCATCTGTCATAACAGAAATCTTTTTTCTTTTAGAAATGTTTTGAATAAGAAGTGGGTTTTTTGCGCCACAGCTCTCTCCACTGAGTTGGAAAAGATATTGCTCAGAATACAGGTAAGGTTGGTTGTTTAAACAGCATCCGATAAAAGAAAGTCTGTTTTTCTGTTGAACACTTATTATAGCAAACATATGCACCAGTATCACAACTGTTCAAATCCTTAGATTTTCTACTAAATTATTTGTTGGTATTAAAGTTCAAACTTGGAGCAAGTGCAGATGAAAAGAAATTATATATTTGGGGATTTTTTTTTTGAAACCATTATCTTGTCACAACAGATTATCAAGTGATCAAAGCAATAAAAGAATGAACTGGGGTTAAAACTTTTATGAAAAAGCAGTTATATTGTAGGATCAGACTTTTTAATAGACTGCAGGCATTAAACAGACCTTGTATTAGGCTTTGAAATTAATGGGTCACTGTATAACATTCCAGTCTTCATAGATTGATAAGATTAATGCTTGCTTATATAGCAAATTCAATGGCTCATTTAATTTCATATGAATGTTTAAAGTTAAATTGCTTTTGGATTAAGTCTAAACTCATCATTCATTTTAATGTCTGAAAGAACTTTCATTTTTCTTTCATTTTATTTAATCAAGTGCATCATCATTAAGTAAAGGCTATGAACTTAGATAGCTGAGAAATAAGGAAGTTTATTAATTTGGTTTTAAAAAGATCTATTTGTTAAACTTTAATTCAATGGCCATTTTAGGTTCAATAAGAAGTTAGGAAAAATAGTGATTGCAACTTATTCAGTGTTTCTGTAATAATATTAGAGGGAGAGGATGATTTTGGGCAGTATGTTTGCAGCATATTAATCCCTCTGAGAATCTCGAAGGTAAATCTTGTTGTTAAACATACTCTTGTATTCACATCTCACATTGAAAGACTGGTCCTCCTTCATTGCAACTCAGCAAGACTTTTGCTTATATTTGGCTCACTTCAGAAATCTGAATGCCAAGGAGAAGCTATAGTACACTTTCAAATGGAAGAAGAAGCATTAACTTACTTATCAACACAAGCCATACATCAGTTTCTGCTGCCTTTCCATGCAGAGTGCACTCCATTACCATGCACATTCACTTTCATCGCAGAATTAGACACTATGCACTAATTACAAATTCCAGAATAAATATCTCTTTAAAAACACTCACACATCCTCTTATTATGTAAACCTTAATGCATTTGATGAGGAGCATGGCTGAGGGACCACAAAACCCCTCTCTGGGATTTACCTGGGACTATCAGAGTTTAAGAATGTTAGCTAATGAATTATTCAAAATGAATTAATAGCTTGGGAGAGTCCTTCACCTGTCTGACACAACTTCATTTTCCTTGGATAAGGTTTCTCTGCAGAGTCAGACACTAGCAAACAACTTTGTTTTCCCTTTTTAATGTGTGTACAACAATCTGCACTACAATGAAAAATATATTTTCTTGCATCATAATAATAATTTCATCTAGTTGCAATGTAATTTAAAGACAGGTCTCTGAATGTTTTGTACTGAAGGTGCAAATACCACTAGAACAGATGATAACCTGATCATGGCCAAAATCCAGGACAAAACCCAGGCTGCTGTGCCCAACTGAATGCTCTGTTCTTTAGGTAACACTGCTCATTCTCTCAGAAGGGAAGCACAGCTTTCCATTTTCCTGTTCGTTGTCTATAAAAAGCATTTTTTGGTAAGACATATTATCCTTGTATCACTTTTGCCAGTTCTTTTCCCTGAATAATATCTTATTCAGGAGCTGAAGAACAATTTGCCTGTACTGATGTCTTTTAATTATTTATGGATTTATTTAATTAAGAAGAACCTACTTTTCTTTATAATTGACTTTGCATTGTGTGTCTAATGCCAGTATCTCATAGTTTGTAAACAGTGTGAATCTGTGTGCAAAGACACATACACACCTACGAAGAATTGCAGCATCATGTCTGAGTTTCTGATTTACTGTAAATTATTAAGAACTTCTAAATAAAAACCACTTTATTATATATATACACTTTATATAATGTTTGAGTTAGTTTTAATCATGCAGTAACAGAATAATTTCAAATCAGGTCTCTGTCCTCTTGCTGGATATTCCTTTACATAAGAAAGCAGAAAACAATTCCCAGAGCTTCTAGTAACCTGTCACTAAAAGCAGATTTCAAAGTAGATAATGACTTTGACTCCATGCTGAGTCAGGGACAAATAAAATTAAGATTCCTCCCCTCTTCACCTAAGATGTCAACCATGTGGAACATAGGTATGCAAGATCAGTGAGTTTTACAGCATGGTACTCCTCCTGCATGCCCCGAGAAGCCACAGGAGTTATTGCTGTGCTTTCTCTTCCATCTTACGTGATGGGCAGGCAAACTGACCTGCCATCAGTAGAGAGTAATTTGTTGCTGCCTTTGGTTTACAGTGAATTACTACTGCCCTGAAGCAAAGGAGAAGCAAGGAGGGAATATGTCTCTGAGGTACGTTTCCTTTGAGGCTATTCCAGGGGGGATAACAGTTTTTTGATCAGCAACTATCTTTGAAAATAAATCTGCTCAGGAGTCCCAGGAGGTTTGATACAGCCCCTCAATCACTCACAGCTCTCGGGGGACCCTGCTGCAGCACATCCAATCCTCTCACTCCCTGATCACCTCTAGGGAAGACCAGCCACAGCTGGGCTTAAAGCAGACAAGAAGAATGGAAAAGAATATGGACTATGGGCTGGAAGTAACAATAATGAAAATAGTAATGTATCATGGCATCAGTAGTGACACAGTGGCTGAAAGAGCAGTAATGTGGAGATCAAAGCAGTGGGGAGTTGCTCTTTGTACTATTAATATCTTCCATATTTTTAAAGTGGAAAAGAAAGGTAAAAGCAAAGTGTATACTGTCTTCCCTCAGGCCATCACCATTAGAAGCACTTGATAAGCCTTGTAAACTCCTACGGAAGGACAGCACACCACTGGAGTATAGAATATAACATGTACTATCTAAAAAGCTAACATGACAGATACAAGGCAAGGCAAGCATTCAATTTGGGCTATTGCAAAAAGAAAGGAAAACAAGAAAAGAATCTTTTGTGACAGTTCACCAAGGAAATGTCTCTGTCGTATCTGGAAGCATAGCCCTGAGCCAAGATTGTCAGTGTTGTGCGTCTGCATTGAGGTACGTGAGATAGTTCTTATCAGAAGCAGTCTTGGGAAATAGAGATGCTCCCAAAATTTTTGTCATGTTTTTACTTCCTGTCCTCATTTTTAAGGAGTAACTCTTATGACATTTGTCTTTTATTTCCAATCAGAGCAAAAAGAAACTGCATCATTCCTCCTACCTTACTGCTCTCCACTGTTATATCAGAGACCCTTAAGGGCAACATGATGTATGTACACAAGACCAAGCTTTGCCTATTTCCTACTTGTAATCAAGCAAGTAGCATGTTTACTTTCGTAGGGCTGGACTGTAGGTCTTGCTAACCATGCAGAAAAGGGAGTTTTCTCACCTGTGTAGGAAATCAATTGAATTTTTAAAAAGTAAGTAATTTGCAAAAATGGATTAAGAGGGAACATGGATGTCTAGAAATAGTACAAGGCAAAGAGTCAGGTCACTTGGTTTGTTTTACTCATACAGTCATGATTTCCCTCACTGTCTTTCCATCCTTTCTGTATTTCCCTCTCTGTCTCATCTAGCTATACTGTAAGCTCATCGGAGCTGGAACTGTCTCTTCCATAACTCAGCAGGGGCTCTAGGGGAAGGGATTGATCTTGATTGTATCCATGGGTAACATCATAGCACAAATAATAATTTTAGAAGCAGGATTACTGAGCAAAGTATTTGCCAAAGATGACAGTGGATATTGTAACAGCAGTGCACTGCCTGCTTGACAGAGATTGAATATAAATGTATCCTTAGATTATAAGCAAATGAATTGGTTTAATATGTTTCCAACAAAACAATCTTCTGTTGGAAAATATTGGTGAAATAGAGCTTTATTTATTTTCATTTCTTATTAAAATTTCCTATCAAACATTGTTCATTAAAATTTCTTATAAAACAACTTCAACTGGTTTATCAAAATTGAATATTTATTTGAACATTAAAGTTTAATTTAAAATATTCTGTATTTTTCTTCACATTACTTCATGATCTCTCAGTAGCAGATGCAACACTGTATCATACATAAGGATATTGAAAACAACTTCTCTGCTATGCTGATAAAGAAATCAACCAAGTCTCTGATGATGCTTTTGTTCTTAGCAAATTCTCCCATACACTGTCATTTCTTTAAACAGACTATGACATCAAAATAATAAAAAATAAAAAGACAATTTTAAACCTAAACTTTTGAGTTTGAAGTGTACATTAATTTTGAAGCTGCTATTTAGAATTTTCCTTTTGTAGGAAAAGTTATTTGTTCTATTTCTGAACAAAACTAAACTTCAAGATGTCCACATTTCCCAAATAGAAATTCTATATTCTGTTCAGCTCTGTTTAAAAATTCAGCATGTTATGCAGTGTACTCATTGCTCAGAATAGTTCTATTTAGAATTGTGCTATTTGTGGAATATTTGACAATTATTAACAAAATATAATTTCAGCAGAGCTTATAACTTCAGTTCAAATTCTACTTGATACTGTTTATGTGCTAGCTGAAGTGTTTTTCATGTGTTACAATGACATCTTCTGATGTCTTGCACGATCTTACAGTTTTCAAATGAGGCAGCTCAAACAGCAATCTTTTTAGTGGCAATTTCATGAAAATCATCTAAAGAAAAAGGTTATTCAGAAGTAAATGGAAGGAGGGAGAGTAAGAAAAGCAAATGAAGCAATACATTTCCAGCTAGGTTAAATGTCAGATTAGAATTCAAAGAAGCAATAATAGTAGTCAACTGTTGTCAGAGTCAAATGACTGAGCAATGCTGGGTGTGATTCTATGGATGCTACAGAAGCTGCCATGTTTGGTTATTCAAAAGCTAAATGGGGCAAATTCTCAATGGATGTAAAACTGTAAAAGCCCTGAAAGATGTGAAATGGAGGTTAAAAATTAATATTGATGAAGATCTGACTTCTGTTACTTATGTTAATTGATATATATATTGCAAATGCAATACATAACATATACACAAACATATCTAATATGTTCTATTATGTATATGACCTCCCCTTAGTATTAAATAATGGTCTTCATCTTATACTATCAAAAATCCAGGTACTATTTTTTCATCTAAGTGGTACAGTTTTGAAATATCCCTGTGCAAATAAAATCCAGACTGTACATTTGTCTGAAACTATGCATCTATCAGTGCTTGACTTAAGCATGCAAAGAGACACACCCTGCTGAATAAAATGCTTGCTCTAGCTATGAAATTTTCTCTACTTGCCTTTTCTTTTGGCAAGCAGAGAGATTCTGGTATTGCAGGATCGTCCCCTGGGTAGTGGCATGTAAAAACATCATAAAACAAATGGCCAGATTGGCGGTGGAATGGCACAGACTTCACATGTGCCTTCCTCCCTGCAGTGCCTCGACTTTTAGGAACAAATATGCACATTTCCTTGTTGGTCTCTAGCAAAATACACAAAGAATATTTTCTTTCTTTACCTTCCCTACTCCTTTGTGAATTATGGAGTAGTAAGCACATTTTTAAATACAGCTTTGCAGCCAGTGAGGTACAGCTCCACTCCACGCAAGAAAAATTGAAGCTCATTTATGAAAGTACATCTAAAAATGCCAAGGGAGTAGACTTATCAAAGAGATGACATCAAGCTGTCACTCATTCTTCATATATGCACCTGTGATTCAGAAAAGTGTTTTCTTTAATATAACTTGATATTTGAAGAGAATATGACAGAATGAACTCCCATCCTTTCATCATTTACATTATGCCTTAGGGGTGCAAATTTGATCTAAGACATTTTGATTCATGCCTATTAGTGAAGTTGTACCCACAGATGATCAAAAGCCTCATTCTGATTTCTATAAAATAGTCAATATCACAGTTAGGGAATCCTATCAAGTATAATTAAATTACAGCTATAAATGACATAAACCTGAGACATTTTATGGTAAATATCATAATTTGATATACCAGTCTTTCTAAGAGTTCATGCCATCTACCCTACTTCTAAAGACAGGTCCTAAACTACAGGGCATGAAAAATGATGAACACACAAAAAAAGGAAGCTACCCTGCTTAGAGACTTACAGCTAATCTATCAACTTCTTGTGCCTTCCCATTTGACATTCTACAAGCTATATCATGACAGGACAAGCATAACGAAACTACCCTTTGTCTTTATTTCAATCATATGTATCCTTTGCAAATCAAGATGTAATAGAGACATGCAAATAGGGTACACAGAGTGATACACTGCCACTGGAATCTAGGATAGCTCAATGTACAGTTTACAAAAGTCAGTGGGCTTTTGTGTGCAAGCAAAAAGCTTAGAATGGAACTGAGGCAAGAAAAGAAAGGCAGGGTGTTGCAAGAAATCTGTGTCTTATATTCAACATGCAGAAGACATATGCAGCAGAATATACGTCTAAACCATATGCAATGGCAACATCATAGTTTGCCAACATAACAGTGGCAAACATCAGGGTCAAGAGTCAGAAGTATGCCCAAATGTGTACATTGGCCAGGAACAGAACAAAACCAGTTATAATATCCTGCGTGTGTCTGTTTGGAATTATTAGGTTACCTTTACAACTGTAATAAAAGGTAAATAGGCTACAGATACTCTACACAAACAAAAGATGGGATTAATACGTTGTTTCAATTGGTTTCAGGAGCAAAGATGTGGAAATCATTTCCACATGGAGAAAATCCTAGTTAGCTGGTGACATGAGGGCAGGGAGCAAACATGAAAACTACAATTATGTTTGACCTTTGTTCAGTCTAGTCTGTTGTACTCTCTGGATGATGCAAGCACCATATCCTTGGGCTAGATGTAAGAAGCTTCCAGAAAGATAAAACCCTAAAATTGTGCTAAATCCTGTTACTGAAGGAGTTCATGCCATCCTCACACTTTGTAGGTAGTTCAGTGTAAATACACATGAAACTATTGTATAATCCTTCCTCCTAAGGATCTTTCCACTTCTCAAAGCCTATGAAAACCTTATTGAATGACAGGCTGTAGTGCATTGAGCCAGCTGCCTGTCATGCTGCTAAGTTATCACTTCCAATACCATTTTCTTCCATCACTTGGTATTCTTCTGTTAGCTCTCATTTCATTCTTTAGGCTGCAACTTTCTTGGGCATAAAATAATCTTTTTGTTCTTGCATGAATGAGTAGAAAAAGTGAGGGAAAGCAACTGTGCACATGACCTCTTATGGAATCCCCATGCATAGTTACTAGATCAGTGACAAAAGCATATCTAAGTGAAAGGGGAAAAACCAGAAGCCATACACAGGTATGGAGTGCAAAAAGTGACCAGGCAGAGGAAGTGCATAGACAGCTTGGAATGTCTTGGTAAAAAAAAAGTTGGCAATTTGGCCTGGCATTTGCTAACCATCTGAAACAAGCTACTCCACTTGAGTCCTGATTCAGCAAGGGATTTTGGTGAACATCTAATTGCAATTATTTTCACTTTATGGAAAACACTCTTCTGTTCAACTAGACATCTGCTTAATTTCCTAAATGGATTGAGTCCTAGAGTTAAACATACAGTGATGACAAATGTTGACTGAGGTGGGGTATTATGCCATTTTGAGATAGATGCTCATAAGCCATTGAATGCGTTTAAGTCAATGGCACTAAAAGGAGGTCAGATTTGGCCCTGTTTCTACGTTTATACATCCTCCTGCATTATGTCTTTTCCCTTCTTTCATTTTTGCATTCCACTGTCTCACTTCACTACAAACTGTATGAGACAGAGACTCCTTGGGGAGCAGCCAGAGATTTGAAATTCACATCACTTTTACCCTTAAGCCTGTCAGATGATCAGATAGCTGAGAAAGTGCTAATAGCTTATGCTCTGGTGAAATATGTTTTTCTGTACATGATTACCTTTGTATTTTGTTCCCCTTATCCCTGATTGTCAGCATTTTAATTAAAAGTAGAGGTGTGAGAACATGGGAAAACCTGTCTGCAGAACAAGGCTGACTTTGATTTAAGTTAGTGTACCAAGTTTGTAAATTTGGAACTCAATTTTCTGCTGCTATCATCTGTTTGGAGTGGTACCATGTAGTTTGATGCTGAGCAATTCAGCTTGCTTTCTGAGACACCTGTATCTTCCCAAAAGGGCAGAGGGAGTACAGATAGCACATAACCCTTGATGAAACTTTCCAGAGGTGGTTTTAAGCTGGTATTGCCTCTCTGACAGAAAGTTTATGTCCCTACTACATCACACGGGATATTCACTCATCTACACCTGCTACTCAGCTCCTCCACAGCCAGTTTACTTGTGCTCAAAGGCTCTATCTCATCAGCTTTATGACTGGTGTTAAAAGTTTAATACCCATAATTTTTGTCTTCCAAGGACTACTGATCTTGTAGATAACACAATAGGTAAGTTGCCTAATTTCTCAGCTGCTATAGTTCAGGCTTCCATGTTTTAGTGCAAAATAATCCAGTGGTTGGAACAGTTCTGTTCATTCAACCACCTCTGTCAAGGGGCTGCAACTTCAAGAGGAAAGCCAAGAAGACAACCAGATGACAACCTCTCTAACGAGCACAGCTTGAATGTCTGCAGCTTTTAAGACCCCTCACCAAAGGAAATGGCATGCTAACGTGGATATACACTTTCCTCTATTGCAAGGAAAAAACTCCAGAAGGATGGGAAAGAAAACAAAGGGCAGTAACCTTTTCATCTGCTACTGCAATATTTGCTAGTTTATTTGCCAGCTTCTGTGGTATCTCACATAAGACTTTATTACATAAAAATCCCCAGTAACTTAACTTATCAACAGGAGTCCTGTCTTTGGCATGGTTTGCTTGTCCATAGCTGCATTTAAGCACAATCATGACCCAGAATTAGATCTCCTCCATATTCTCAGGGAGGCTCAATGGGTAGGACCCACAGTTCTTTACAGGATTCAGCTTTGTGTAACTCACATACTTCTGAAGATAAAAGTTTTACTCCTAAGTAACATAAAAGCTTTTTAAAAGTAGCCCATTTCCAGTGAAGTCTGTAAAACAGAATTGTGAAAGAATGAGAAATCCTTCTCTTGTTATGTTTCTCCTTGTTTTTCTCAGGGTTTTTATGATCAAAAATACCTTTTTGATGACAAACCAAAAATTAGCACTCCATCACAAGGAGAAAGCATACTACTTTATCATAAATCAGTGAGAAGATTAGATTCCTTTTTTCTTTTTCTTTTTTTCTTTTTGAGGTGGTAACATGAAGTAAACATGCCTGACCAGTATCTGATTGATGAGATGACCCAATGTTTGGACAGAATCACTACAAGATGAAAGAAAGTAGAACAATATCAAAAAGATGAAATATGATATTGCAAAAATACCATGAGGAGAGAACTGAGCATTGGAACACAACAAAATATTGTTTGATCTAAAAGAATTAGCCTGATATGGTTCATGATGCTGCTGCATAGTAAGAAGAGTTATGATGTTATACTGCAGCAACAAAAGACAATGCTGGATTACGCAGAATATAACATGTAAAGGGACAAAGCAGAAAAATGCTGCCATACACTGGAAGGAAGACAAAGCACTCTGATGTTTATATTTCAATAATCTCATACTAATTCTAAGGAGTTGAAGTCAATAGCAGTGTTCATTGAAGACATTCATTTAATATGAATAACCTAAAAGCCTCATTAGAAACAGTGCTAGCAGAATTTCTTTACAAGCACTAAAGCTCTGCTCCCAGTGCTGTACGGTGGTATTCTCAGTGTGGTAAGGCTGATGCATGACTGGCATTTGATATCATAATGCAACACAACACTTGACCCCCACCTGTGTAAGTAAAACCAAGAAGTGCATGTAAGTCTGCTCCATTTCACTGTAATGCACCACCCTGTTGGGTCCCTAATAATGAAGTCCAGTGTCTCTACTGTGTTCATATATTGCCATATTTAAGTCAGGGTAAAATCACTGAAGTTTAGACAAATCTCAGTTTCAGATTGTCTGTGTGACTTTCAGGATGCTGTGCTTTGTTTCTCTGGCAGGAAAGTAGGTTGCTGATATTCTTGGTTCATTTTTGCTCAGATAGGTAAAATTAGAGGCCTTGAGACTCCTGCTGGTAGAACAAGCTCTCAATTTCTCACTGTCGAAATTCAATCTGATTTCTATCTTTTTCACTAAAAAGTTGTCAACAGAAAATAAGCAATGCCCATCAAAGAGATATATTAGTTTCTGAGGTATATACATTTGACTAGCAGATGAAGAATAACTCAAAATAATTTAAATAGTTCTTTTATTTTAACACAAATTTTTGGGGAAACTAAGCAAAAATATTAATGCAGGGCATAACTTTAACCCATCCAAAAGAAAATTATCAAAAAGAGAGAGGCTGATTCACTGTTAGATCACTAATAATGTCTTTTTTTTTACTATGGCCCTGGGTCTGATTTTCTCCTCCTTATGCTGATGTAACTCTGTCAGCCTGGTTATCTTTCATCTATTGTGGTGTAAGCAGGAGGATAATATTTATTTACAATGTAAAACATATAAATGAAATTAGAAGCTTTCTTTGCACTACAGAGAGAACTATCAGTAGCCAATGGGACTACCTTGATAAGCCAACAACACAACTGCACCTTTTGCATGTGGAATAGCAGCTTTCAAATATGAAGAATGTATAAAGGGATTACAGGGATGTATAAGCATTTGCAAGTCACACCTCAAAAGCTGGTATTTGCTTTATTTACAAAGAAGCATACAAAAAATAGATTATGATATAATTTTTTCATCTATTTAAAATCTCAAAAGAATGTTGTGGGGTTTTTTTACACTGGAATTTTTACATTATACAATTTCTCAAGTGTATTTTAAAAGTGGACAGTTTATAGTTTGAAGTTAGAACTACCCTTATTGTGAAAACTTCACCTTCCTCAGGCCTTCGAGAATAACATCTGAACTGCTTACTTCTCTCTCTTTTTTTGCCAGACATTTGAGAAATAAGGCTGTTCAGATTAGGATTCTGTGGTCATTTAAGTTTTTCTCTTTGATACACAAATTTGTTTATAGCTTATTAAGTAGAGCTCTTGAGTGCTACTACAGGAGCTGAACAAACAAGTAGTTTAGAGATTTCTTCCCCTGCAAGGCAGCTGTGCTAAGTGCTAGCTTACTTCTAGTAGATTGGTCTCTGAATTACGATGCAGTTCAGATTTATTTCTCTCAGGCAAAGAAGTTGCTATCCTGTCTGCTCTGTCCTTCTGGAGATTACTTCCCTCAGAGCAACAGCAGCAAAGCAGGTGGTCTGTCTGCTCCTTTGACTTCGTAGTTTGCAACACGGGACACTAACTTAAACTGAAAGTGAGTTAAATAGGCCAGACTCCAAACCGCTCCCATTCTGCTGGCTTTGACATGCATTTGATAATCTCCTTACAGGGACAGAGAGCCCAGTGATAGGCTTAGCCACTGCCCCTAAAGCCAAAAGGAACAATGGAACTTAGCTCTGATCTTTAAGAGTTGCCTATTTATTATTTTCTCACACATCTTTATTGCTCATTTCTTGTTCATCTTGGATTCTTGATAAGAACTTTAATCATAGTTCTTCCTTCCATACCTTTCACCGCTCAGATAGCCTAATTAACTTTAATTTCATTGGTTTTGTTTGCAATATAAAAGATGAATGAAAGAGAATGGTAGTGTTCCAGCTAAATATGAAAGTACAGCTGCTGTAGGGAGCATTACTTAAGTAAATCTGAAACAATAATCCCAAAGTGCTACAGAATTTTTTCCCTGTACAGGCACCAGATCACACTATCTACAAGTAGAGCAGCCTATATGTACTAAAAAACCAAAACAAACAAAAAACCAAAAAGGCAAGTGAATAACTCAAATAAATGAAAAATATAGAGGAAATAATCAAAACATGACATTTTACTTGATGAAAGAATGAGAAAAGGCAAGCATATGACAAACTTGTAACTCATTGACAATAGCTTCCTTGATGGGAGTTGCTTAGATGCTTTAGTGAAGAACATCATCTAAGGGGAACCATGGAAGGAAATAGAGTACAAGTAAAGATCTGAGTATTAAACTCAGTGTCTTCTCCCATGGGCTACATTTGATACTTGTAATGCACTGAGGATATCTACTGTGCAGCATTTAATGGCACTTAAAATCATGCTTTCTCCCCATGGTGTTTTGAGGAAGTGCCCACTGTATAATTGAAAACCTGTAGGAGAAGTGGATTTATCCACAGCTGCTAAAGGCTCTCCTTTGCCTTCCCTGAGATTCTTTATTCATCCAAATATATTGCTTTCTACCTGAAAAATATCTATCAGTCTGGAAAAAACACACTAGAAAGGGTCTTCCCAGGAAGGATTAAATGACCACAAATCTCATAACTTTCAGGCAAAAATGTAAATCTCAGGTAGATCATCAAGAAACAAAGAGATCAGGAAGGAAACAGAAATCCTTGACATTTATCTCACACATGTGAGGCATTTCCTGAGGAACAGGTTATGACTACAAAGAAAAATAAACTGAAATACACCAGTATTTGAGAATACTGTAATTTCAGAATAAAACAATACAGAAAAGTTTAAGTAAATTCACATATTTCAGTAATTTTTTTCACTGTTTTTTTAAGAGAAGAGTATTAATGTTCAGGGTAAGAATATATGAGATTTGAATTTAGGTCTATGTTCTGGCCCAGAATGCATGTGTGGCTTCAAGCAAGCCCCTTTGAGCCAAATTTCAAAGATGGTTCCATACCTAAGGAAATAAATAGAGATGTGAGTACTTTGTGTAGGAAATGCACATCTTCATACATTTGCAAATCCCATTTGGCACCACAGCAGCCATTTGATTCTGAAGTCTCCAACTTTCTATTAAAAAATCCATCCCTTATTCCCTCTTAATCTCAGTAAAACAGGAAAAGCAGCAGGTTTGGGGGGGGGGGGGGGGGGGGGGGGGCGTTTTTTTTTTTTTTTTTTTTTTTTTTTTTTTTTTTTTCTTCTTTTCACTTTCTGTCTTGTCTATTTAATTTGCAGTTTAAAGAAGCACGGCTTCTCTTACTAAATACAGCTAAATCCTTCAGCCTTCTCCATAAATAGCACTGAATTATCACCTGCATACTAAGGGCTATAGTCAATATATTCCAACATCCTGGGACTGCAATACAAAAGCATAACTATCATGAGAAGAGAATGATCAACACAGGAGAAGCAACACCAGTTTGTGTTCCCATGGAAAGAATGCACTTTGGTTCCTGATGCCACCAGAAAACCAAAGCACAGAAAGGAATGGGAGTGTATGCCTTTATGCCTTGTGTGTATAAGGATGGAGTGATGGAAGGTGAGATAAATCATTTGGCCTTTTACAGCTTCAGAAGAAATTTGATTCAGTTTTGCACTGGAATCAAGCATAATGAGGAAAATCCTGCAGACAGTTCATGCAAAGACTGTAACAACAGGCAGTCCCTGCTAACACATGGCTTTCTGAGTCTGAACATTGTGTGTAACAGTGGATGGCTCAGCATCACAGGGAGAAGGGAGGGCAGTGCTGCTTTCTAGCAAGTCTAGATGATGCGACCCAGAGACCTGTGATGAGCTGGCTGATGATAATGATGACAGGGAAGCAAAGGTCTCCTTGGCACTGACCAGTAGTCCATTCCCACATGCAACACAGCACAGGAATATACGTACTCATCGGACCAACAAGCTTCTGTGTGTGTCAGAAAACCTGAGCCCAGAAGGAAGAAATTAGCCTGAAAATTCACAGAAAAGGGTTTAGAGAGTAGGATGTTGCAGTAAACAAAAATATAACAAAAACTCACAAAAGAAAGTAAAAGAAGGCTTTAAATCCTGCTCTACTGCAAAATATTAGTGGGGGGGATGTTGAACAGCTGCACTTAAAAATTCCCTGATCACTTCTAGACACCTGGAAAGCAAGATTTTCCTTCCTTCATGACATAAAGCACCCACACTGAATACTTTATTCTGTGGTTTTGATTGCTGCAGCTGATCTCCAATCCTTTACAGTTTTACAGTGCCCAGTAATGAGAATCCCATAATCCTGCTCTATTTCCCACATGCTGGGACTGCCATCTTCTTACTACATTGCCCAGCCAACCAAAGATCCACAGTAAATGTCTTTAACTTCGAATATTGATAGCTCTCTACTTGAAATCTTCCACAGATGGCTTCAAGAAATCTTTTATGGTACCCTCAAAGGTTTGATGAATATTATAACAAGCCAGTGCTTTTATTCTCATAGCAACAAGGTGAGGCTGAGATGTATTAATATTCTTTCATATCATGAAATTAAGAATTTGGCTACATGATAAGGGTGAATATTCCTGAGCCCTGAACAGGTACAGTGAGAGACAGTTCTCATCACAAAGCCACTAATTTGTGTTAGTTTGGGACCTCTAAATTGAGACAAGCTTGTGCATGAGATCAGAGGGACTTGAGGCTTGCAATAGTCCTTTCCTGACTTGCAGATTATTGATTATTGATAAGGTAAATACAAGCAAAGAAATAAAATGTAGTGATTCTAATTGTTTTTGAAGTCTATCATAAACAGTACAGCTGAATAAAAGATGGATGTTACCAATTACGTTTTCCAATATTGGAAAAGACATTGAATCCAAATTATACAGGGAGAAATAGACTATAAATTTGTCAAAAATTGGTGTCTGTAGTTTCCAGTGACCTAGATTCAGGATACTCTCAGATATATCTACTTTTTTAAAAGGAAAAATAAAACAAATTCTCTCTGAGTATGACAGGCATTAATATTAATTTACACTGTTACTACTTGAGAAAAAAATTCTCTTAATAATCTCTGTGACCTTTCCTAACTAACATAGGATTCCTGATAAAATCTAAATACTAGCTGCTACATATAAATACTGTGTTATTACTTCACTATCATGATAGACAGTTTCCAACTGAACATCCAAAGGTGAACAGGCTGATAAATGTTTCATGCATAAGATTATGTCTAGAAAAATCTAAGAATACCACAGGATATCTGAAAGAAAGAATAAAGACTAAATGTTGCGTTGGTTTGGCTTTCTTTCTTCTTTTAAAAAACTCAGAATCTGGTACCAAGAATGATTTAATTCCTGAAGACCCAAGATCAAACACAAATAAAAAAGAAAGCTATCACCACTGAGTAACTGAGATGTAAGGGAAGGCAAGGGTAAACATGTTGTGAAATTGCACATTCTTTGTTACCACTTTGAAAAAAATTAGGAGGCAAACTCATGACTCTGAGCTGTCACAGAAAAATGCTATCATATCTTTTTGTAATATTAAGTACTCAAATAACAGCATCAGCAGATTGAGAAGGCTGTGTAAAATCCTTGAAGAGGCTCCACAAAAACAGTTTTGGAGGGTCAGCTGCTAAGGTAGGTCCTCAACATACATCAGTTATGCCTGACTGCATAGCCAGGCTAATTCATGTATACAATAGACACAAAATACTTCATGGATTGTGGTATATTAATATTAGGGAAGAAAGACTCAGGTCCTCATAGGAGAATATTCATAGAACCTGTGCTAACTCTGTCTTAATAGATTTAAACAGACATAGCATCCCGTACAAAATACTGACTTGAGTAGGCACAGAGAAAGTTCACCAACAGGGCACAGGGAAAACATGAAAATACAAGAGAAAATATGCCAAAACTCTAAGTGTAAAGGCAAATTCACAAAGAAGAAATAAACAGAATGCAAAAGAAGACCTATTGATACTGTAGAGAAAAAATATGATAATGGAAAATGCCCTGCATATGAGGTCATAAGCAATAATTGTAGCAAGAGAAAATCATGTCAAAGGTTGTAGATGAAAAAAACAAAGTACAAAGGCATCATATCAAGAAAGCAGGCAGTGACTCGGGATGAAATTTTGCATGTCCAACATTAAGGCAGCACAAAAATAAATAAATGGTTTATAAAGCTCAGGCTAACATAAGATTCAAGGGCAGACAGAGAAACAACCAGAAAACTGAATGCCAATGAGAAAGTAGAGCATCAGAGACTCTTTACTTAGCCTTAAATAAGGAAAGAAAATTCAGAACAACCGATTGGTTAGTGCAAAATTGCACCAACCTGAACCAAATTAAAAATTCACTAGTTCACAGCCATATTGCTACTAGGATAGAGGAAATTATAATACAGAATACAAAAGTGAAGTACATAGATAAATTATGGATTGTAAAAATATAGGAGACTTATTTACCACTTGAAACAAGTGAATTTATGAACCCAGAGAAATTATTAACAAAATACAAGAATGAGCAAAACACAAATAACTCAGAGCAGGCAATTCTCTATGGTATCCCGATAGCAAAGCTGCTAAAAATTACCAAGCTGTATTTGAAAGACTGGGACAAATTCCAAGCATGTTACACCTGGAAATAAATAAAACAATTCAGCCTTTACAACATCTACCTTGCATAAACTCACTGCATTAAAACAAACAAACAAACAAGTGGGAGCAATAACGAAAATGAGGAGAAACTCCCAACCACTTCATCATTGCTGAACATGTATCATGGCAGTCCCTGAGAACACTAGGCAAGCTATGCATTTGTAAAGGTCCAAGTAGTTTAAAGCAATAAGCTGAGATAATAACTAAATACTTACCACTACAGAAACCTGCTTGATTTAACAAAACCTATTAAACCTTAAAGATACATGCTACCTGGATGTATGCATCCAGAGGATACAGTATTATCCTACAGGATAATATTGTGATTTAGGAGGACAGTAATCTCTCCACACACCAACAGAGACACAGCTGCTTTGTGGCAAGTAACAAAAGACTAACAGTTTTTGATAGTATTCTGCTGTATATAAGACAGACTTCTGGATGGAGCAGACAGCACTATACAGGCAGTAACAAAACCCTGTATGCCTTTAAAAATGAGCTGAGAAAATAAACAAAGGAGTTAAATAAGATTAAGGCAAAATTGTAAGAAAACACAGTGTAATTCACAGCTTTGTAAGACCTATAAAATCCTTCTGTAAATAAAGAACAAGAATTGATGGACCATACTACAGAAATCAGGTCAGTTGGAAGACAGCAGAGATTCATAAATCATACACAAAACTTTCTTTCCATCGTCTCACCTGTTCATCTTCAGGCCATTTTGTGGTCAAAAATTCAATATAAATATGGTTATTGTTCACATTACACAATATCAATC
Organism: Bucco capensis; assembly: GCA_013396975.1. Taxonomy (NCBI): domain Eukaryota; kingdom Metazoa; phylum Chordata; class Aves; order Piciformes; family Bucconidae; genus Bucco; species Bucco capensis. The sequence goes on along the minus strand of VWZO01016557.1, from coordinate 2,489,071 downwards.
TATTGAAATAAAAACTAAAGACACAGCAACAATACACGGAATACCAGGGGAAAAAAAAAGACTGCAATAGTTGCTTTTAATTAAGATCTGTATTTCCAGTGGCTCAGTGGATTTGCCTAAGAAAAATTCCATCTGTATGCTAAGGATGGAGAGTCTTTGGAGTAGAAAATGACATCATTGTCAGTGCCTTGAGCACATTCCTCAGCTTTCTGTCCCTGAGGGTTTAGCTGCTTGAGCTCAAGGCCAGCTTCAATAATGCAGCTGTGTGGCCTGGAAAGCTATTTGAAAAGACTCAGCTCCCTTAGGAGCTGCTTTTAAGCTCAGTCTTTCATCCTTGGTCACTGTCTGAGCTAGTCTGCAACCATGACTATGCCTATCCTGACCCTGACACACAGACTGTACTTGTCTTGACCTCAGACGTATCTCTTCTCTATGGGCTTGTCTAATGATCTGGACTCTTGACTGAAAAAGGTCACTGTCACCAGAGCTGCTCTGATCTCCCTGCTCAGGCACTGTGTGACTGTCCTCATGGTAGTGAGACCCCTGCCTGTCCTGCTGTTATACTCATCTCCCAGATTGCTTTCCTGTATGGAGCAGTGCCTGCCTTGCTGCTCATTGGTAATAGCCACCAGGAGAATGTTTTTATGACAACACTGCTAAGGACTCTTCAAACATCCAAATTATGCTAGTGAAACTCAAGAAATAGGCTTAGAAATATGCATGTCCAGAATGGAATCAATTTCTATTTGGCTGCCTGCTTATCCTGAGAAGAACAGCACTTCAAGATCACAAACAAAAGCACAACAGAACAGAAACAGAAATCTCAGGAAGAATCGTCCAAGTCAATTATACTTCAGGTTTAAGACAGGGCTTGGAGACAATCCAGGAATCCACTATAGATTTGCATGTGTTGTGATCCATCAACCTGTTCAAACTGCCAAGAACTGCAAGAGTAGCTCCACTTGCCACTCGACAGCATCAGAAGCACAGTGATTATTTGGACATATAAATTGCTTCAAATAAAAAGGTAGAAAATCACAAGTTTTCTTTCACATAGCCAAATACAAAGCCTCTCTCAGGAACACAGTGATCTAGAACAAAATTTTCTATCCAGAAGGTTAGGCATGCTGGATTAAGATTAATTGGCAATATTTGAGGTCTGGTGGAGGGGTGTGCTACTCGTGAAAAAAATGCAAGCCAAGCAACAGAAAGAAACAAATTAGTTTTGTTGCACCGGGACCCAGACTGAATAGAAGCAGATATTTTTCTCACAACAGCCATATATAAAATACCTCATTACTGTAGGCAAGACAGACTTCTATAAAACAGATGAACTGACAGACATGACTGTAATGACAGTCACAGGCAAAGCAATGCAGCTTGTCAGTAGTTTGATCATAGAACTGAGCTTCCTTGCAGTGAGTTCCTGCAGTTTTCCTGGGAATGAATATTGGTTTTCACCATATTAACACCACTTCCATAATCAGCCAGTCAAAAGCAAAGCTGAGCCAGTACTGCAATTTCAGAGTTTCTAATAATGAGATGTGCTGAAAACCTTACATTTGCCAGAACAAATCATTTGTAAACAGTGATACAGCCTCCTATAAAGTCCAGTAAATATTCTGATCCTGAGATGTATGTGTATGATAATGCCTGTGGCATTACCACAACTCCCGATAGTGATGGGCAACACACTAAAAGGAGGAAAAGACATGCTAACATAAAATTCTGCTATGACAAATTAACAACATCTAAAAATACAGACTTGATAGCATGTCTTGATCAAACTGTTCCTTACTTACCAAATGCTGTGGTGGTTTAACAAATTTTTCCCCAAATTACAGACAGATTCACTCAATAGCAATGCAGAAACAGACAATAGTTGAGTGCTCCTCAGTGTTCTGAGAGAACAGAAGTACCTAAGTTCAGAAGCTTTTTTCTGGTTGTGAAATGGATAATTCCCTGAAGTCCCACAATAGGACTGGCAAGTCCTTTGCTCACCCTCACACCTTGTCTGCTAGGTCACTTTAAACAGCTGCATACTGTCCTTGGGTAGCTTACCCTTCCTTACTCAAATAGATTAGATTCCATGAAGAATTACCTAAGTGTTCCTATGATCACAGAGATGCACCAAGGTGCTCCACTCAGGAATTTGGGATTTCACTGTGGGACTCAAACGCTTAAAAGTCAGATGTGTCACACTGAGTCCTTTACTAGAGTTGTTAGGAGTATTTGTAGACTGCATACATGCGTAGCTGTAAAGAGGTAGGAATAAAGCACCTAAAAATGAAATAATTAAAGGACGCACTGAAATGCACAAAGACAAAGCCAACAGGACTGTGCAAGATAACAGTTATCTGCAGTAATAAACATTAAATGAGAACAATTCATGATCTGTGATAACATTTAATGTGAGGATATAAATCAGATGAAAAGACTACACTTGAAAGATGGAAAATACATGTACAGCTAGACAGAAATAAAAAGAATATAAAGAGCCTTTTGTTATCTTTACATCGTGATTGTGATAATGCTTGTTTTTAATGATATACCCTTAGAACAGCTCCTGCACCAAGCTGCAAGGCTGTAACAATGACACAATAGCATCTAAGGTTATGGATATACCTGACTAGTACAGGTCTGTTAGGCACTTCTAAGCCTGTTGCTTGTTGAGTAACGTTGAAGACATTGAACCTATCATTGTACATCTGCACTTTGAAATATTTAGCTGTAAATCTGTACATCTAGGCAAATGATGCATTTCTTGATGTTGTCAAACTGATGTTTGAAGAGATTCACATTTCAAGGCCTCTCATTGCAGCTACACAGGTGAAGTGAAAAAAGGCAAGAATGAAGCAGAGATGCTGTATGACCGATTGTGCCAGGTTTCTTGCTCTAAGAATGCCATTGCTGTTACAGGAGGTACTTACTGCTAGAAGGCAGTTGGAAGGCAGAACGCAGCAATTTCTCTTCTTCCTCACAGGAATAACATTCAAAAGAAAAAAGAAAAAAGAAAACGAAAGAGCTAATATACCAGAATTTTAAAGAAGACAACATGTTCAGACTGTATCCCTTGAAGCTTCTGACACTGCTTCACACAACATTCTCTAAACCTGTAGGAGCATCCTATAGATGAAACAATTACAAGGGAAGAAAAAAAAAAAACGAGAATAAAAACTTTATCCTGAGATTAGTTATGAATATTTCATGGCTTTACTGGAAGGATATTTTAGGTGAGGCTCCATAGCAATCTGCTTTGTATCTGGTATCATTAAATACTTCCAAATTAATGGCTTGGCTAATGAAGCAGACATTACATTTGCACTTAGGACTTGGGTGGAAGGGACTGCAAATCTGCTGGAGGAATAAAAACGGTAATACCAAACTGGAGACATGCTCCAAAGTAAAGTGTAATTGTTTAGGGATGAGAACAAACCTCTGCACATAAGCAGGAGTGAAGAGTCATGCAAGACAGGATACTGCTAGTCGAGTAAAAGTTCTGCAGAAAATCAAGGGATGTTCACTGGATTATAATTTGAATGCAAGTCAAAAATAACATACTGTTACAGAAAGCATGCCAGAGGAGTATAGGCTGCAAGACATAAGTAGCACTCTCTCCTGTTTTTTTAGCAATGCTATGACTTTAGGAAGAGTACTATATTGGGCACTGGATGGCAGTATGGCAAGAACTAAAGCAGCCCAAGAAGAATAATCAGAAATACAGAGGACTCGGCTTTTCAGGAAAATTGAATGAATTGGAGTACTTAAGGCTGAAGAGGAGAAGGGTGAGGCAGAACATAGTAACAGTCTTCATATGTAAAAGCCAACTTTGAGGAAGAAGAGAATGATTTGTGAAGTACATCTGTGAAAGACGAAACATGCAGTGGGCCCAACTTGCATCAAAACATTCAGGCTAGACCTTAGAAAAGCTTTTGTAGAGGAGGGACAGTGAAACAATGATGAGATAAATTGCCAGAGTACAGTACTTTCACCTTTGGAGGTACGTAACACAGGATGGTCAACCATTTATCAAGAATAACAAAGAAACAGAGTGAAATAAGATGACTTTCTGAGCTCTTTCTAGCCCTAATTTTCTCTTTCTTTATACTTCTCAGCTACCACATTTCCACGATTCAAAGAGAACAGTTCTCTAGTATTCTGTTCTCCCAGTTAAGCCTTCCTCTTCATATTGAAAAACGCTATGACTTTCTATGACGCTGACCAAGCACAAGGAATTGTAATGAATATATATGGACAAGGAATTTTCACATAAGCAGTGTTTAAACATTAATATTTATTCTCAGAAAACCTAATAGTGTCCCTACCAGTACTGGTTCTTTTGAAATCACAAGGCAAAAAAACTAATTTCTCTTGACAGTACTTTTTTACTGTCATTTTACACCAGGGTGTACAAGGCAGTCATTTTCATAACAACGCCCCCCCCACCACCACCCACACACATTTAACATACATTTTAAACCTCAGTTTGGTGAAGGAAAAGAGGCAGGAAAACTGTCTAAATATGGACAATGCTCTACAGAGCCATAAAAGAAATAAAATTATAGGTAAATAAAATACTGTCATTCTTAGAAAATATTTTCTCTGCCTTTAGGGTAAATAATTTAACTGAGAATAAGACACTTTGGAACCTCTCAGCTTTAGATTCCTAAATATTTTTTTATAAACTAATCACCTATGATACTAATACAGTCAATATTTTTTTAATGATTTTTTTTTTCCTAGTCTTACTGGCCAAATGGAACACATTTTCTGACTGTTCATAAACAAGGATTTAATTCCTACGTCAGTTGTGGTAGCTCTTCCTTTACTTACCCTTACAAAAGCAAACAGTCTTTTCCATTAACATTTCACATGCTTTCATGTATGCTTTTGACAACTCAAGTTTTGATTAAGAAGTAGCAGAGTAGCAGCCAGGATCCTCTTCTATTTTGAGTATTTTCTAAAGAGCCCGTGGAAGTCAAGGCCTTTGAAAAATTCTGTTTATTTGCTTTCTGGACAACTATCCTTAATTGTGAAAATATCTATATAGTCCTTTATTCACTGGTAAAATGTTACTAACACTTTTTAATTTAGTGTCTCCAGCAAGCATTTAATTAAAATTTAGAAAGCTAGATACTGCTTTTTAATTAAATATAAGATGATTGTTAAAAGAGAATTTACTGAGCATTTAGAAGATAAATCTAATAGTCTTGTAATTAGCTCAAAATTACATAAGCAAGAAATGCCTAATCTCATTCTCAGTAGCACAAGGACTTTGTAAGGAATTTGTAGATACTTAATTAAGAGTTATCAAAATAGCCTAGAGCAAGACAGGTTTCTATTAATTGTTAAAATAGTGGTATGTAATAAGCTTGTTAAATGATAATACACTTGGGACAACAGAGTCATTTAGTTTTTTAGTATTCCGTTGTAATTTCCTAATGTCTTTATCAATGTATTATATTGCCAGTTTGTACAAAGCAACCAGTGATTTTGCATTATTTATTTGTTCATTTTGTAAAAAGGCATCACCTTTGGAAGTAGATGTTTAGCTCCTTTTAAGTACTGCTAGTTCATGTTCACTTTTGAAAGTTCTGATAACAGTAATTTAACTTCTGGGCAGGGTGGACAACCTTCACAGCTAATTTCGGTTTGCAAACCTGAAGTGTTCATCTTCCACAAGCAAGTTACTGCCATAAAGTAGCTCCATTAGAAATTCTTTCCTTGCTGTGTCTTTCATTTCCCCTTCCTTACTACTACAGAGAAGGTGAGGTTTTTGAAAGGCTTAGTTTTTTAGCATGAAGAAAACTAAGTAGTTTAGAGAGGCTATACTGGCACTGTACTTAGTACTTCAAGATTTTATTTTCCTTTCCTAAGACTGTTTACAGTTTCTCCTATGACAGCATTAGCTAGAATACCCTTCCCCCTGCTTGAATTTTGAGCAGTATAATGACAAAGTCTGAATTTTCTAGCACAGTAGATGAAGTAATCAAGACTGTGCTCATTACCAATGGAAGAAAAAAATATTGATGATGGTATGTAATTGCATAACCAGATTTCTGAGCCAGTGAAAGAACAGGACACTGTAAATCTACAAGATCCCAGGCTAAATTGTCTGTTAAGTACCACTAAATGCTGTTTGCAGTTAGAAAATGATTTACTAATACAAGAAATCGTAGCAAAGAAACAGTACTTGTATGGGATTATAAAAATAAAACATCACTTGTATAGAGTTCAAAAGCATAGAAGTACCAGTCCTATCACAAGTTTCTTAGAAGGATCAGTAAAAGAGAATGTTTACAGATATTTTTTATTTACTCACAAAAGGGATCTCTGCAGCTTCTCTTCAGTCCATGAATAAAAGGAATCATATTGGATAAAAGAGATCTGGGAGGAAAACAATTGACTTATATAATCTTTTACAGTGCGGACTGGCTTCCAAATGTATTTTCTTCAGAATGTCCTTTAGGACTTTAACAATGAGAAACTACTTCAACCCAAATAACTCAGAGGAAAAGTATTTTTCTGCTTCTTTTTGGTTTTGGTATTCTTTTGTTTGTTTGTTTATTAAAGAGCTGGTAAACTAGAAAGAGGGCACCAACCCATTGTCCCAAGCCACAGGAGGTTAAATTAATTAGAGAAGTTAGATCACTCAGTATTACACATTACACAGTATGCTTCATACATTACACAGCATGCTTAATTCTGAAGAGCTCAGACTACAGTTGCTGTTGTTAATTATACAGTGATTGTCACCAGTAGTGCCTTTCTGCCTGTAGGGGAAACAAGAGAGTACTTCTACCTGATGCAACTGCAAAAAACGGAACAAGCTTTTCAGGATTCAGTCCCATCGTGACATCTGACGAAGAAGCAGGTAACCCCAAATTAACAACAGGTAACCTACGACTCCAGTGTGACAGATTCCATCACTGGCAGATGGATATCTTGCAAGTTAAATGAGTAATAGTGAAGAGAGACTGATAGGGTCTTAAGTTTGCATTGTTCATGTCAGTCTGAATTACACAGTGCATTTAGGAAAGTATTCTCACTGTTTCATAGCACAACAAAGCTGGCCATCCTCACAATGCCCTGTAGATCACAAATGACAATGCCTATTCAGATTGCATACTGATGTGTACACGTTGCTTTAAATGGCATTTATTATTTCAAAAGTACCATGACAGTCAGTGGTGTGGTAATTCATTTAATTTGTTTAACCTATTTAATATACTGAAGACACCGTGCAAGTACTTGTCAGTCTATTAGCTGCTACAGTTCTAAGGGCTTGTTCATCTACATTTAAGCCCATTACTTCCCTAAAATGTTTGTTAAAATTGACTATATAATTTCTTAAGTAAAAGTAACAATGATGTATTTCCTTATTCATTGTCTGTGATAGATAGAAGTTGAGATGTGATTAGTAATCAGTGAATGACAAAGGAAGTGTTGCACTCTGCAAATAATCCTGGCAGTGAACACACAGAAATGATCCTCTATAAATAACATAAGAATCAAAAGAAATACATCATCATTATGGACAGAAGTCTTCTACAGGCAACTCTTTATGATCACAGAGAGAGAAATAAGTACATCCAGTACTATATGTACTATATACAGCTGTAGCAGAGATAAACTGTATGTTTATGTGTGAGGAAAAGGAAAAAAGATAAGGAATAAAATGTTGCTTAACTTTTTCTTTCCTGTCTATTGAAGTTTTACATCAAGAACGTTACAGGCAGAAGCATAAACGTTTAATTTAACAATATTGTTGAGAATTGATTTTTTAGCTTTTTAGGAGTATTTTAATGTTTTTAATAGTTCATGTCAATAGGACCAACAGCATCGTGAAATAGCTTCTGAAGTTTTGCCACAGAGGGGCAACTTTTGATAGAGAAATAGTATCTGAGTGGAAAGTATAGTTGCTGATGAAGAACATTTTACCTGCAGAGAAGCACAGATACTGCCAAAGCAGATTTTATCTGCCAGCTAACAGAAAAGATTTTACCTAGTAGTGAAATGCAGCTACTGACAGAGAAGATTCCACTCATCAGCAATTGAGCTTCTGTAGCACATGAAACTTTTTCTGTCAGACATGGCAAATATTTTTTCTTCTCCATTACAGGATAAAATCTAAGAAAGAAAGCAGTTGCTGAGGAAGCTTGTGTGCATTTGCGTGATGGGGAAGAGTTCACCAGTTCAGTGCCTGCTGGGGCATAAACTTTCACCAGCTGAGACTCCGGCCCAGACACACACAACTGAAGCACTGCATCTCAGAGCAGGAGCCAAACCAGTAATAAACTCCAGAGAAGTAACTTTATTATGCAAAATTTAATATAAACACTGTAATGACTTCATTTTTTAGAGCAGTCATGTGGAAAAGAGAATGCTTAATTGTTTTTGCCATAGGCTGGAGAACCAAGATGACTGGCACACAAAGACAGAAACTCAGATCCCCAAAGCAGCCTTAACTTAATGTATTTGGGTTAGTTTGTTTTTCAGCCTTAGGTTACCTTCCTAAATCAGCTACATAATTTGCTTCTCTATATTTTTTTTCTGATGTGATTGTGTGAGTGAAGCCCTATTTGTGTGGGCACAAAGATTATGCATTCAGTAATCCACTTGGAAAGCACAAACCCTCACTCAGACACAGCTGAATATGCAGGCAGCTGGCAGAGCAGTAAGTGGCAAAGTCTGAAGAAATGGCATGTTATTTAAGGTAGGGATATTGATCAGTAATAAAGACTTTATTTCTAAATACATACACTGTGTCTGATTTCATAGCAGCTTTCTGCTTCCCTAAACCTGCTAAACAGCTTGCTCCTGGGCGTTACTTTTAAGAAGAAAATGCACAACCACAAAGGTAATGACAAATCTCTAAGACTGCAAAATCTACATATAAAAGCCATTTCCCACTATTCTAGATTTCAAATTCTTTTCACGTAGGCTATTGAAAGAGATGAAAATGGATAAATGTGTAGCCACCAATGGCTTCCGCCTCTCACTTTAGAGAGCGCTCCCGTTTCATTAAGTTTGAAGTTTTTGAAATAATATAATCATAATGAAAGAAAGGAAATAAAATTCTCAGAAAGTTCTCAGAGGAGTATTAAAAGATGAGATTTGAATAAGACTGATCAAATGTTGGAATGGAAGATGCAGATAGGTCATAAGCCTTTGCTTTTTTGATTGCCCATATTGTCTTGAAACTGTTCAGCAGAACAAAGAGTTTTGTGGATGAAAGACTGGTGTGAAGAAACATGAATGTCAACTTGAGTTCTGAAAGACAGTCTGCTAATGAAATATTCTAAAAGTCATTTTCAAGGTGGTAGAAAGTTCTCACTGATGTGCACCAGTGCTTCTGATAAAAAGCATCAAATAGTTATGCAAGTATTGTCTGTTAGATCTGAGAAAATAAAGCAATACTTTTATTACTCCAAATGTTGCAGAAACATTTAGTTTTGATACTTTCAGTGAATTAAAAACATTAAGCAGGATGTTTGTTTAGATTCTAGTTTAGGCATACAAATCCATTCCAGATCAGTTAATTTTCAATAAAAAAAGAACATGTATAGTTCAAAATGAGCACACTGAAAATAAAGACAGGTTCTAAATGGATTTTTTAGTTCAAGAAAAAACCCAATGCACTATTTGTTTGTGCAAAAGTACAGTAAGTATAATTTGAGAGAAACAGTAAATAATACATTTGGCTGCTCCTAGTAGGATAGACTTCTGAATTTGACATTGTGTGATATTTAATAGCTTCTTCATAATAGCAGTTCATAAGAGAGAAAGATCTAAAAGCAGTAAACATATTTCCAACAGTTCTAGGTGAGTAGATCTAATTAAATTTTGGAATATAAAAGCCTCTGAAATAATACTGTCAATTCTCATCTTCTGCAGAGATTTTCTTGTGCACTTGAACTAGCTTCTAAAAAACTTGGTTTATCTTTGATTTCCTGTAGGGCCAAACTTTAACAGCACTAAAGTCAACAAAGGGGAGGCCTAATTTAACCTGAGTACCCATGGCTTCTGCCTTGGAACCCTTTCTCATTGAACTATTGAAATAAGACTGTAAGTCTGTACTTGGTGCGAGAATGAGCTGCCAGACAGAAGGATCAGATCCAGGAAAGATTAAATACCTGAAGGGAAATTTAACTCTTTTTTTTTTTTTTTTTTTCTTTTAGAAAGAGTGCTGCCTGTAGTTACCTAAAACCCTCAAGTGACTTTTAGGAAGTTCCCTGTATTCATCTCAGGGAGAGCCCAGTGACCCCATCACTTACATGGCTAAGGCACCTCTGCACACAGCTGTGCATGATCCTAACTGGCTTTCAGAAGGAAGGACCTTGAAATCATCTGAGACACTGGAATCTGTTGGCAGATTCAGAATACGGAGACTATAAACCAGCAGGAGAAAGTATGTTATAGAATTAAACTGCAATAATCACTTTCTTTGTCAAATACAGTCAAAGGAGAGGTGGCCCATACTCAATCCGATAAACACACTCTGCAAGAAGTGAGAGTTTCTGTCAGAGTGGATGAAATCCTTTATTACCTTCCAGGAAACCCTAGTAACCAAGCTAAGATCATCCCTACCCCATCTTGATTAAGTGATTTCACAGTGTAGGAAAATATCTCAAGTTTAAATAGGTCAGAAAGGAGGTACATGAGATGTGATCCTTAACAGGTGAAGGTAGACAAGATGGTGAGATCTATGACTCCACTGCTACCCTCAGCATATCTCAATGGCTAACTGAATAGCTGCCAAGTCAGTGTCTTTCTTATCTTGAATGCCATTTAAAGGCACTTAGCTCTTGCTGTGCACTGTACAGGGACATCGTCATCTAAGAAAGGTCTGAGCTCCACACAGGTAGCCTCATTTTAGCTATGCCAATCTTCCTAAAATTTGGCTTTAAGTCTGCAATCCAAACCCAATTTCTTTTGCTTCTAGCTTGAAAGTATCATAAATATATAATACATCTTCTTGTTTGAGTTACAGCATCAGCTTTTATTCCTAGGGTCACTATTTTCCATTAGATTATGGTAGGGCATAAGTTCTTTGTTCCAAAATAATTCAGCCAGGTTTCAAAAAGATAATACATATTGTACGTTAATGGAATAAAAAGTCTGCACTTGCTTTTAACATGTGTCCCTCTGGAAACAGGAAATGAATGGCTGTTATTGGCTGTTCTCCCTTATGATTTAAAAGAACTGTAGGAAGGCTTTGCTGAATGGCCTTTGATTTTCTGTCAATGCAGTTTTGCCAGAATTTTAACCAAGGTCCCATAAGCAAAAGTAAAACATTAATCTGCTCAGTCAGTCAGTCCCTGGATAAACCTCAGAAACTGGAAAAAATGTTTACAACAAAGATATCATAACCCTTTGAATACTTAAAAGAATGATAACAAAGCAAGTAATTCTCTATTTAAAACCAGTTAAGATACAATGCAGTTGTTCTGAGTCTAGATGAGCAAATAAAAGCCCAATATAAATTACAGTTTATATTTTAAAATTACTTAGCCTTTTTCCTAAAATCAGCCCTAAATGAAATGTTTAACTCTCTTTAAATGTGTGACACCATCCATCACAATTTTATAGTTAGACACATAATAATGTATAATCTCAGCTTGCTGTCCACTTGTAAAAATGGGAATAGACTTCAAGAAATAAGCAATTTCCCAACAGAAAATTGGAAATTCTGCCAACCAATTCCAGGTGACCTGCCATCAATCACTGTTAAATTCTCTGGAGCTGTTGCTGAAGGGTATTGCCATTACTGATGGGCTTCACCTGGTGACTAATGGTATATAACAAATACATTCAAGAACTATAGAAATCCTAAGAATCTGTAATTGTCAGTTAACTTCCAGCAAAGACCTTCTCAGGCAACTCAGAAAGAAAGTGAGATTTCTATAACCTCAAAACTACTCATCTTTATTATAATGTTTTTTAGAAAAGAAATCAGAATTACTTGATGCCATGTCACTAAATCGAATCAGACTGCAAAACACTTAACAGCTGCAGAATGATTTAATGTAAATCTGCTTTGTCATATGCACTGAGTACGTGCTAATGTGACAATTACTCTAAACCTGGACCTGTACTCAAGTTTCCAGAAAAACTCTGTATGATTAATAACTATGATTAAAGTTTGAAGTGTGCTGTTCCAGGGTAACAGTTTCCTTCATTTGCCTGACTATATATTTATAATTAAGTATTCAAGTGCTTTGGTTACCCATGTAAAGCCAGCATAGCTATTAATTACTTTACAGGTGAGAAACATATCACAGACAAGAAATCTTGACTACGTTTAACCAGTACCAGAGAGAAATGATAATTTGTTACATGGAATCTCCAAGACAGAGAAACAGGCCTTTCACAGTCATCAAAAACACAATCTGCCAAGATTTAAAGTTCTTTATAAAGTACAGAAACTACAATTTCCACTGAACTTTCAGATTTAAAAATGAAACAAAATTTTAAGAAGTAGTGGGAAGTACTACTGGAATCAGATCAGGAAGTCTGATTGTCCTCTAACAGACTTTTGGAAACCACTGATCTTCAGTCTAAAGGCCCACAGGGCTGTTGTTGTCAGTGAAGTTATCATGCACATTCTTAAAAAACACATATTAGTGTGTTTGCACTCACAGGTCAGTGCCTGTGCCTACCTAAGAGTAGCTATTGTTATGAAGATAGGACTGAAGTAATGCTGAGGTCTTCATTCCGAAAGTCAGGAGATGCTTAACATTTTGTAAAATTCTGTGAATAATCAGATCATCTTTTCAGTGTTTATTAACTTTCTCACTGCATCCCTCTGTCAGAGATGTTACTTAGAGCCATTTTACAGATGAAGTATAAAATGCAGAGGTGCTAAGTAGAAAAAGAATTAGTATCCAGGAGTCCCCTTCTGTCCCTTTGACATACTGAGAAATGTCCCATTCTCTCCACAGCATGCTGTGCTGTCTGAGTGTTTAACATCATTTGTTAAAGAAATCGGCTTAGATTTTCAAAGTAGACACTTTAAATAGCCTTAAATACTTTATGGCAGATTGAAAGATTAAGGAGTAAGAGTAGAAAAATATTGAACAAAATAGCATCTAAGATACTAATTTAATTACCAAGTTTCCTCTAAGGGTTCAGTGGCTGATTTGTAGCAGCATGGACTTAATTTCTTTCTTCAAGCTCAGAACAGAGAAGAAGCAGATGACACTATCTTCTATAATTCTCTAGATATATATCAACGAACACTGTATTGCTGTATGCTACAGAACAATGCTCCTTCAAGTTTAGTATCATGTTTTCTTAAAGTACAGTCACTAATGGAACTCATTGAAAGACCTCAAACTGAGCATATATTAGATTACAAACTAGATTTTCCTTTGAAATCATATTTTCTGGGATAATTGGTCTTTTAGAAAAAATTTTAAGACAATTTAAAAATTATTTCAGTCTGCTGAGTTAAACTCCAGCCTATCAGATACTAACTGAATGCCTCCCAGCATTAAGTATTTTCAGTCTATTCAGTAACTGCCCATAACATATACTGATATTCACTGAGTCACTAATGCTTTGAAATTACTTTTTGTAAAACATGGACTTTGGTTATTTAGATTACTTTAAAACAAATTAAATACAAGCATTCCTCTCATTACTTTTCCAAAACCCCAAGTATTAGCAGATAAACACTGTAGTTTTCAAAGCTCTTGAATTCTGAGCATTTAAGTTCCATAATTTAAGGATGAATTCTCAGTCACTGTAACTGGGTAAATTCCATAGATTATGCAGGAATAGCAGGAGTGTAAACCAGATGATTTTTTTACTGTTTGGAAGAGATTTAGAGCTGTAAGTAACAGATCTGTATATGACAGGATACACGCAAAAGAGAACCCTAAAAAAGATCTTTCTTCTTATAAATACTTGTATGAAATTCTTCGAATAGCTTAGACAAACGTATCCTACTGAGCAGGAGTAAAACCAGGCCTGTACATGCTGACATCTGAAAGAAGAAATAATCAGGTATTTTCATAATGTACTGCATTTTTACTGTATTAAAGAGAGTTGCCTTAAAAATCCAAAGACATAGCATTGCTTATGACAAGCACCAACTAAAACTGCTGAAGCCTGGAGGCAGATGTCCACTTCAGGCTCTAAGAACCTCCTATAGAACCTCTCAGGCTTTTCAGGCCTGTCCCTTATTGTTCACACACTGTGTACTAACAGCATTCTGTGAAGCTTCACAGCCATGACACACAGGAAGGAGAGAACAAGCATTACAGTTCACAAAGAAATGTGTCTTATGTATAGTTTACACAAATTGTTTGCATATATAAAAACCTATGGCAAATAGGTCTCCTTACACCTGCAATCTGGGAAGAAGAGCTATCTTATCTGACACATCTCATAGTAAATTATTATGGAAATTATAGGAATACTTTAGCATTACATCACTATGCAGAATTTTGCCATCTTCTGTAGCATCACATAAATTGCTGATTAATAAGTGTACTAATACTTACACTAATAAGTTAGGATGTAATAAAGAGTTTAACTGAAATATTTTCTTAGGGTATTGAACTATTATGGAAGTCTAGATTTTCTGAAGGGGTGAGTTCTGACACCTGTAGTCATGCTAAGTAGAACCTTATTTCATGAGTTGTCTCACTGATTTAATTGACTTTTTAATTACTGAAGGATTTCTCAGAGTAGTCTGGAGGACTGTTAGCAAGCTCCCACTTTTTAATAAACAAAGACTCTTCCAAATCCTTCCCAAGCTGACAATTTCCCCATCAAAGGCAGAACAACAAAAAATCCTACAGCATTGCCAAGCATGGGCTAAGTGATTCTGTGGTTTTAAACACATATTCTGAGAGGTAGTTATGCACTTTTCAGGGAAGACGTTCCCCTTCCTTGAGAAAGGCAGAAGAACAAAATCACTAAAGTAGTTTTGATAAAGGCTCCCATTCTCTAAGCAAATTTAGGAATTAGAATGCTATTAAACCGTAACAGCATGGTTTGCTGTCCTTCATTGAGTCATTTTCTATTCTCCTTGAGTAGGAGCTGTAGAATATTTTGTAAAGTTGGGTCTTTTAAAGTCCAGAAAATAATCAGTAAAGAAAGATGGACCTCCTTTTGAAAGAGGAATTAAAATCACCCCATGTTGCAGGAAGCCATCAAGCTCATGGCTGAGCAACACATTGTAAACTGAATATAAAGAGGCTGGTGTATAGTGTCACATTACAAAAAACCTGTGCAATGCTATAAAATATATCCTACTTCATTCTGGTGTCCCTCTACTAAAAAAGGTTCAGAAGTAAATGAGGAAATAGATTCAGGCACAGCAATCTCTTACAGTTCATGTTAGTTTTTCAGTAAAAATATATACAATGAAACTATCAATGGAGATTCCTTTGAGATTATCAGAAATTAGGTGTATGAATTGCACATGCTGTTACAAAATAATCTTTCTTCACTATAAATTAACACAACTATGGTGAGCAAATTCATAGTTATTTGATTGCTAAAATATTATTTTATAAGTGATCATTAATCTTCATTTGCAATTTTATTAGTTGACTGCAAATCTTCAGCCTTGAAAAATCTATTATAAGAGGAAATCAACCTAACTTCTAATGGTGAACTTCTGAAATGGAAGCTGAATCTAATTATTCATTCATAACCCCAAATTTGGGGCATCCTTGTTTATCCCAAACTTAAGCAGACATAGATGTGATTATTTTTTCCTGGCCTTGTATATCTGAAACTTTTCAAGGCTTACCTTAAGAATAACCATGTAAGAAGGCAATAAAAATCAGATGCTTGGTAGACTGTAATAAAAACTAAGTAAGTAAGAGTAAATAAAGAGAAATCCTCCATATGTCTCCTAAGTGATAATCCTGATAGCAAGAGCCATTTCCTTGTTTACAATTTATGTTTGCTCATTTTTCTTCTGTATTTGAAAATTGAAATTTCATAGTCTTTTCAGTCCTGCATTTTTAGGGAAGGAAAAAAAAACACCAACAACTAGAACATACTCCTGCAGCACTGAAAAGAGAAGCTGGCTACCTCAGTCACCTACACTTGAGAAGGTTCACACAGTGCTTTCCCTGGACCAAACCACATATGCTGTCTTCCTACATGGTGGCTTCCTGGTACAGCTACAAACATAGTTAATTATTGATCTAGATCCCATTCTATATCTGGTAAAAAGATAAAGTTTTTTTTCTGTGTCTTAATAGGCACCAGGCTGTGGACTATGAAAGGCAAGTGTTGCTATGAAATTTTTAAGAGAGTTCTCATAATGAAGCAGTACTATGACACAGATCTTCTAATCAGGCATTTAGTAATTTTGCTTTGCAGCTTGGAAGATGTCTTTCATTTAAATTCACCTCCTAGAAACTGTGTGTCAGGCAATTATTCTCTACCAGAATATTTCAAAGTCCAAGAAAATTAAATGGGCACTGTTCTTAAAGTAATACTGTCCTCAAAGTACCATTACTGTTGTTAAGGAATAGTAAACCTGAAGGCACATTTGCAAAGTGCTGCAAGGGAAATCAGGCACAGAAATCCTTTCAAAGAGAACATGTTCTTTAAACAGACTTTCTGAAATCTTTAAATTAGAAACTATTATTCTCTAGCAATATTATTCCACTTAAAGAAGAGTCAAAAGAAAACAATGCCCAGGTTTACTTGAGAGCCTCCAGAATTTCTGGGCCATTTGCTGGTAAATCAGATCCATGGCAATAGAAAGCCAGCAACAGAATTCCAGCTTCTAATCCAGTACAATCTATGTTGCTAAAACATTACTTTAACATGACAGCATTTCCTTTGATCCCATAAAGAACTAATGCCATAATTGGACAGGCTTTCAGTGTTGTAACACTGTGCTACTGTCATCCTTTCTCGGCCAGGTTCACAAAAGCAATATGCTCACAGCAGTTCCCACTGAAACATCCAAGTTGTTGGCTGTCATGAGGTTTAGTAAATCCCTCCTATTTCTTCTATTTCTCTGTAATATCTAGGCACATTCTAAATATCTCTTCAGTAATGACACAATGTAGGTTGTGTGGTACTGCAGTCACCACGGCTATGGAAACCTAAGATTGGTTAGACAGTGTAACAGTTTTGCCACAGTAGAATTTTTCTTTGGTTTTCTAGAGGTCAGGATTCATGTTTTGTTGTTTTGTTTTGTGTTTTTTTAGTTTATAATTTGCTTGCATCCTCAACAAAAAGTGTGAAAAACCTGGCATAGTCAGTTTACAGTTTTTGTCACCTGGTTATAATATCTGAATTACAGTTTTCTAGTATAACTAGCTAGATATTTATGTATCATTTCATCATCACTAGGAGCACAATTTATACTTTAATGTCATTATACTGAATATTGTCAGACAAAAGACAAACACGAAGGTACACTACTTTCAAAGGCAACTTAAGAGAACATTAAATTTTCTTAGTGATCAGAGATCTAGAAAACATAACCTGCGAAGAAAGGCTGAAAGAAGGGTTATGTCTACAGGAGAAGGACATTAAAAGACAGCAATACAATAACTGTTTTCAAACACATGAAGAAACATTTCATGAGGAAAAAGGGACAGTTATTCTCCACATGCACTTGGAATAGGACAATAAACAATGGGCTTAAATTCCAACCACTCATAAAATGATACCACTCATAAAAGGACTGGTAAGCTACTAAAATGAACTACATGGTCAGGCAAAGCAGTCTCTAGCACTGGAAATTTAAGAAGAAATTGGATGAACTATTACTAGGAATTGTTTAGACAGAGCTGATCCTACCCGTGAATGGAGTCAGTGCACCAGATGACCACTTTAGGCTTCTTCTGTAGCTATTTTCTATTGTGTTACTATTTCCCACTATCAGTTCCCAGGCTCCAGATTTCTAACAGTACAGAGACATGTGCAAAGTAGGATAATGGAAAGGAGATGAGTTGACACTTCAGAAATTCTCCTTTTTATGTATCTTCATTTACTGGCACTTTAAAGCTTTCAAAACCATCTAGAAGTGTCCAGATCATTTTTAAAAGCAGGATACCAGTTAGCTAAGCAGCACTGAAAATCTTATTCAAAGTGACTATTCCAACTGTACACAAAAAGCATCTAATGATGGTGCTTGGGTACAATCCTAACTACAGGAGAGGTCAAAGTGAGCTGAACAGAACTGTTCATGTTATTAAAGTTAACAACACTAGAAGCACTTCACTAAATGGAGAGCGTATTGCCAGAATTGTATCTAGAATGAAAGGAATTCAAACCTTGAATACTGAATTCTTCTGTCTCCTATGCTTTCAAAAAAGCCAGCATAACATATAGATAAATATATAACTTGTCCAAATATTTCCTGAAATACCTTTTTTTGTGCAGTATGTCAGAATTATCTCTCAAGTATGTTTTATAAAGGATACTATACTTCATAAATGTAAGTTAACTACTGTTAGAAACTAGGATGAAAATTCTTCAGGGCAGGTTACCTGCCTATCATACTTTCACAGCAGATACTGTCAGAGACTAGATACTGGAGTAGCTTAAATTTGGTCCAGATGGCAGTTTTTATGCTCCTACGTTAGTTTTGTCTCTTGAAGATCCTTATATGCCCTCATGATACTCAGTGAAGTTCATCTATTTCAAGTCAGCACAATATCAAATACCCAGTCACTGATTCCAATTAAATCTCTGTTTAAAACCAACTCTTTCTATGCATTTCCCATTCCTCTTGTGCTTTCTTTCATTACTTCACTAACAAACAGAAAATAAACTGTTCATTGTTATTGAACCAAACTGTTGTAAGCACAGTGACATTGCAGCAGTATCTGTGAATGATTTAAGAAGATACTTAATATAATTTACTGTGTGTAATGCCATGAAGCCTTGACATTTAGATATTAGTGTAATGCAAATAATATACAATAATACATAACTATGATCAAAATTGAAACACCAAGCAATGCATTATAGAAATGGAAAAAAGAAAAGAAAAGGTGGTTTAGGTAACAAACAAGGACACAAGAAAATCCATCAGGAGTCAAAGATAAGTATACTTAAAGCCATAAAATTACCTTGTGTCAAAACTAATTGAGGGAAGCAGCTCGTCACTAATGCAATTGTGCTTTAATAATCGAGATGGCATCTACATGAGCCTGTGAGAAAGGCAGCTGTAAAGGACATAAATGAAAACTTTTCAAGAGATTGGGTTTGTTCTCTCAGCTATTTGTGTTGTGCACCAAGCTGAAATAATTGGACGCGTTGTTTCAAAACACAGTTTCTGCTTGAGTGGGTAGGAGAACCCTCCTGTAGTTCAGGGTAACCCACAGTCTGTTCTGGGGACCATCAAAATTCACCAGGTGGTCCCCTGAGAAACAACTCATGTCATCTCATCTCTTAGTTCTTTTTCTACTCCAAATTTATACAGTCTGTCAAGGTTGTCAATGTGAAAGCCATTTAGATGTTGTCTTGTTTTGCATTTCCTACTCTAAAGTGTTCCAGAAATGAATCCACTATCTCTGAATACAGAATTGGTCTAAGAACTGGCAAGGACTTAATTTTGACTTTTATGAAGGGCTTATCAAATAAAAAGGATTGGAACAAAGAAGAATAAAATATTTTATGTTCCCACCCTCCACCTAGTCTGAATGACAGTCCTTTTGAGGTCACCATTGCTTAAGCCTGTAAAATGAAAGTGCTACAAATCACAATCAAATAACTGTCAGGCTCCTTATTAAATTTCATTCAATTCCATACAAAATCTTGAGGGACCATTGCTATCTTCCAATTTAGACAAAGATTAAATAAAAGCTGATCAAAGATTTATAGAATTCTAAAGTGATACTAAACACAATGTGCTATGCCTGGAAAGCTTTCTCTGGTACAACAGACTCAGAAGTGGCCCTCTTTAATGGTTTTATTTAAGCATCACTTTTCATTGGAGGAAAAAAGCAGCACTTTACAAGCACCTCACCTAATTAAAATCTTGTAATTCACAGTCTAAATCAAGTTTACACTGATGCTAGGATTTGCATTATTGGCCAGACAGAATAACAACCACTAACAACCTCAACAAAAGAGGCAAATTCCCAGTCTTTCTTTAAAAGGAGAATAAAAATCAGAAAAACATCAAAACTTCACTTTAGGTGGTTTCCAAAATAGCAATTTTCAGCCTATCTGCTGTCAAAGAAACCTACAGGTAAGCTATAGAATGTCTCCTAAGTGCAGGTAGTAGCAGTAGTTACTAGAATGTCTGTTTTCACCACTATAATACACCTGGGTTCTATCCATCTATGGTAAAACATGACATGCAATCATTACCCCACTACATAAAAAATATTAACAAGACATATAGGGAAGAAAAAGAACCAGTAAGAAGATAAAGGTGCATTAAGAGACAGAACTTGATTTTCTTGCTGCCAAAGGAAAGAACTCCTAGATAAGAAGAGTCACAAGCAGAGAAGAATCTACCGGACACATTTAGAAAGAAAGATCTTAAAATTGTATTTATTTGTATTCAAGGCAACCAGGTTCATTAGAAACTGAATGCTTTATAAAGTGTTCCAGTGTTCACCTACAAGAGAAATCATACTTCCGTAAGGAAGATTTCAGACTTAGGCTTAGAAAGAAATTTATGACTCTGAACATAAATTCAGAATTCTTCTGTGGTAGAACACCTTGAGAGCCAATACACAATTATAGCAGACACATTTCTGAAGAGGTTTTAATAATATGTAACTCAGAGAATATTTTCACCATTTTGTATATCTGGTCTACTTTCTTCTACTAGAGCTCTTCACAGCCTATCCACAGAACACTTTGTTAGTGAGGTGATGCTGACTGCTTCGCTACTGGTGACCACGCATGCCCTAAAAATGTGGATATATATTTATTGAAAAATTAAAGATAGGTCAAAGATGCAAAACTCAATTGGTCCTATTCCTTCCTGACATTGGTGCAGCCTCACTGACCTCAAATGGATGAGAAAACAAAGGCAAAATTTGCAGCACAAATGCCAAACAACAGCACTTGTGAATCCTGCAAGTTGTGGCATTTCAAAGTCACTTTCACATCCAAAAAGGCATCTAAAGCAAGATACCAACTGATATAATAAGGTATCATCTTTCTGTTAGCTGCCCATGTAGTTTTCCGTATTTTTGCGTACACTCTGCACAAAATCACAAGAAGTGTCAATTGCAGTGTTTATACTTGCAGTTCATACATAAGGTTATTCTGTTACCTATACATGATAAACCTAAATCAGGCTCCTGCGAAGGCAATTCATAAGTGCCAGCCACAAGGAAAACGACAATGAAGTGGTTTACAATAAGCATGTTTACTTTTTATGAACAAGTTCAAACTGAGAATCTTTCACCTCTACTCAGTAACATCACATGTAATTAAGCCCATACCCTTTGTCATGCACTTAAAAAGGAAAGATATGATATGAAGTAAAGTGAAGCATAACAAGAATCATTACTGCCTGCTGATCACAACTTCAGTGTTGGTATGACTAATTCCTTTTGATATTACCTAAAATGTATGACTTAGGATGAATTCTGAAGGGACAAGATAGCTGTATGAAGAGATAAATAGCAGTTAACAGGCTTTCTTGTGTATCATTTCAAATAATCACTTTGGTCATTTTTTTAGGACTGGCAGAGATCAAGATTCAAGATCAGCAGATTAAAAAATAAGAGTAGTGTGCATGAACTGAGGGGAAAACACATTGTATGCCACTCATCTGCAAAAGACTTTCTTTCCATTCTACCCTTAATGCAGCATCTTCTCACTAACATTAAGCATGTGAATTGTTAAATACTTCTGGAACATGTTAATTTCCAACTGTCAGTGCCACAGAAACCTCTCTGTGAGCCTCTCCAATGGGACTTGTGTCTAAGGAAGGAGCTCCATCTGAATTCAGTACAGTAGGATGGTTTAATATTCCTTTTTTGGAACATCTCCAAGGAAACAGTTAGAGATGAATAGAAATGAGGCAAAAATTGGGAAATCCCATCTTCCAACTTCTGTTTTTAAGAGCCTAAAAACCACATGTCCATTACAAAAATAAATTTAGTCCTGAAAACCCTATAGGACAATGCATTTGATAAATGGCCTATACAAAATGGAAAGATTTTGTATTGTTTTGTCCAAAGCTATTTGAAGGATGAAAACTACAGAGTGAAGAGTGTACGGCATATTTCTAAGTAATTTTTCACAAATCAGACAGAATCTATGAACTCCACTAAAATAATAATATATGTATTGAAGCACAAAGCCTTAGTTGGGCTTAAGATACTGACATTGTTTTCTTTCTTCGTTTTTGTTTGAAAGTGATGTGGAATAACATATTTATTCTTTAATAGTTTATAATCAATACAATCAGTTCTAGAAACATACTTGCTTTGTAAAATCAAAGTATTCACATTTCTAAAGAACACTTCCAAAGTTCCTAGAAACCAGTTTGTGCAGGGGCCTGCTTTCCAGAAAACGCTGAGTATTAGACATGATTGAGCTATTTTATTTGTTTCCTATTTTTAAGAGATAACTTCACATGATAGAAATTATTTTCAAATTGAACTTCTATTCTCTGAATATTTTGCTTTAAGCATATAATCTTGCATCAACGTGTTACTTTTTAAAAAAATGAAGTCCTTCTTTCCACATGAAAATGAAACTTCTGAATCCCTATTGACAATCAAAGACCTTACGCACAACATAAAAAAATCCAAAGAACATTTAATAGAAAATGGCATCTATAAAGCACAAAAAAGCCAAGGCAGTCTCTTGGTAGATAAAGCATGTGACAGACCCATGAGCAGCTTCAAAGCTGCTACAATGATGCGTCTGCCAAGCAGCCAGCTGCTCTTGCTAGACAATCTTCTTTGTGACTTGGCATCCAGGTCTTGTGCTTGACACTCAAAAGCAACAGAAAGTGTCACAGGATACAGGATGATAGCAACTCCTTCATATAACATCTGTAAAAATCCCTGTGTAGATAGTGGGTGCCATGGGAAGTGACATTTTTGCTCTAAAATACTGATGCAGTCATTCACTGGGAGGAAATGCAAACTGAAAGGTAAATTTATTGGAAGAGCTCCTTTGTCTTCCCAATAAAGTATTGCAGGGCTCAGAAAAGCTGTGGCATAAGTACTATTTTCATTATTTTAAAATAATTAAGGTACCAAAAATTAGATAGCTCAGGAAAGGTCACAGAGGATGTCTGAGAGAGTAAGGATTCAAGTATTTCTCCAAAGAAACAAGCCTGACATGGTACTTAATAGATCATCCCTTCTTCCCTACAAAGGATAGATCACTTATGTATTGAAAGAGATTTGCCATACAGAAACCATCAGGAACAAAACCACTGCAACTATGTTAAATTATAATTGCACAGAATTTCCTCTTTAAAAGCCTTTCACAGATTTAATGAAGGATCATGTATATCCTAGATATTATATTTTACCCATTCTATATAGTATTAAAACAAATCCATAATTTAGTCTTACATTCTGTAAAATGATTCTGAGAAGCCAGCCTCTTCTCTCAAATCTTAAAAGATTTTACAGTAAGAGTAAGCCTGATTTGATTGCTTCAGGCTTGTATATAAATTCTTACTTTTATGGGTTCCTTGGATGTGAACAAATTGCTGATCAATCCTGTGTAAACTTAAAAGTAGCAGCCAACATCATGATGGAAACATTTGGTGTTGGTGCTACAGCATGAATAGCCAGATTTAAAAGCTCACATAGCTGTGATTTGAAAGTCACAGACTCATTTCCAGCCAGGTTCATTCCCTGGCATGGAGTGATGAGGTGAACAGAACACCTCCTACTCCCTCTTGCAGCTGTTTCTATCCTAACAGTCACTTAGAATACATTCACTGAGCTAGTTTCCGTGTCTAGAGGGCAGCCTGGCATCAGCCTCTTTGAAACATTCATATATTACATCATATTCAGGGAGAGAACAACATTTAAATAAGACAGATGATTAAAAGATAGTGAGAGGCATGCATTATGGATTATAGTACAGAGTGAAATGTTTTTGGAACATTAGTGTTCCAGAAATATTAACTATAAACCCATGTGAAGCACTGAAAATCATCACATTTAGTGATATTCTATGTTCTTTCAGTGGAAAATTGAAAACAAAATAGCAGAGAAATACATCCCAGTTGTAGGAACAAATTATATATTTGTAATTCTTTATTAGGATTTTCTGAGTGGGCTCATAATCACACATAGGCAATGGAGGAGTTACAAAAGCTAATATTTTGTCTTCGTATAGTCTTATCTATATTGCAGTAATTTTTAGGAAAAATAATCAAGGATCTTCGGCTTGTACAAAGCTCCAAAACCAAACAAAACATGAGAAGAGAGATGATGTTCAAAAATACACTGACATGTTCACTGTCTTTGTTGTGTCACCTGTGGATTCCATCAGAAAAATGAAGGCAAATTGAAAAATATTTGTCTTCTAAAATATAGGTACAGGAAATTTTTCTTCTGATATATGACTCATTAAATATTGCAGCAGTATTGTAAATTCTGAGAATTCCACTAGAAAACAGAGATAGCTGACAGTCCTGGCCAGCTGGATTGTTCAGGTTGCTAGGTCCTCTAGTTAAGTCAAGATGTCATTTAGAAGGTAAATCCTACTGAGCTGTCCCCTCAGTTGCTTACAGCCAAAACAAATCTCAAAGGAAGTTCCACTATGATAGAGATTTCTTTGCTGTTGAATCCACATTAGCTGCTACAGCTAAAAAGATATTAGAGAAATGGGACACCTGGTGTTCTACAATCTCATTGCCATAAGATGTCTCCTTAGTAGACACTATTTGTTATGTCTTTAGATAGTGCATAGAGGATGCACAAAAAAACTTGAAATATCTACATTTCATAAGTACTCTGTGGTGTTTGTAAAAAAATTAAAGAAGATGCTACAGCTTAACATACAGTTCTAAAGTAAAATGACACAACCAAAGCGTGATGTTCAGCATGAGAAGAGGCAACAGGTAAGACAACAGGCCAAATTAAGTAAAGAAGGACAGAAGCCTGGGGTAACAACCATAGGAGATTTGCCTCATTCTTGCGTTATAGCATCTTTTAACTCTTTGGGAGTTTTGCTGTAGGGTTTGAATGAAACAATATAGGCCAACAGGCAAGACACCATGCATTTCAGCCATGCATAAGGATGCTGACAGTGAGAATGTCTGATGTATCTATTTGTGTTATGAGGTCTTAATTTACAGGAAGTTTTAACATTCATTGAAATAACAATGTGGAAGTAGTAATAAAAAAGGCTATGACTGCAACTAAAAGCTTGCAAGAAAGGCAAATAGAGCACACCCTTGGAAGTTACTCAGAATAAGTTACCCTCATTTTGGGGAGTGCTACTTGTTAACAAACAAAACATTGTTATTATAACTATGCTAGTTTGTTGCTCTATTTTGCAAACTTCCTCACCTCTCTTGACTTTCAGTTCTGAAATACATGTCAGGAACTAAAATGATTAAACTAGGTAATCTGTTTACTCAGATCATATGCTGAAAAGTATCCTACTTCATATGCCTGCAAAGTGATTCCAACAAAGCCACCAAACAAAAAATGAATTCTCAGATAAAGGAAGACAATTCTTCTCTTGACACCTGCCTGCACCCTCAAGTTATATCTATCATAAAGGCAGGTGAATTCTTAAAAGCACTGCATTTTGACATGTATAACCTCTGGGTTATACTTCAAGAAATGCTGCAGCTCAGCAGGACTGTGATATACATGTGTACAGGTTAATAAAACAAATTTGCCTGAGACACGCCTTAGCCTCAGCCTCTCACTTCTCCACAATCTGCTTCCCAAGATCTTCCATCAGTGTAATTAAATATGTCCGTGTCATGTCATGGTGCTAAGCTGCCTTATATTTCAAGCTGTCTCTGCTGCTGCCTCACGTTTTATCCCTCTTTGGGGTTACGTGACAAATACAGATGTCCTGCCTGAGAAAAAGTAAGTACAATCCAATTCACCAACACTGTCAATATTGGCTACAGCTTACTAACTAACTTGTGGGAAGTGAATAAGCTAATTAGCAGGGCACACTAAATAGAATATCATTAGCTAGTCAATCAATGCTGATTTCCACTAAGTGAATGAGCAATTCCCACACATACTGGGTCACTGTCAAACTCTCAGATTTTCCATTGGACTAACTTGTCCTCTCACCAAATCTAAACCTGAAAATACTAACAGCATGACCTCATTCAACTTAGTACTTGGACTCCCACAGATCACCAGTGGTTACATTCTGGGAAACACTGAAACAGCTACAGTTGCTTCAGACTGGTTTCTGTTCCCCTCACTTAAAACAGCAAATGAGACCATAATTTTTCCAGGTCCCAAGAGACCTCAAAAGTTATTTCAGCAAATATCCCCATTTGGGGAAGTATTTACTAAGGTATAAAACTCACAGCCATAAAGAAACCCTACCACAGGCACAAGTGACCTAAGGAAATTGCTTTAAGTGGTGTCTAATCTTTGTTGATTGGCAGAGTACCAAGACAGTTTGAGTGTGGTAAAGTAAATTTAAGATAATTGACATCATGCTCACTTTTCCTACTTAGCTTTCATGGATTCCTCCAAATCAGCATAATGACCCCCAGCATGCTGACAGACCACAGGCTGCAAACCATTCTGCAGACATGCTACTCTAGAAACAGTAGTACAATATAATACAACAGGAATCCCCCCGCCAAGAATGTGCTCAAATATGCTTTCACTACCAAGGTTCACTGCCCAAACTTCAGCTCATTTACTTTAGTGCTTAAAACCTTACAGAAATGTCTCAGCTCTCTAAAGACTCTGATAGCTGAAAGTACAAACACTGACTTTCAGTCATGGCCCTTGTATTTTCACTGATAGTGTGCAATTATTTGTGGTACCCTTTCAATACTAAAATAACAACACTCAGCCAGAGACAAGGGAAAAAGATAAAATGCTCATAGTCCTTATCAGTCTTGTCATTCTCTGAATTTTAAGAGGTTTTCTTACACAAGTAGTTTATTTTGACTAAATTTAATCCTTAATGTCTGTGCTATGCAGAATCTACTGCTACATGTCCTTTCAGACATCACAAGTTAGATTCTGGAAATGATACATTTCCATCAGTTTAGATTCAGTGGGAGAGAGTGACCAAGTCATATAAATTCTTGTTGCAACAAGAACACAAGATGAAGCACCTCTTATTGACTGGTAGATTTGCTGTTGTGTATATATGGTATTTCACAACATCCTTAATCAAGCCTTCTCTGAAAGATACCAGCAAGATTAAAAAAAAAATCTTGATTTTGATAAATAGCCTGTCAAGAAAAGTTAGACTTGCAATGTTTTTAACCATCAGCTGGACCTCACATTCTTATTTCAGACATAGATGTAAGTCCTAATGTGTAATAAAACCCCCCAGAACCCACACATCCTCCTAAAGATGTATTTTTCTATGAAAGAGTTAGCATTCTAGTTTGAAAAAAACCTGTTAGCAGCATATAAGGTGATCTCATTCTGAGCCTGTATATGCTCTTTGTAGCCTGCTTTTCACAAAGCTGTGTGTGATACAGCAGAGAAGCATGTAGCTCTGCAGTAAATACAGGCATTGGAAGTCATCTTAAAAGCACCTTCCAACATGATGCCGTGTTTTGGCTGCCATTTCAAAATTTCCACCTAATAGGAAAATGCATTGAATCACCAGGAAAGCTGAACAGAAAAGCTTGAGAAACAAGACCTCTTCTCCATCAAGCATGATGAAATCAGGGTAATTACAATGTCAATCAGTGGAGGCAAGAAGGCAGCAAGAAAACATTCTTATATG
This sequence comes from Bucco capensis, assembly GCA_013396975.1. Taxonomy (NCBI): domain Eukaryota; kingdom Metazoa; phylum Chordata; class Aves; order Piciformes; family Bucconidae; genus Bucco; species Bucco capensis. The sequence goes on along the minus strand of VWZO01016557.1, from coordinate 2,461,225 downwards.
CACTTTGCATAAAATAAAAAGGAAGCTTCATGCAACCCCTTCTGTTTTCCTAAGTTATTCCATCTGCAAGATATCCATCAATAGCAGTTTTCCACAATGTTGTCTACTAGAGCAAACATCAGTTTAGAGACACAAGAATTCTTGGTTGCATTAATACATAGGGAATTAGTTGCTAATGTTGACTAAAATTTGAATAAATGATCAATTAGCAGTAGAGAGATGACAAATATCTGGCAGAACCCGGAATCAAATACTTAAATTATGTATTTTTTTCCTTATACAATAGCCCTCATAAAGGAGATTATGATGCTACCATATAAATCTCAACCTTTTCAGTATGCATCTTTAAGATTAAATACACATTTTTTCAAATGCTTCAGTGTAAAATGATTGTCTTCATGTACATAGCTGCTGTTTTTCAATGACAGCCTTTTATTTCACAGATAATATCTGGATTTGTTGGAGGCAAGCAAGACACCAGTAAAGAAAGCAAACACTAAGGCAATAAAACACCATCACTTTGTTTGTCCGTAAGAGACCTTTCATGTGGAACACCAAAAATGAGCATTATCTTATAATACCAACTGGAGGATTTTGCTAGCCAAGTGAAAAGAATAAGCACTCCATCACTGGTATATTACATTTTAAAAGTATTCATCTCCTTTTGATTTAGAACTGATACTACTTCACTTTTTATCCACTCCTTCTGCAGGTGTATGCTAAGCACAGAGTATGTAGGCTTGAAAAGCACTGAAATGAAGCAGTGCTCAAAAGAATGAGAATGCTTCTTCTGAAGTTAGAGACTTGATTTATTAGAAATGGTTCAAACATTTTTCCTAATTAATGTGAGCAAAGTGCCTAACAAAACTAGAAAAATGTCTCTAGTTCGGACTCCACTGAGACTAATACTCATCCTTCACACTTCAAAGGGCAAAGTTGGGTAGAGGGAAGGAGGGAGCACTGGTTTTAGTTTCAGTGAACAACATTAAAAAGGGCCATTTAATGTGAGCCATGGCTGATTAACTAGTTCAGTGGGTTTTTTTTACTTAAATTGTAAATAAACCTTGAAGTTGAGTTGAAAAATCTTGCTATTATCTCATACCTACATTTTTCTTCACATACTAAGAGTCAGATAGATTTAGAAGTATATGCAAATATTTTTCCTTGCACTGCAAAGAAGTTGTGCTTCTGTTTTCTGATAGATAAAATGGGGTAGAGAGTCAAGATTTACCTCCGGAAGTGAATCTAAATCAGGGATAGGTATTTTATGGTGGGAGTCATATTGCCCACCCTCTGCTGTCTAAAGTAGATATCCTGAGATGTAGATTTACTTCACAGATAACAATACTAGGATATGTCTAAACATAACACACATCTTATGGTTTTACCTTCTCTCATTCTAGCCTTTTTTGCTACATTAAGCAACATACCCATTCAGTGTACTGTGTCTGCCAAAGCCTGTTCTGGGCTGCCTCACTCTGTATACTTGTCAGGGTTGTGCACTGTATTCCAGGAGCCAACAAAACGCCGAAGTCCCTCTGGAGATATGGCTCAGAATGATTTGCCAACAGGTGTGACCCATGCCATTGTCAGCATCAGAATCAGGGTTTCAGGAGACTGGCTTCCACTCCCAAGCACAAAAATTGTTCTTGTGAGAGATATCTAATGCTCACAAAGATGTAGAATCCTTTATCTAATTTTTATGTACAGTCACTGTGGAGCCATATGTAAAAACCAACCAACCAGTAACTCCAAATGCTGATTGTAGTCCTGACATAAAAGCCAAGGGGGACAAGACAATGACTTCTTCCCCAGTGATTGCAACTGGACTTCCATATAATGCATCCCAAGTAGAAGGACAGCTGCCAAACTTCCTGAAGTTAACCCTTCATATATCTCCTGTGCAAGACTTTACCTCAACTATTTATCAATGCTACTCACATTGTCAAACGTCTATTGATATATCAAAAGCTCTTCATTTATCAATTCCCTGTTGCCTAGTTGAAGTCATGCCTCCAAAAGCAGATTTCTTTCAAAATGTACAAATCATCTTGTTTCAAAGTATGAGAAACTCTGACAAACCACTTTTGCTAGTGAAACTAAAGAGCACTTACTCTAAAACATATCTTTTGGCTTGGCCTTCCATAGTACAAACACTACAGTAAGTATTTTTCATTTGGGATTTGCTAGAAGGAATGTCTCAAAACTGTAACACTATTTTTGTCATGCTGCCAGTGGGATGTAAAGGGATCTGAAAGCAAACAAGGAAGAGTTTGAAAGTGCAAACAACAAGGCTGGGATGTGTTCTGTGTGTCAAACTAGTAGATCACTGACAGAAATTGATGCCTCTTTCCCACATGTTACTTCAGTGAAAAACTCCAAACTCTCATAGATCTTTACAGAAAGTAGTATTGACAGTACTCCTGTGGATACTACACATCTTGTTCTGTTTTAACATCTAGTGTGGTCCTGCTATCAATACAATTTGGTATCAACAGTTAGTCAAGTTGGCACCATCAGCAATAACTTAACGAAGTCTACCAAATTACCTTTTAACTTTCCTACATACACAATCCAACTTGTTAAGAAACAACACTAAAATCAGTTTAACTGAATGTCATGGTGTTATTGTGAGTTTCCTTGTTTCTAGCTAACAGCAAAAATAACTCTTAATGGCATGCATTTGTAAGAAAGCTGCAGGAAGTCAGGTAGAAAATTACTAATAAGGAAGACTAATGACACCAATAGCAGTAAAATGTATAATAAAGAATAACTATTTGATGAAGTCTTGCACTGATACACTCATGCAGCAATACTTTCTCCAGTCAAAATTATGGATGTGACTTATCATTATATTTAAGTGTTAAAATTTGTGTAGAATTTCATTTGACAATGTGATTTTGTATTTTACTGTACTGATATTACTGCAGAAGTAGTTGTACACTAAATGCAGGTCTGAAGGCCATCTTTACTGAAAACAATTTGAGTACTACTTCTAGCTCTGGAGAAAAATCCTTTAAAATCTGAATTTTGCTACATAAAGCTTGAGCTTTCACATATTTTTTTTTTTAATTCTGTTCAGTGCAAAATAGGAAAAAAAAAACCCACCCCACAGAACCTAAGGAAGTTCAAGCATCTTTTATTGCAGGTAGACTGAGCTACCTTATTGAAGAATGTTTGACAAACTCATCCCTTTTTGTTATTGAATGAGCAGTAGATATGTTTCAATTTTTACAGAGATGTTCATTATTCAAAACCTTCTAGTGAAAGGCTTATGACAATGTATGTCTGCCTACAGCTTGTTCATGAATGAGTACCTGGGATCAGCCTTTTATTATTCACTCTGTGGCATGACTGAAACTAGCGGGATTATAAAAAGTAATTTCTAATTCTGATTTGCTGATTTTTACGTACCAATCTAGCATAAAAAGTATTTCTGCTGACACAGGATAGATTTGCATCCACTTCTTTTTTTAAGCAACTTTGGTATGAGTTCAAGTAGTATATCCTAGCTCTGGCACTGTAAAATGGGGTTCTGTGCCATGCTAGATGAACTTCTTAAGGTTTCTGTGAAGAAAATCCAAGGTCATCAAAACAGTTAAACTTAAATGTTTGTGTGAATAAATGTCTGTGCCCCCTATTTCCTGCTATTATTACTGCAAACAGAAATTTGCTAGTAGGATCATTCTTAGAAAGTTGATAGAAAGGCTTAGATATAAAGACAAAATGCCTCCAGAATTGCCCTCCTCCTTCACTGGCACTTCAGTTATAATTTATCTTCCCAGTATTGAGACACAAGTTAGCTGTGTAATACTACCAACATCATTCTTGTTTGGTGAAAAAAAAGAGAAACCTTTATACAGCGGAATCGTCAGTCATCCCTAACTAAATTCATCTATGATTAAAATATGTACAAATAAAACACACATATAGTAATCCTTTACATTATTTCTGGCCTTTTTTGGATATGAGAATAATTGATTTAAATGAGTAATTCAAAAAGGTAATTTACAGTCTGGCATCTTGAGTTGAAAGCTTTATTTTATTAACATCCACCAAGAGAGTAATCAATTCAGTGGTGAGGCAGAGCTAACAATTCCACAGAAATTTTATAATGTCTTCGTGCTTTAGCATGAAATTTTTGCTTATCCTTGCCTTTAATTTGTGTAATGGGGACTATTTATTCCATCCACACACTTTCCTTTCATTGCATGATACACTGAATCACTAAAGAAATATGAAGTTGATCAACAGGCGAGTAATTACAAACCACTAGGTTAGTTTCTGATTACTCTCCATTTTTATTGCAGCCTTCTTTCAAATCTGCTTTGGAATTTGGTAACAAATTCCTTCTCTATATAGAGTGTCTACTTCCCTTCTTTTAAGTGCCCTAATATGCCAAAAGTCTGTTTTTCAGTCATATAATTACAATGATTAGACTTTTTTCTATCCATTCTAACTCTCAGGAAGATAGTACTACATGTACTACTTTCAGTATTTCTTTTATGAAAAAAAAGGCAGTTAATATGTTTTGTAAGGACAATTACAAATGAAAGAACTTCCTGTACTTTTGGTATCCATTCAAGTTTTGTTTATTATAGTGTTCAGAATGATACGTAGGTGATATATTTGGAAACAAGTGGTGTAAAAAATACAGTGGACATGTTAAAAGCTCTGGTTACTAAGACAAGTTGCCATGGATTATTTACAAATATCCTGATGTTCCTGAGTTTATCTTGAATTTGTTTTGAAAGCCCAAGGCCATATATGTGTATTTTGTTTCTCCCCATTCTGTACAATATGTACTAATATAATTGCAAAAAAAAAAATAGACAAATGAAGACATCGGGAATAGACAATCGGGAATTTTACTTGTCAGAAAACATTTTTAGGATCTTGATTTTCTCAGTGTTTCAAAGTATGCCATAATTTAGCTACTGACAGAACAGCTTATGACAGCTGTCTCCTTTGTAAATGAGGGAATTACAGCAAGAACTCACCTTTAACATTTACATTTTTCACTTATTTACTCGCAAAGAAAACAATTAAAATGCTTTATAATTAGAAAGTAATATAGGCTGGAAAAGGCTTTTGTGCTGATGTTTTCCCACCACGAGTTAGCACAGCAGTAGTCTTTCTTAAAATGCATTTTATTTCACTGCAGCTAGTGAAAATTTACCACTTGCACACATACTGTTCCTGAAATACGACAACGGCAAAAAATAGCATAATGGTTTCTCTATAGTCTAAGAAAGGAAGTTCTTCTGGGTTATGAAATATTACAGTTCTAGCCAAAGGAGCTGTCCTTTGCCACTGCCATTTGTCACATTAAAATACTTCTTATATGTATGAAGAAATATAAGAGTTTCTTTATTCTTCTCCAAATCATTGTATTCCTGTGAAATTTTGTATCTGAAAAGCTTAGCCTCAAATTACTGCCTGAGCAGAAATCCTCAGCTTCTACTTTTTCTAGTCACAATTTATTCTTGCGCTCTTGATTATTGTTTCAGCAATTAATCCTTCTTACCAACAGCAGCAATGAATGAAAGGGTTCTATATGCCTCTAAAATTATATTCCTCTGTGCTTGTCTCTATATTCAAGCCACCTTTATTAAGTAACTCCCCTGTGCAAGCCCTACAATGCATCAAGGAACAGGTGTTTTGAGTGTCTGTACAAAAGTTATTGAGGTATTCTCTTTATTTTAATGGGACCCTGGATCCCTGTAACTGCAAGGAACATTCACACATTCACAAAAGATTTTGTAATGCATTCCAGTGAGAAACCATAAGCAGATTCATCTCTTTCGCATTAATGCAATAAAGAAATGTTTAAGATGAGATTCTGGAGACATGAGAGAATGATTCAGTCCCATGAGAAGAGGTAAGAGATTTCGCTTCTCATGGGAGCCCCATGATTTGACACGGGTTTAAAAAAACTTCAACTATCAAAGAGTTTCTTGTCAGAAAATGCTCACTTCATTCCCTTTAGAAAGGAAATTTTAAAATAGCTGACCATTGCTGTTTTCCTGAAATAGTCCCCGCGCTCTCATTTTTGTATTTACTTTCCCTCCCTCAGCCTGAAAACTGCAACACATACATACCGAGTTAACAAGATAAAGGCAAAGATTTCTAGCAGCAGAAGAGATAAATGCAATGGGTAAAATACTCAAAGGCACGATGCTAGAAGAAAATATGACTCAGCAAGCACTGCACAGAAAGATCCTAAGGCCTTATCGAAACAAATTCCTATTAAGCTGAGTGGGAAGTGGATATTTAAGAGAATAGTAACTTATTTCTAAAGAAAGACACATTAAAAACATTCCTATTGTGAGTCTAACAAACTGTACTGGTACTAAACCACCCTTTCCTCTTACATCTAGCTACTGCTGCCATCAATGCTTTCTCTTCTCATACATACTGTGTTAAACAGTACTCCTATTATCTTTGTATTGGTAGGGTAGAAACCACCTGAAACTCTAGCAACTTCATATCTGTTTTTAAAGAAGTTTACTTACCAAAAAAATACAGTCCTGCCTCATTCACCCTCACTTCCTTCTTATCAGTCCTGTGATGGAAATGCTCTCACAGACCTGGACTGGGCCAAATTATGGAGCTGATCTTTCTGAAAATAAAAGATATCTTTGATTTGAATCATGATGTGGCAGCATTAATACAACTTCCACCAGAATAAAAGCCCTGATAAAGAGAAGACAGAGAAAGGAGAGATGGTGAGACTGCCTCTTTCAGTAGTGGCATGCGTTTCAGTTAGACCAAAGCAGCTGTCTAAATATTGACTTATACTGTAGGTGAAAATAAGCCAGTAGAATGGGTCACTTTTTGGAGAATCACATCCTTCACAGGATGGCTGTAACAAGAGGGGCTCACCTAAACAACTGCCTTCAGCTCCCTTTGATAAAAGAAAACAATGTAATGTCTGTAGAGAGGCATGTAACAATTATTTCACACACACACCAGTTGTTAATCAGAACCAACATTTTTGAAGTCCCTAGCCCTTTTGACCTCCCCAAGCCACTTATAAAAAAAAATACTCCCTTCCTTTCTCCTTCTTATCTCTTTCTAATCTCCCCTCCTACAGACAAGACGGAGACCCTCCTACCACTATGACGTAACAGGGAGAGCCTCAGAGTTAATACCTCCTCAGTTACACTGATAATAATAAAATGTATTCTCCTGGGTTGCTCCTCCCTCTTATTTAGGACTAAGAATGTCATTAGTTTTTATTAACATACTACATTAGCGTAAATTTTAAACACATAAAATGTTTCTTGACACCTCTGCAAAACAAACATCACTTTGAAAATTTGAGATAAAAAGCTCTGAACTCATGAACATTTTTTTTTAATGCAAAATACTAACAATCACAGCAGACCAGAGAGAGCAGCAACACAGAAAATAAACATGACCAGCAGAGGAAAGAGGAGGAAAAAACCCTTCTGTGTGATTCCTTCATTGGCTTTGCAAAAACTTGCACTTGATACATGAAGAGCTCTGTCTGAAATCGTTAATAACAAAAAAAATCACCAAATGAAAGAGCAGCCTTGCAAGCAACGATCCATAAAAAGAAAGCCAGTTAATTAAACAAATCACAAGCTATCTCCAGACTGTCTCTTTCACTTTAAGGTCCTCAGTGCAGAAAAGAGAAGAAAAAAAAAAAAAATCTCATCAAATGATATAATCATAACAGCCTCAAAATAACTCACACATATTTCCAGACAAATCACTTCTGAAATACTAAGCGCCTGGAAAAGCTTGAAGGGAAATTGCACCTCAGCTGCAATTCCTGCCTTTTGGAGGGGCTTTGGGGAATACTGGATCTTCTTTCCCTTCACTAAATGTTTATTCCTATTCCTTAAATTGTCAATTTTTAATATAAGACTTTAATTAATCTATAGATTCGTTTCACTCGATGTTGCGGGGCCATTTCACATGTCTCAGAAGGCACTTAATTGGAATTGAAGGCTCAGGGTTGGAAACACAACATTTATCCCTTGCCAAAACCTTACAAAGCTTTCTGGGCAGGGCCAGAGAGCCACAGCTGAAGTGGAGCATTGGCTGCATGAAGATGGCTAACGGCAGTACTGACCTTATGCACATTATTGCCCTGACAGAAAAGGTAAGAGCCAGATAATGGAATTGGATGTGCATTAATTTTTCTAGGATTATATACTGCAATGAGACTCTTTCATCAGCTTCTACAGGCCACAGCAGCTGGTAGGAGCCTGAACAGTGTCATTCCATTATAAGGCTATTATTGATCCAAAATCTAATTTGAAGATCAATTTGGATTGGAATCAGAACCTAATATGACAATGATTTCAGAGCAGGTAAGAGGTAATTTACTCTTCTGAGTGCCAGAAATCAATTTTTGGTTTTCTGTACCGACCCAGCTGCCAAAAAAAATAAAAGAGGGGGGGGAGAGCTGAGGCTAATGTGCAAATAAGGGATTATAGTAATCCAATCTAGAGGTGATAGAAGTATAAACCTGTCTACAAACCCACTCGCGGTAAACAAACATTTAATCCCAGCTAAATATCTCAGATAATGGCGAAAAGGCTTCATGTTATTTTTGATGCATCTGGCTAATACAAAGTACAGCTTTGAATTCAAAGCAACTCCTTGCATTTCTCGCATAATCCTCTGGGGCAGTCAGCACCCGGGAAGCGTATGTGGGGATCTCAAGACTCATCACTATTTGTATTATAGCTGTGCTAGCCACACTGGCAAATCCACATTAAATGGCTAATATCCAGATTCACCCAGACTGTCAGGAGCCAAAATCACTTTGGCTATGCCAACATTGTGGAATTCTGTGGGTCTTGGTTCTGTCCTCAGTTTCTTCCCAAAGAAAGGGAGGATGCACAGGTAGGTGATACACCCCTAGCTTGCTTGTCATGTGCATCCAAATTCATTTTCACCAGGAACAAGGACCTCTGGGTATGAACCACAACACTTTCCTGCACCATAGTGCAGATATGATGACTGTAAATCTGGTTCCAAGTTATCTAGCATGTCAGAGGAAAGATCTTTTGCAGACATACATGGACTGCACAGCACCTGCTGCTGCCCACCTGAGCACTGGAAGACATAGAGAGTAATGTATAGTGAGGCTGTTCCTGCCCCAGGGAAGACAGGGCAAACAACAGGTAAGAGGCAGTGTGAAAAACCGAGGGGACTTTTGCTCAAAGTTGTTGGCAGAGCTGAGAATTCTCTGCTCTCTACAGGGCTGGCCCTTAAACCGTTTTCACTTTTATTAAGTGCAGACATACTGCAGAGATGCGAGACTTAGTTATCTACAGTAAAACTGGAAAGGGTTTTTTCTTCTTTTTTTTTTTTTTTTTCATTTTCCTCCAGACAACTGCAATGGAATCAGTTTTATTCGGATTTGGCTATAATTGGAGTGAGGCTTCCACCGAATCTAATTTCAGCTGGAACTAATTATAGGGGGAAAAGGTCATAAATGTAAGACGGCTACATAACTATGTTGGAAGAATATTGACATCATATAGTATTAACTCTGCTCCTGTAAAGGCCATAAATACTTAGAGTAAAAACAGCCATTAAGAGACAGAACAAAATGTACCTATTTCTTTTGATTAGAGGGGGAAAATGAGGAAGGAAAAAAATCTCTAAAGGGAGATATAAAATCATACAATAAAAAAGTGCTACACACAAAGAAATAATAATAAAAAAACCAATAAAGAACTAGAAATCGACAGCCTCAGATAAAATCCTACGGCATACCAGAAACAAACAGCATACATCTGGACTAAGGCCTATTCAAAATCTAACAGGAAAAATTAGTTGCAGTAACAAAACTAGTCATACAAAATTGCAAAGGCTGATAACCAACCTTCAATCAGCAGCACTGATTCCACACAAACATACCATGTATGAATGTGAGACATAACAAGCCACATCTTAAAGAAAATCCCTTATTACTTCTCCCCTAATCATGGGCCCACTGGGCCCAAAATGGCTGTCAAACCCGGCCTGAGTGGGGGGCACTGACCAGATCTGCACTCCTGGTGGACAAAGAGGCCTTGCACCCTCTGCCACTGCCATCTCATTGCTTTGGGTGCACACTGCCACTGAGATCACCCCAGCACCCCCTTGGTGCCAGGGGAACCTGGCCTTTTGGAGAAGGCTTCATCCCTTTTAGGCAAGCAGAGGAAACCACACCAGGCTCAGTCTCTACCCACCTCTGAGGCCCTTGGGCAGCACAGAGGGATTTCACTTCACTTTTCACTTTGCTTCACTTCACTTCACTTCACTTACCATCTTCCTCACTGGAGAAGAGAACCAGCATGTCTGACAGCTTGGTATGAGCACAGTTCTCGTGGAAACTGGCTGGATTTGCTTCTCACCTGAGCCTCAGAGGCTTCAGGATGCTCCCACTGAGGAAGCTAACAGGCAGACTTGGCCAGGGCTCCTCACTGGGAATCTAGTTAAGTGTTTCATGGAATTTTCTGACAGATTTGATTAAATGAGGAATTTCAGCCTTTTAACTATACTAATGTTTTCTTGTAATCAACACAAGACCAGTATAAGTAGAATGATAGTACAAATACAGCCAAAATTTTGACCATAATATGTTTCAATTAGTCAATAAATTGCTATTTAGATATAGCTGCACACGTATTTTTCTGAAATTAAATGCTGCTTTGGTACTTAAATTTACAGAAGCTCACTCAGTACCTAAACCAAGCTGCATGGTCTGCTTTAGCCTTGAGGCTGAACTTTAGTGATGACCCAAGTCAAGGTAATAAACACAGAAGCCTGCCAGACATCTCATGATGATCTGCACTGCAGTGAACTTTTGTAGGTTCTGTAGGAAACAGCTGAAAATAATTTCTGAAACAACCACTGAAATAATTTAGTAATTATTTTTTCTCTTTCTTTCTTAGCAACCCCACAAATATATGACTCTAACAGGGACTGAATTAGAACATTTTGCAGTCAGTAACTCTGACTGCATTCTCCCCATTGAAGACATAAGTCATAGGAGCAAAGGCTCTCACTTGGTTAGACTGAGCTCCATGTCACCACCTTCTCTCACTTCGATCTGAAGTTGATGGAGGTGTATAAAGAGATCAAGCAACCAGGCTGCTTTTCACACAGTACAGTGTTTTCCTAATGATGTGTATTGTTGCATTTGTATCAGTGAAAAATCATGTTCCTTTTGAGTCGCTTGCCACCACTAAATTCCTTCTATGATCCCTGATTTATGGACTTTTTAATAACTACTTCTCAGTTGCCATCCAATGCCATCAACTGATGTCACCTATGTTTTCTCTCTTCTGTGGTCACAAGGAAGAGAACAACTTGTCCTTCCAACAGAACACGTTTAATAACGAGAAAAGGGAAAATGATCAGCTTCTCAAAAGTACTCATGACAGACTCAGAGCCAGATCATCATAAAACAAATGCATAGAAAAAGTGGAAAGTCAAGACCAAACATACCATCATGAAAAGAAAGAAGGTATTTTTATCCCTACTTTGCTCTTCAGTCATCATTCTACTCACTGGAACATTAGTTCTTCAAATTGATTTTAATTACATGGCCTAGAAATAACTATCTATCAGAATGCTTTGAGGTTGAATACAAGGAGTACTCACTTTCATTCCAGTCAAGGTACTATTACAAGGTGATTTATATTCTCATTATAGGCTGTTGTCTTTCTTATGTAAATTTGTAATCAAATATTCTAAACAGTTGATGACAAATAACTTGGGTAACCTACTGCTAGCAGCCAAAATCACAGCCATAGGACCTCACAAGACTAACAGGAGAATTTTACACACACACATGTACATGAACAGCTCACACAGCTATGTTTCCATGTTATTAAATCTTACAACAACTTTTGAATACATGAACCTAACCTACATCAAACTGATGACAAAATTTTTTTACTGTGCTTAATTTAGCAAACTACACTCTCATTATATAAGCTATTAGGAAAAAAGAAGCATTAATTAACTGACTGAATTTTTTATTAGATGTTGCAATGATAATCATTTTAATAGTCTGTTCAAGAGTGGATTTTTTAGAAATGCTTCACAGAGTGAACCAACAAATTAATACAATAATTATAATCCTTTTGCCTGACTTAAATATTATGCATCACTCTGTGTTGTTTCAATACCCTTTCAGTGCAACACTGCAATGCAGAAGCATCTTTCCTACACACAAGAAGTCCTTTGCTGATACACCACCAATTAGTTCACATACCATTCTCAAAGGCACTGTTTAACAATTTTGCCTTTTTTGCTGTATTTTTTTATTTAGAAGATCATATTTAGCTACATTAATATCTTCTAAAAACAAGATCTGATTTTCTTCTTACTTCATTTCTGAACAAGTCACTTATTGGTTGAAATTCCAGGGTTGGACATCCATAGGCTATCCTATCTGTGAGGAGTACTCTACAAAACTTTACCCAGATGGGAAAACTGCAGAGAATCAGGTGGGCTAACCTCTACTCTTGCTGCCAGCCCTGGTTTTCTGCATAAAGCTAGTCTCAGAGTAGGCTAGAATTCAGGAACTTTAGGATGCTAAACCCTGGGATGCTTATATTGAGCATACCTGGGCAATAGAGTCCCATAGAAAGAAAAAAGGAAGAAAAAGATTGGCTTCTCTAATGGCACAATACAATTCGTATAGAACTGTGCTGTCCAGGTTCAACACTTCTCACTCTTGACTCTCTGCCTCTGCATGCAATTGCTAGTCTTTTAAAATTCCAGCCTTAATGAAATAGGTAAGCTGCAGAAAAGATTAAGCTGAAAAATACAGCAGGAATACAGAATGAGGGCAGGTGATTGATCTTTGAGTGGATATCCAACAGTGCAATGAAATTCTCAGACTTGTTCTTCTTTATTTCAAAGTGGTTTTGATTCAGAGGGATTTTATAGCAGCTAAATCATGTAGTTGGCACAGAATGTGCAAGCTTTTCAGCATGTTATACTCTGAAAGATGTCATATTTGGCAGAGGCAGTAAAGCTCCATGAATTTATTGTTGTTTCCCATTGAACACCAAAATCCAGGGCATCAAAAGATGATACAGCACATGTTACAACACTATTGTGTTGAGTCACCTGCTACTCTGGCTGGCACAAACCTCTGGAGGAATGCTACGAAATGCCGAATGGAAGCCACCTGTGTATGGGGAAGGAAAAGGTCTAACTGACTGAGAGGGGACCTCATTAATGTTTATAAATATGTTAAGGGTGAGTGTCAGGAGGAGAGAGCCAGGCTCTTCTCAATGTCATCCCATGTTAGGACAAGAGGGAATGGGAGCAAGTTGGATCACAGGAGGTTTAGTATTAACATGAGGAAAAACTTCTTTACAGTAAGGGTGACAGAGCACTGGAACAGGCTGCCCAGGAGGGCTGCGGAGTCTCCTTCTCTGGAGACATTCAAGAGCCCCCTGGACACATTCCTGTGTGAGCTCGTCTAGGTGACCCTGCTCTGGCAGGGGGGTTGGACTAGATGATCTTTCTAGGTCCCTTCCAATCCCTAACATTCTATGATTCTACATGTACAGACTAGTGAGTGACAGTTGCTAACACACTCTATGGTCCTGTAGACATACAAGCAGTTCAACTTGTTTGCAATCTGTCTTTTAAACAAATGTACTTCAGGGCTGTTCCCAAAAGCTGTAACTTTACTTTCAGGACTAGTATTTCTAGAGTAAGTAGGACTTCTCATGCATGTCAAATTATAGGTATGCTTAAGTATTCCCAGAATCAGGACCAAGTATTGGGTGTTTAATTATTAATCTACATACTATGGACAATTGCCTTTCTCATAGTGAACAAGACTGTTTCATCAGGAAGTTTACCTTTTGTGACCATAGTGCTAATTAACTCTGCAAAAAAAGTGTGTAAAGGCACACAAAATAAGACTAATTTTTTTCTTTTTTTTTTTTTCTTTTTTTTCTGTCCTAAACTATCAATAAACCAAACAAATTGAAATTTCACCACAGCTTTGTAATCTCTAGCAAATTCCAAGTGAAAGTTATCCCATTTTTGGTCAAAAGTGGACAGGAAAAATGTGACTAGAAAAATATTAGTGTGGCTTCTTTAACATCCATTTTTCTTTTCCACTTAGCTTGAGCTAATTGCAAACACTGCAGAGTATACTTGAAAAATATATAATGATACATTCAAAAACCAAAATAAAAATCTACTTTATCATAGACCAAGACACTAATATGTAAACAATCAACAGAAAAAGCTATATGGAAATTATCAGGAATTCTCTGAAATGTATATAAGGCACAGCTGCCCTCTCTTTATTTCTATGAATCTACCAACTCAGAAAAATTTGCTATCTTTTAAGATTCTGGAAGCCTTTTCCTTTAATAATTTATGTTGAAGGCTATGAGAGATGTTTAAGAAGCTTGTACTTATGTTTTCCAACTCTAAATACCTAGTCAGGAATTCAGTAACTCAGCCAATACATGACCATGACCTAAGTAGCTATACTGGGAGAACTACTGCAAGAAAGTTCAAAAGAGTGTTCTGACCCTCAGCTTAACCTTGCAAAGAGTCTACTCCCACTACTGTCGGATATATAAAATCACATTAATAGAATTTGGGGTGTGCAATTTCTCTGTGCATTAGGAGTATTAAAAGGGTTTTACTACGTACATCACATATAGGTAAAGCATATCCAAGTTTCTCATTCTGGGAGATATTATATTAGATTGTTATTCACAACAGAAGACGTCATACTTTCTGTGTACTCTAGTTCAGCACTTTTCTAATTTCATGGATCTCAATTTACATCTGTCAGTGTCTGAAGTTAGATGATATTGGTCTACTCAGGAAATAAGCTAAAGGAGAGAGAGAGGTCATTCACCTTTTGGGCAGTACCATACTTGGATGATGCATAAATAAAGCACAGCATGAGTTTGTCAGAAAAAAAACGATGTCCTAAAGCCCTTTGATGCAAAAGATGATGTTTGTTAGAAACAGAAGGTTAAATATGTAGAATCTGTGAGGCTGAAGTGATGATGTGAAGAGAAACTGGCTAACCTCTTAGCAGAAATCCACCTTGTCACTCACTCTGAGTATACAGATATGGAGATTTCAATAGATTACCAATGCTGATTAGCGAATGCATATGGAAATGATATTTACAAGCTGAGCTGCTAGCAGTGTCTAGTGTATGAACCCTAAAGAACTGATATTTCCAATGGGCCTGATCCAAAGACCTGTCAGTGTATTTTCATTATTTTAATGGAGTTCAGGTAAAACCCTCAGAGGTTAAAACTCCTAAAGGGGCATCTGTGTTACCCACACTTACAGGTTCACACTTCTAGAAAAGGTTGTATACATTTCCATCTGTTAGTTCAGCCTAGTCCTAAGCATTAAAAAACATTTTCCTAAAACTGAACAGTAGAGTTAAAGATAAAAATCATTGGATGCTTAACTCAATTTATCCAAACATTGACCTGAAAATATTTCAGAACTTCTTCTAAATTTCTGATGCAGTTTCATTCACATTTGTGGCTGCAGTTTAGAATCAGCTGAGGTTCCACACTCTTTTACCAAGGCACCTGAATGAAAATGAATACATTCTTATGTAACCCTGACTTTGTTTGGACTGTGTCAATGGTTCCAATGAGCACAAAAGTCTGACATCAGAGGTTACATGTACAGCGAAAAAAGAAAAGCCAAAAACACAGAATCACAGAATCATAGAATGATTTAGGTTGGAAGGGATCTTAAAAATCATCTAGATTCAACACCCCTGCCATGGGCAGGAATACGTTCCACTAGACTAGGTTGCTCAAAGCCCTATCCAACCTGGCCTTGAACACTGCCAGGGATGGGGCATCCATAGACACTCTGGGCAACCCGTTTCAGTGCCTGACCACCCTCACAGTGAAGAAATGTTTCCTTCTAATCTAAATCTACCGTCTCTCAGTTTAAAGCTGTTACGACTTGTTTGGTCACTATATCCCCTTGTAGAAGTCCCTCTCCAGCTTTCTTGTAGGCCCCTGGTAGGTACTGGAAAGCTCCTATAAGGTGTCTCTGGAGCCTTCTCTTCTCCAGTCTAAAAAAACCCAAATCTCCCAGCCTGTCTTCATAGGAGAGGTGCTCCAGCCCTCTGATCATCTTTGTGGTCCTCCTCTGGACTCACTCCAGCAGGTCCATGTCCTTCTTACACTGGGAGCCCCAGAGCTCATTGCAGTATTCTAGGTGTGTTCTCATGTGAGCAGAGTAGAAGGGAAGAATCATGTCCCTGGACCTGCTGGTCATGCTTCTTTTGATGCAGCCCAGGATATGGTTGGCTTTCTGGGCTACAAGCACACATTGTTGGTTCATGTTGAGCTTCTCATCAACCAAGACACCCAAGTTGTTCTCCTCAGTTCTGTTTGCAATCCATTCTCCACCCACTTGTACTGGGGTTGGGCTTTTGGGGTTGCCCTGACTCATGTGGAGGACCATGCGGTTGACCTTGCTGAACTTCATGAAGTTCACACAGGCCCACCTCTCAAGCTTATCAAGGTCCCTGTGGATGGCATCTCTTCCCTCCAGCACATTGACCGCACCACACAGCTTGGTGTTGTCAGAGAACTTGCTGAGGGTGCACTCATTCACACAGTCCATGTCACCAACAAAGATGTGAAACAGCACTGGACCCAACACTGACCCCTGAGTAATATCACTCGTCACTGCACTCCACTTGGCCATCGAGACATTGATTGTACCTCTTTGCGCAGAACCATCCAGTCAATTCCTTATCCAAGTGGTCCATCCATCAATTCCTTGTATCATCAATTTAGAGACAACAAAGTCATGTGGGACAGTGGCAAACGCTTTGCACAGGTCCAGGAAGACTTGCCATGAGTAAGCTGTCCAACAGTACATGGCTGACAATCTTGAGCACACAGTTTTAGACCTTCACACTTAAGATTTTTTAAGTCTAACAAGTTAAAAAGTTTTGTACTTACATACCACATTATTCATTTATTGTATGGCAATACAGACTTTGTAAATGAACATAAAATCTTAAGCCAGACACAGAAGTCAGAACAAATAAACAAGCAAACCCCTAAAGTGTTAAAACAAGGCATCTGAATAGCAACAACTGTTAAAATGAGATCTGAAATCTCCATGCAACATGAGATTTTTATTGGCAAACAATTAAATCTCTCTTTAAGTGCACTTTTCTCTGTAGAACCTAATTTATAATCTTATCAGGCATGTGTCTCAGAAGAATTTGCTACAAGTCTAAGTCTTTATCTGTGCAATGCAGAATACTAACAATTGTCTTGTATGTTTGTTTTCAATGTCAAAGACTGAAATTCCAATTTAAGGTTCTGACTGCTTTCAGAATTTGATATTATTTTTAAAGTGCTGTCACTTTTGTTCACATGGTGTGTCAGAAAAAGAAAATGTAGGAATAAAAAACATGTGTTCATGGTAAAAAAGGAGGAGAAAGGTGATACACTCACGAACCAGCTTGCTATAGCTCATTTGCCATTTTATCATTTTCCTGTTACCCTCCAGGACCCTATTTTGTTTCAACCCTACTCATTAGAATTTAAGTTTTACAATAAGCATAAAGGTAAAGGAAAATAGAGGCAAGGTAGAATTAACTGTGTCCACATTATATATACTGTATCCAACTACGAGTTTTTGAAACCTGTAGTAGGTATGCCTAAAATAGGCAAGCAACTTTGTCTGCTGTGTGTTTTGCACTGCCTAGTTCTCATGTCACACTGCTTTTGGTTTTTGTAGAAATCTGTAATAGCTTAATCTTTTCTAGCCACAGACCTATACCACAGTGGACATTTCTAACTAGAATAATAGATAACAATAATTTTAAGCAAACAGTGTTAATTCTAAGAACTGCTAACCTACCTCTTTTTTCCACTTTAGCAGAATTCAGAAGAGAACAAAGAGGAGGTTTTTTTAGCAAGCAAACCATACAGTTCTACATTGTTATTTCCTTCCATTTCTCCTAGTCCTAGTTCTGAAATTCTTTAAGAAATGGAATCACAGCAGTAGCACACAGTACTAGCCTAGAGAGTATTTGTTTCATTTAACTTCTTTTTCTAATCCCACATAAAATCTTGCTAATTCTTTCAAAAGAAATAGGACACATTACTATTCCAAGCTTCCATTCCCCTTTTATTTGGCTCAGAACACCTGATGGTTAATTTCCAGTTGAGATAATTAGTCCTTGGTTATCACCAGTTATTGTCACCTGTTCAACTTGCAAATGTCTACAAATTTGAGTTTTCCAATTAGCATCGTAAGATCCCTATAGCATACAGCTAGAGTGTATTTTTCCACAAGGCAAATCACTTTTCACTTACACACTATGTCTATTGAGTCTCATTTGGTAATAGTGCTTTAAAAATTATAGTGTTTTTCACAGAATAGACTTGTCATTGCCCTACCTCCTATCAAGCCCAGATGGCTGCTTCTATAAAGGAGTGAAATACAGAAAAGGGAATTAAATGAAACCTTCTCCTTAATAAGTATCCAAGTCAATTTAAATACTTCCATTTCATTTTTACATCAGAGTCATGCCCTAGTATTAAGGCATGAAGAACATTCTCGGTGTGCTAATAAGCCCCATGACATGTTGAATTGACATTTCAGTAAGTGGAATAAGCTGTGGTTTATTTTTAACTTCTATGTCACAAAGCTGTAGGTAAACTATGTTAGAGACAGTGGCCCAATGCATTAGATCTGGGTTGACTTCCTGCTGAACATAATGAGGTGGCTTTCTAACTAAAACCAATACAAAATCATACTTGAAATATGGAGGAGGTAGTTCTGGAAGCACCATTTTAAATCATCAAAGCACATGATACAAGATCAGACAATATCTCAGTAATTACTTCACTTCCTTCTCTGTAATGCCTACAGTGGATTTTATGGCCCTTCGACGGAGGCAATAAACCTTCTAAGTCTGAAGTTCTGCAGTAGAAATAAGATCTGACATTTTTTGTGGCACAGTATCATAGAAAATCTGGTAGCATCTTTGAAGTCTTCCCTCACTGTTACACAGTACTCCTGCAAACATGAGAGTTCCCAGATACAGACAGAGGAAACTGTTGGTCTTGAAAGGTGGAAAAGGTTGTGCCTTTTGGGAGCCAAGCTCTTCCACCTTCACAGAATGGGTTGATGTTGGAAGTGACCTTTAAAGGTCATCTAGTCCAACCCCCCTGCAACGAGCAGGGACATCTTCAACTAGATCAGGCTGCTCAGAGTCCAGTCCAGCCTGATCCGGAATGTTTCCAGGGAAGAGGCATCTATCACCTCTCTGGGCAATCTATTCCAATGTTTCACCACTCTTATTGTTAAAAAAGTCTTCCTTCTATCTTCCTCTGAATGTGCTGAGAATTGGCTAATGCAATGACTAAGCAGATATGGCAATAATCTCACTTCAGAGATCTTTTGCAGTGTATTATTAAAGACGAAACCTGTTCTGTAACTGACCAGTTCTGACTGGCTCATTATTTAATGTTTGTACATGCCCTCCCCATGGGGATGTCTGTGAGGACTTTCTTGTACTGTGGCTGGAGTTTTGAGACAGGTTTGGTGACAAAGACAACCGTCTCTAAAAACACTGGTGCCTCTAAACAGAATTATTTTCCAGACTGCCATATAGCTATATGTAGTGTGTAAGTGAGATTTAGGATGTATCTAGTAACACTAACAATGGTATAGACAGACACACGGGTACTGAAAGGTAAAAACACTATCTTCTGAGCCTGAAACAAAGTAACTTAATGAAAGTTTATGAAGAAAATACTATAAAACAAATGGTTTCACTGTGGAATAGTAGGAAACAAATTGTTTTTTCCTAGCCTATTGTAGGAAGTGGTCACTATAGTGGTCACTCAAACTAGGACACAAATCACAATACTCTGCTGGCTAGAAGAGATGTTAACAAACTCAACTGCACTTTTCTGGTCCCCACTTACATACCCTGGGGCAGGGAGTAGAGCTCAGACTTTTGGATCCATTTTGGCATCAAACTCCCTTTGAAATTGAATTGTTAGATTCCTAACTGTTTCTGAGAATCTGAGTTTAAATGGGGATACAGCGTCTGCTTATTGCTTTGTGTCTGGAGCCTATGAATCAGATAGACTCACACACAGTGGAACAGGATTATTACTTCATGGCATGAGCAGGCAGCAGCAGTCACGATCTAGCCCTTTGAGATCAAGACAGCAAGGAATTCATGAAGATTTAAAGTAGTTAAAGGAGTTTATTTTCCAGGTGGGAAATCCAGGTGTCAGAAGGAAAGTAACTATAAATTTTCAAGCTAGCTTTCCACATAAAATGTAAAGCCATTTGGAGCACACAGAAAGCTCAGTATGAACTACAGCTGATAGCTGGTCCAAGGTATGGTCAGTGGTTTTAAATGATTGATGGAGATATCTCTGCAGTAAAGTAATAAGGTTGGAATAGAAGAAAAAAAAATCAAGATCTGTTGTAATGGTGTTTTATACCTTTTTTTCCCCTCTGATGGTCAAACAGAGTTCAGCTGTACAGAAAGATTGTTACTTTGTACCACTGATGCATATGGTAGCTCTCCATACCACAGAACTACTAGAAAACACCTATTAGAGAACTCTATTGCAATAAACAGAATAATACAGCATATGGAGATGAATTCTAAAATGTCTCCTAATTTAATACTGTCTTTTTAGAAAGTACAGAAAGTAACGCATATTCAAACCAGTTTAGTTGAAGATGAAGAAATGTATATGTGGATCAATATTTAATGATGTGCTTTATTCCTATTTAAATACTCAAAAGGGCTTTAAAGTATGTCAGTGAGTCATAGCTCAATAGATCCCAAGCTGAACTAACAGCATAGTGCTGATACTCAAGATAACACTGGGCAGTCACTCCTTTCTTTTCCTTTTCAAATACCAGAATCATGTGAGTTTTCAACCACCTATCATATACTTCAAGATAATTTTCCTGAAATCAGTGATACTGCTCAAGGACTACTCTACATGAAAAAGATGAACAAGTGCTGAAGGAACAGACTACCAAATACCCTCTAAGAAAGAGTACAAGACACTGACTCTATTTATACTCAGCTCTGAGATGGGTGTATTAGCTGACTGGCATTTCTCTTGCTGAGAAAAGATCAATGAAGAAAAGATCAGCTGAAGGAAGATCGATGGTGACCAGACAAACCATTAATTCATATGAAAAGAGACTTTGCTTGGAGAAACAGAACATTACCATGAAGCTCAGACTTGATCGTTCCTATGTCCTGCACGTTGACTTGAATTCTCATTCCAATAACCTGCCAGCCCTGCAAGAACGAGTGAGAGCAAGCTCCACACTGACAGAGCTGCAGACAGACAAAGCCATAGTGAAGCAAACCAGGAGAATATGATCATAAACAGTCATGCAGCATGTGAAAATATAGCTCCCTGTTTCCACAAGTGGAGATTTCGCACATGCTTTTGTAACAAAATGGGGCTATTCTTCATAACCTAGAATTTGGTATTCCTTCTGTTCTGAGGTCTGCAGGTTCTTTTCGGTTGTAATAGCTGAATGATGTCTGTTTTCCCTTTAAATACTTTCACAAGCACTCAATGTCACAACGATTTTACTCTTACTCCTCCTTTCTGTAGGAAGACAATGGTATTGCATTATGCTTGATTGTTGCATTGTTAAAGAACGATGAGTTTTTTGTTGTTCTATTATCTTCCACATGAAGTACTTAAACTCTAGATGGTCACTCTTCTCAGTTTGCCTGGAAAAAAAGCTCACTTTCAGTGATAAACTTTTGCAAAACCCAAAACATAAGAAAAAACTCAAATAAATAAGAAGATATGTCAGAATGTTTATGTATATACCTACAAAAGCATTCTGCAGTAACAGAGAAATACAGGGCTCAGAGAGAAGTGCTGAGTGCTGAGCGCTGAGGAAAAGGCCTTGATGTTTTTCAGACTTTAAAGGACTTGTTAAAGCCCAATTCACCTGAGGATATTGCCAAGGAGAGGTAGCACTATTGTACTGATCACGTTTTAAAGTGATGCTCCATGTAAAGTATCAACAGCACAGCAGCTTTAACTACAGTGTCTTGCTGTTTCAATAGTAGAAAATAGCTTGAGATCAGAGTGTGAGCTTCATTTGGAGCAAAGTTCCAGCTTTTCCAGAATAAAGGAGAATCTTTTATTCTAGTACATTTTTTTGTGTCTAGTGTGGCTCCACAATCTCTTTGGAGTTACAGAGGATCAACACAGTTGTCACTGGATGCTAAC
This sequence comes from Bucco capensis, assembly GCA_013396975.1. Taxonomy (NCBI): domain Eukaryota; kingdom Metazoa; phylum Chordata; class Aves; order Piciformes; family Bucconidae; genus Bucco; species Bucco capensis. Next base: position 2,438,939 of record VWZO01016557.1, on the reverse strand, counting down.
CTGCCACACTGCTGGCATGGGAACTGCAGAGGGGAGGGTAATAGTGGATCATTTGGGAGGGAGCCCCCAAAAGCCAGTTGAAGCTATGTTTTGATGAAAAAAAAAAAGTTTTTGAAAGAAAATTAAAAAAATGCAAGCGGTAGTAGAGATGTGCATTAGGCAATCAGTAGTTAGAATTTTCTGGAGCAAAAGGAGAATTTCAAAATAATGTCCATGTGTTTCTAGGATTACCAAAAGCAGACTGAGATCTGGGAACAGTGAGTTCTACCTGTTGGATTTAATTAAAAAACCAAAACAAGCTATTGAAGACATGGTGTACTCTCCTAGGCTATATCATTCTTTTTCACTTTTTGTACTAGGAATCAGATATAAAATCCTAATCTGTCTAATAATTATTTAAGATGGCATGCTACTAGTTATGATAAAAAGAATTGCTGGACACATAATATACACCTGGAGCCTATATACATTGTCTTAATGGACTGCCACCTGTAACAAATGAAACTATTAAATCAAGCATTACTCACTTCTGTGGTTAAAAGGAAAGCAACCTGGTTTGCAAATCTAATCTCATATCACTAGGTAATAGCTCTCCCTTGCTTATTAAATTTTTGCTACTGTTATCAAAAGAAAATAAAATCAGGTTAAATTTAAGTATAGGTTTAACAATATTTTCTAAGAATGGCTTTAGAATATCTGGACCTTACCATTGTTTCTTTCCATTGTGAAGTTTCATGGGAGAAATGGAGAAAAATAATTCAGTACTACAGGAAGACAATTCAGAAAGTATACAGTATAAATAAAAAGTTTTCCCCGATTTTCCTCCTGTTGCTACCTATTCCCTTGGAAAGGTGGGGTTAAAAAATCTTGGTATAGCAAGAATTTGCTAAACCAAAAGTATTTTTAAAGTACACATATTTTAATGTGATATATATTTGAATATATAAATTAATTTCTTCCTAAGGAAACAATGAAGAATTATGCAAAATTAATTCGAACCTATTTTTGGTAAGAAGCCTAGACCTACATTTTTCAAAAACCCCTCCCAAAACTCTGTTCATACACTGAAGCCTTGTGCAGAGTTCTGTTTGTCTAGCTGCATGTGTAGCTAACTTGCACTGCACTTCTAGCAGGTACTCACAGCGCCTGTAGCTGGGCTCTGGCTTGTCACTGAACTTCATGAGTGTAGCAGTGTCCCAGATATCCCAGACAGACGTTGGGAATGATATTTAAACAGAAAAGTCTAACAGGATGGTAGCTGTAAGATAGTATGATTACTTCAGCTAACAGTGTGCACTACTAACAGCTTCAGGTTTCTTTAATATATTATTTTTGCATTTTTTGGACATTGTTCTTCAGTACCCATTATAGGAATGAGTCCTGCTGATGAATTTGAAGGAGGAGAATACACAGCTTCACATTCCATGAACTGTGAGTCTTTTCTGCTTTTGTTCAGATTCAGCACAACTTAGGGGGTGAAATCCAAACCCCTTTCAAGTCAGTGGGAGTTTTGTCATGGATTCAAAGAGGCAGAGCTCCTTTGTGAGGATAAGCTGGAGCTCCATTTTGCCAAACTCCACACGACCAAAATGCATTGTTCATTTATAGCTGCCTTGATCATAAATACATCTCATTTTACTTTATTCTGAGTCACTCCCCTGAAGTTTTAACTTACGTATTTATTGTTGATGCAGAAATACCTAGCTAACAATGGCAGTCTGACTTTATGACCAATACAATTTAGACTTTTGTCAATTTTAGGCAGAACTTAAGGGAGAGAAGCATTTAATAAGTTCACATTCTTTCTGGATAAAACTCCGTGCTATCTAATCAAGAGTCCCATGGCTCTGCCTTTATTGCAGAAAATGATTTCCATACTGTCTTGTCAGAAGTTTATCAATGAACTAGCTCAAGAAGAAAGTCCTTGCTTTGGTGCCAGTCAGAGTTCACAGGTTAGCTCAGGGAATCTGCACTCCATTGCCCATTCAGTTTTTGGAGGAGTTCTAGCTCAGCTGACAGTTAACCTCAAAAACTGAATTTATAGCAGGAACTTCACAGTGCATTTTAATACGGCATTCAGTTTAATTAGCACTTGGGCAATTCCTTTTGTTCTCAGTAAACAACAGTAAGATTTGACAAGGCAGAGAAGAGAGCGTATTTGTTGCTTTCATATGTCACTCAAACTAGCCTATCACCATTCCCAAACTAATTCTTCTTTACACGAACTTCTGCTAAATAGTGCTACATTTTTAAGCCTAAAACTGGCAGGTTTTCCCAGGGTTGCATCTGATATCAAAATCAAGGTTTATTAACATTACAAAGAGCACTGCTGTCCTGTAGTGCCCCTTTTATCATTCTAAGCAGCTGCCTTGAGGCAATGCATTTAACCTTGGGAAATAGGAGAGGAATTCTGGGAAGCCAGAAATCTTTGACAGCTCAAGCTTTTTACCTCATCCAAAATCTGCTCTACAGCTTCAGCTCCCACATTGGAGAAAAAAAAGAAAGACCCTTATTTCCATTTGATGTTTATCTATTCTATTCATTGCACTTAAAATGGAAAGATAGGACAGCATTTACTTACAGTGATCTTCCACTTGTGCTTCAAGCACACCAGGGATGAAAATTGTCCTTTTCTCTACTGAGACTCCTATTAGAAAGAGCCAGGGGAGTGGGGGCAGGGGGCATGTGTGACCAAACAAAAACCCAAACCATTTAGCAGTGTGCCAAATTTTTAAAAATAGTTCTGCAGGTTATCTTACTCCTACTTTTTTATGTTCTATGACAAATTTCAGATTAGAATTCACTATTTCATCACCTGTTGCAATAGTGAAGAAACTGTCTGGTTCAGTTATAAGCCCTTATTTGTCAGAGTTTAGGGCTTAGCTGTAAAAATAGAATTCATTTTGATGTTTCATATATTGATTCTCACTTATACACAGGTGTCTTTTTTCTTTCAGAAGGTCCCAAAGTAATTCCTAAACTATATATAACTTTTGAAATGCAGCTAATTCCTGTTCCTAGCTGGCCCATGGCCTACTGCTGAACACCAAGGCAGTGTGGATACAAATTAACCACCAGATGTTAACAGTTTTAAACTTGGGTATAGCATCCATGTAATAATCAAACGATCCAAGAAAAATTATAAACAATCAATTTGGATTTATTTAAGTGGATTAAGGCAAACAAACAGCGCTGAAGGTGCACGGGGGAGACTATGCTCAGCCAACACGTGCACACAGTATGGCCCTTGTTCTTAAGTTTATATCCATCATAACAATGCATATTCATAAATGGGTGTGTTCCTCTTCAACTCAGGCTTTCTTCACCTTGTAATTTTCCATGCTTTGCAACATGCAGAGCTGTGCAAGGGTGGGGTGGGAAGAGGTGCCAACAAACAGCAGGGAGCCGTCGGCTGGCTCCCTCCATTCACACATCTGCCCCTAGGGTGACCTTAGCTCAGGCAGTCCAAACATCTCCTCCACAACCCAAAGCTTAGAAACTGACCCCAGTCAGTCCGCCAGGAGACACAACCAATGTCATTAGAAACTCCATATAACCTGTGGTTACACAAGGAGAGGTCACAAATCATATACATATCTCACAATCTCTCAAATAAATAAAACCAGAAGTTCATTTTTTTCCCTGAAGTTCCTGATGAATACAGTAAGATAGCTATGCCTTTCAGGGCAAAACTCAGAGGAGATAACCTGCAGATCATCTAAAGGAGAGAGAGAATTATGCTTTATCTTAGAGGTAAATTAGACTTCTATGCTCTCCTACAGTGTATTTACATGGCACAATATAGCACTTTCCCTCCTTCTCAGCAGGAAATACTTGGCTAGGCAGAAGTCAGCCATCTGCACAACTACACTTGCAGCCATTTGTAGCCTACTACTGCATCTGAAGTCAGGTATCTTAGTATGAAGCAAGAGTGAGATGACAGATCAAACCTGCATTTTAGCCCTTTAAGCTCAGAGGACATGGTCTGTGCTCTCCCTATTCATAGCTATCTCCATCTAATGAGATTTTGCTCTTATTCAGGTGAATTGCTCAGCTGCTCTGACCATAAGGAGCTTATTGTTTCACTTCAGCTGTATGAAAATGTTTCATCCAGTCAATTCCACTTTGACATGTGTTATTGGCTGCACAGCATGTCTGGATTCTGACAGATCTGAGTAATTCCAATTGTACAAGGATCCTTTTCACTGAAGTATTTTACAGGAAAGCAAGTCCATTTTGAAATCACAAGTGAAACACTGTCTTCATAATGAAGAAAGTGTAGGACCTATTTATGTTTGCATCTTAAAGTGGAGTTCCCGATTGATGCTCAGCCAATAAATTAATCTTTAGGTCTCTCCTAGCATAATACTCCTGCCTGCAGGCTGGTTTTTAGACTAGGCTATTCACAGTCTATGCCTTTTCTGATGACGAGGAAGCAAATTACTACAAACCAGGAAAACTGCCCTATGTAAGCACTACAAGAACTCATCTCCTCTTGCGATAGCATGGTCCAGTCACATTTAATCATCATATTTATATGCCCATTTTCTTTTGTTTCAGCCATTTCACTTGAAGTCAACTTGCTTGAATGGTTAGTGCTACCTTTCAAGTTATCCTCCCCATCTTAAGAAGGCAAGCCATCCACTCAACAAGTGAGACTACTATTCAAGATGGAAAAACTTCTCTCTGACCAGCTTCGCATTTCTATGGACTTTTATGGAGCACTGACCCACTGTCAAGGTAATATTTCTGGTAAAACTGAAGTCCCAACAGCTACAATATATTAAATATAAGTTGAATATTTTTGCAAGCAGAAGGTTAATTTCCAGCATCCTGGTAAATCATTTCATACTGCTTCTCTCTACCGTCTCAACTAGCTAAGTTACGTTTTTTTTCATTACTCCTCTTAAAATCAGGGCTACTTCATATTTGTATATCAAAAGTGATGTATGTATGCATAAACACTCAACACCCATAAGAATAACTTCTTATCGCTGTTGTAAACATGTATCACTGATTTATATACCATCAGTGCTTTATAGTAAATATTTTATATACACACTCATATAGCATATAAACACAACATATTTAAGGAAAGCTGAGGCTATGAAATAAAACACTGAAAAACTGTTACTCTGCTTTTCTCTCAGTTGTCCCTTCAACCTTCCTCCAGCCCTTTCCATTGTATAATATAGCTTTTACTTATATAATTTTAAAGTACTTATTCCTCATTCACACAAAGGGTCTTGGGGACTCTTGGCACAGTTATCACTGCAGCTTGAGGAACTAGGGCAAGTTTTACATCAATTATCCTGATAAAAATAAGTATTATGTTTTTTCTTGCCATATATACTGCAGTGGCCTCAGCACTCTGCTTTGGGACCTGTATGACTATTTGCTGCTTTGTCACAGTTTGAAGCATTTTGCTCAGAACAGCCATTGCTAGGAGAAAGGCAAGTAGCGTAGTTGCCCATGACTGTATAAGCTTCAATTAGGGATGTCCTTTAACTTTCATAGGTTTAATTTTGTAATTCTGATGTCCTTCTGCTTAGCTCTCATCACCTGCTCAGAAATGTTTCTCACATTGCTATCTCAATTGGTGGCACTTGTCTGCTTGGTCAAACACCTAGATGTACCGTTCAATGAGGAATAGAGCTTTGAGGCTGACATTTGACACATTATCAAGCTATCTTATTACCACTTTAGGGATGTGATCAGATTAAAATGTGTGCTCTCACATGCAGATGCCAAGATTCTTGTTCATGCTGTCATTATGTCCAGACTTGAGTAGTGAAATTCACTTTTCTCTTTCCCAAGGAACAAAGCTTGCTATCTGACATCCTTCCAAACTTGCTTTTTACAAAGATTTATGGCTATACTCTACTTGATGCCACATACATTCCAGAAATATCAGTTACATGAAACTGACATATCGTGAAATAATTGAACCTTGCAGTACAGGCCAATTTATTTTATCCTCTTCTCTGTGTAATTTTATATATATCTACACATACAATAGGCCAAATACAATCAAATTTTAAATCATCTCCATGGCCTTTTACTAAGCTGAGGGATTAATGTATTTGTCATATATGCATTTCATATATACTTTACATGCTTCAGTGATAGAAATAGTCTCTTAGCATTTAATTATCCTAGCCTTTTATCAACAAAAGAATTTGAAAAAAATAAAAATAAATTAAACTTTCAGATTCCTCCCTAAATTCTAAGACAGAGATTGCATTCATGGTTTTTGAGTTTAGAGAAAATTTTCAGTTTCAGGAAAAGTAATTCTTTTGTTGCCTTTAACCTTCCCCTCTCTTGATGCTAGAGGAAAGATTCCACTCGTTGAATTCCTTGGCAAACTATTCCTTTAACTAATCTCTTATTTGGAATATATTGTGCCTATGTTTTCTTTTGTTAAATCTCACCTCATTAATCCTAATTATATACCTTATGACAGTGCTAAACAATTGCTTTCTTTTTTTGAAGTTTACAGCTATGTAATACTAGAAGTTAACTAGTAAACCCTCCCCTAATCATTCTTTGACCAAGCAATGCTTATTTAGTACTCATAATCTTTCCTTGTTAATCGTTTTACAGCTTCTGTTATCCATCCTCAAAACCTCTCAAGTTTGTTAGTAGTAGCACTAGGAGACAGGAATTAAAGTGATTATTCTAAAGGCAAGATTTACTAGTGTTGTGGATAAAGCGTTTGTTACTACAAGCTATTTTGCTTCAACTGGACACATTGAATCTCATAAAAGAGGACCTGGGTGTCTCCACTCCCAGAACTGGACCCCAGTATTATAGAAGTTGATTAAATGCTCTTGAAATCTGGTCTAATTTAAACTTTCTCTTTGCTGTCTATAATATAGAGTCTGTCAATCAATTGTTTGGGTATAAGTAACATTAGCAACATGAGGAGTCATAGCTATACTAACTACTAAGCACTAGCTTAGATGGAAGAATGGCAGACTTAAAAGCTGGAATTCACTGAAAACGGAATACTGGACAGTGCTGGCACATTCTGTAATTCCAAGTAATTTTTTTTTTCTATATTCATGTATTTTGGTATGAACTGGACTAATCAACTTCAGATCGATTGAAAACTAGCTGGACTGCTGGGCTCACAGGATAATAATCAGTTGTCAATGATGTTAAATTGGAGGAGTTGGGTGGCATACAAAATATCAAACTTGCAATTTAGAGTGACCTTAAGAAAACTGATAGAGCCAACAGAAACCTTATGAAGTTCAAGAAATGCAAAATTCTGCACCTGGGGAATCATCTGATTTTGCACCTGCCTGATTAGAGGCTGGGAACCAACTGGCTGAGGAACAGCCCTGCTAAAAGGAGCAGGGTCACAGTGCCAGGCTGAATGCAAACCAGTAGTGTGCTCTCATTGCGGGTAAGACAAACCGCGTACAAGGCTATATAAGCAGGAGCATGGCCAGCAGAACACGGGAAGTTATTATTCCCTTTTACTTGGCACTGATAAGACCACACCTGGAGCACTGTGTCCAGTTGTGGAAGGATGGATTTTGGAAGACTGCCCAGTTCAAGAAGGATGTTGAGAAACTGGAGGAAAACACAGAGAATTACCAAAACTACATCTGATAAATGACCTATACCAGGAGAGACTCAGGCAGCTGGGCTTGTTAAGTCTGGTGAAGAGGAGGCTAAAGGGCAATCTTATAGCAGCCTATAATTATTTAAAATGAAATTACAAAGACAATGGAGCCAAACCTCCATAGTGCCAGATGGTAAATCAAGGGGCAATAGCCACAAACTGCAGTCTGAGAGGCTCTAGCTGGAGATTAGGAGAAATTTCTTCACTTTTGAGGGTATTGCAGCACTGGAACTAGTTATTCAGAGATAAAGAAGAATCACCATCTGTGGAGGCTTTCAGGACTTGGCCAGAAAAACCTGCAGCTGTCCTGACCCATATTTGCAGTAGCACCAGGCAGGAGGGTGTAACAGAAAACCTCCAGAGATCTCTTTCAATGAACATTTTTCTGACTGTCAGTCTATGTTTTGCTCAGAGTCTGTCAGACTTATTGGGAAGCTCCTTTAATGGTTCCTTTATACAGAACAAAAATTAAAATCACAACAAAATTCTGCTGCAGGAAACTGGACTGCTGTAGCAGTGCAGGCAGAGGCCAGAGGTGTTTCTTTCAGCTAGGGCTTACTAATCATCATCTCCTGCTGCTAATCATCTTCATCTACCACGTCTATTCTTCACTCTCTCTTGGCAAACAGCACCCTTCCTGCTGGATGATTTAAATATATAAACAGTCTCCCTAACCTACTTGTGCAGAAATGAACCAGGTTAGAAACCTTGCTGTCGGACATGGTTAATTAGCCGAGATCATTTCAACAAAAGTGGGCGAGTGATGAACCACATACGCAGTTATGCCATCAGTGCCAAAGGGACTACAACCTCTGGAAGAAAAGAGAGAGCAGTAGTGTACAGCTGGATGCAGCTACTGTTTAATCACCCTACTGCTATAAAAGCACCACCTCCAACTGCACACACAGATCCCTATCAAGGAATCCATTGGCAGGACATAAGGCCTACTGTAAAAGACATGAGGTGAATGTGAAGCCATTGTACCATGTGAAGCAGCACAGTTTTCTGTACCTTCCATAACCTCTCTTGTAAGTAGAGAATTTCAAATGCATAAGATACAAAAGGAATAAAAGAGGTAATAGGTATAATACATGAGGCATGTACATTATTTCTGCTTATTTCCAGATTAAAAAGCATGTGGGTGCTTGTTTGTGCAGGGAGGGGAGAGAAATTCACAACTATCTTGAAGAAAGGGAAACGGGGAATCTAAACCAAAGAAGAGATTATAAAGAAGGGATGGGGATCACTGTTCCAACAAACTGGACAATTTGGTCCTGTTCAGACATCTTCTTTTTCTAGGCAGAAGAGGAGCCATGAGCCTTATAGTAGCCCTCTGTTGAGTCTTAGATTTTATGCCTGTTGTCAGCTCTGAATTGCTGCCTCTAGAGCAACCTACATAAGCAAGGCATAAGTCCAAAAGGAAGACCTGCCTTAGAAGATTTTATTACTTATGTGCAGTAGGGCCCATATCAGGGTCCTTCTTTTCACTTGTACAGAAAAGGCTGTAACATGAACACAGTATAAATGTAGAGGTAATACACCCATTGATGCAGGTGTCCCTGTTTATTGATGATGACACTATGTTTTCATAGCTTTTCAAGAAATAAGATGACAATCTCATGTGGAATCTTTTGGGGATGAAAAGTAAATTATGCAGAAAAGGGAGAGGTATTTGCTTACATGCATTACAAATGTGCCATTTTTTCAGTAGCTGAGTCAAAGCTTATCAAAGATATCTAGTCCAAGTCAGAGACTAGGAACTTGTGATTGGAATGCTTATTCCTAAATAAAAGGTATAATCTGAACTAAGCCATGGCCAGCATTATTATAAAGAAGGGAGCCCATGGCATCTGTGTATCACTAGACAAAGAGATGTCTGTTTTGTCAATGAACTACTTGGGAAAAAAATTGTAGATCTGCTCATGGTTGGGTTCTCTACAGAACAGAAAATCTAGCATGCTTTCTGGATTTGTTTCCTCCTAACAGATGCAGTACAGATTTTTGGAAGCAGGGAATCATTAACACAAGCATTACAGGAGAAACTAGACTGGATTATTTCATGATGTGCAAGACGGCTAAGAGAAATATATTCTGATGAACTACTGAAAGCAGAGAGAAAATCATGGCACTTATAAGCCTCTTTCTAGTTCAAACAAACTTAGCGATAATGGATGAGTGCTTCCTTCATGAGAATTTCCCATTGGACTGAGTAGCACTGCCGAGGTTTCTGGTCCACTGCCAATGAGGATATAGCTGGTCTGGGGTTTTTTCTTTCTCTGCGAGAAGGAGCTGTCGTACAGCCAATTCAGTCTCTTTATACCATGGGGGTTACAACACTGGTAGTACTTGTACAATTCTTGTAGATCTCTCAGGAGATGCTACGGTTTCAGAGACAAATTTCTGGAACTAGGTAGAAATTCAGACTTTAAGGAGACAGTAAGGAATTAAAACACTCCAGGGAAGCATATTGCTGGAATGTCCTAACAGTAAACATCCGAAGAGCAAAGGTATTAAATTAAGCACGTTGTCTCAGAATCCTGATGTACTGACATATACTATCAAAAGGCATTTCAGGATGAGACAGAAAGGCTCTGACTATTTATAACGCAAGAGTAACAGCAGCTACGAAGACCCTTGTTTACTTTTTGCCAGCGGACAGGATTCCAAGTTAGGCTAATTGCAAATGCTGTTGACCCAATATAGATTGAATATAAACAGAGCAAATGGAGGGGTTTTTTTTCCTTTAAAGAACAACATCACACTTCCAGGGTATTTTCACTTCCCAGACACTTTCTCAGATTCCCTTTCTGACCATCTGTCAGGAGTTTGGCCTATGAAAGCCTTGCCAAGGGAAACTCTGAATTATCCCCAAGATTCAGAACTAGCTCCTTTCCTGGAGGAGCTAGAGCTGAACATTCTCTTTTTTTCTCACTGCACTTTCTCAATACATTCTTTATCTCTCTTAAATAAAGAATAACATCTACCAGGACATGTTAGCACTTGCAAGATTTTAATTCTTCCTAATTGACCCAACTCATTCTTGTTCCATTTTCTTCTTTCCTTTAACTTCTGTGCCTGAGTCTACACTTCTACTGCTTTATCTTTGCTCTGTACCTTTTGCTTGGTTTTCTCCACACCTTTTCTTTTTGACTACCAATTTTCCTTACTCACAAACCATAGTGAAGCGTCACTGTAGCATGTACTCAGCACGGATGAGGCTGCACCGCAAATACTATGTTCATTTTCGGACCCCTCATTACAAGAAGGACATTGAGGTACTGGAGCATGTTCAAAGAAAGGCAACAAAGCTGGTCAAAAGTCTAGAGCACAAGTGTTAAGAGGAGCAGCTGAGGGAACTGGACTTGTTTAGTCTGGAGGCTAAAGGGCAGACCTTATTGCTCTCTAAAACTGCCTGAAAGGAGGTTGTAGTGAGATGGGGCTTGGTCTTTTCTCCCAGGTAATAAGTGATAGAACATGAGGAAATGACCTCATTTGCGCCACGGGACGCTTAGATTGAACATTAGGATAAAATTCCTCACTAAAAGGGTTGTCAAGCATTGGAACAGGCTGCCCAGGGAAGTGGTGGAGTCATCACCCCTGCTGGTATTTAAAAGACATATAGATGTGGTGCTTAGGGACATGGTTTAGTGGTGGACTTGGCACTGACAAGTTAACAGTTGAACTTGATGATCTTAATGGTCTGTCCCAATCTAAATGGTTCTATGATTCTATGATCACTCTGGTGTAACCCATTTGTCCTTTCATTTTATCTGAGGTACTTCATTTCATGCTTTTTTTCCATTTCAGGTTCAGTTTAGTTTTAATAAAGACTTAGCCTTCTAGTGCTACACTATAATGTGTTTAGGAACATAAGGCCATCCCTATGCTCTGCCAGTTCTCCTTAGAATCTATGATACACGCTATTTCTTTTAGTATCGTATTATATGTGTCATCAATATCTTGTTTGGCCTAAAGCCACATGGCAGCCTGACAAGACTGTGCTGCAGTTTGGCAGTTCCTGTACAGGGCACAGCTGTCAGCATCTCTTAGCCTCCATTTCAGAAAATCAGCTGGTACTGGCAAGAGATCATAAGCTAAGACTAAGCAGTAACTGTGCATCCTTTTTAGCAAAGCAGAAATGGAAAAATCATTCCGGAAATCATTTTCTGTCCTAGTCTTTTTGGCAGCCCTTTCTTACTGATGGCAAATCTGATAGCTGCTGCTTTTATATTACAGCACTTCAAATCATACAGAATGGCTTGTCCTATCCTCCTTCTACTACCTGTTGCAAAAGCACAATGCTAGACGAAACACAAAAGGAAGGCTGCTCATTACATATATGAGCATATGCTCTGCTTGTTAAGAACATATACTCCAGCTGCTTCTGCAGGCTACTGTCAGGAACACAGGGAATTAGGTAACTGAAAGAGAAATTGAAGGCTGTCTGCCATGCTGACTAATGTCCTACTTTATTATTTTATGTCAGAAACTGTGAGGATCATACAATGTGAAATATAGTATCAAAGGACAAAGGACAAGAAGCAAAAAGAAGAGAAAGGAGCAGTTGAGAAGAGACATCCCCACACACACTCCTGCAAAAAAACCACACACAAAAAAAACCCTACCCCAAAACAAACAAAAAAATCCCCAACCCACCAACAACATAAAAAAACTCCAAACCAACAGCAGAAAGCAAAATAAAAGAAAGTCAGGAAGAAATGATTTACAGAGAATGCTGAACACTACCACACCTAGCTCCTTCCAGAACACCATGTTGATTTTAGTGATTATTTGATACACTGATATACTGAGAACCAAACTGGCAGCACAGGTAAAGAGGAAATACGACCACCATGCAGGAGAATGGGAGAAACAGGATAAATTCAAGACAGAGAAAATAAAGAAACGTAGAAGTAGGTAATTAGCGGTACTGAGGAAGTCTGGGGTGGGGTGAGAATGCAGAAAGGACCCATAGGTGATGGCTGCCAGAGTTAAGAGATGTTACATTAGTACAGCTAGGACCCTCAGGCAACAGAATTACTCTCACAAATAATTGCTTATCCGTACCAGCAAGGGAACTGCAATCTGGCCAGTTACTGTGAGGCACAGGTGGCACATTTGAGTGCCTCTTACCCTACTAGTGAGCACAGGACCTCCTCCAAGAGAAATCTTATACACTGAAATACTCCTGGAGCATTCATCACTGTATTTAGAGTAGATTCTCAGACCTATGCCCAAAGTTAGGTATATATGCATATACCTGATAAAGAGCACACATAGCTGAAGCATGAGTACAGCCCTTAAAAGACAATTGCGTGCTCATCCACCATGACAAAGAGGATCTGTATAATCACGCCTATATTGTCTGGCTTCTAGGATGTCACAGCTCTCCTAGCAGCCAACTAAGACCACAGAGTATCTACTCCTATGTGGGGAGGAAGGGAAGGCCCACAGAGTACATAAATGAAAAGCAACCTTTGCTGGTGTTGCAAGGTAAGTTGTCTCCTTTGGAAGAAGCATGTTAAATATTTATTAATTATAGTAAAGTTGTGATGTAGAGTGTATTTCTCACCTTGGCTATTTCATACTTGAATTGAATCCACATAGCACAGTGCCTTGCTAGCAGAATGCACTTAAATTCACCATGTCACTCTGGAGGCAAAATTGACACCAGTGGTCAAAAAGGAAACTTTTAGTAGATACCATCTTTACTCTATGAAATAAGGTTTTAGACAAGTATACACCTAATAAGCCTTATTTTCTCCAATATAATTTTGTCACATGTCCTTGCCTGTGCTCTGTTGCCTTTTTTTCTCTTACTTCTCACCCTCTGTTTTGTTCAGAAGCCTTGTCTGCAAACTGCAGGGTCACATGCAAAATGAAAGAAAAGACTGGATCAAGGGCAAAGTAACAAATCCAAATAGTAAATGATCTAATGCCTGGCAGAAGCACTGTGGATCATAGATGTGAGGACTTAGCTGGAAGAACTGATGCTGTCTGCAGTTATCTGCCCTAGCTGAAGCCGTGGAAAAAGGTGTTCCAGAATGGATACATGAGCAGCATGTGTACATGCAACCAAGACCCATGTGAACTGATTGGTTTGCAATGGTGTGCTTCACAGAAATCAAGATGTTACTTCCTGAAAGCTGCTCTCTTAGAACCTCTTGCAAAGCCTTTCCTGTAAGAAAAATTAAAGCAGGAGAAATTACATATGAGTGACTTTCAGGAGTTCTGTTTTTTCCATAAGTCATTATGATGGAAAGTCGCAAAACACAAGAGTTACGACCGCAGATATTAAGTGTTTGATTTAGCTGGCAAGGTTTTCAGTCTGACCCCTCAAATCCACGTATGTCTTTACACTAGCTTTTGGTCTTATTATTTAGTGACAAGTGTAGATGCACTCACACACACACAAATGCAGTAAATACATGCTGACTGCAGATGTGCAAATGCCCAGGACCTTTCGGCCTTTGTTTTGTGAAGATCAGTGCCAAAATATCAGAATTACAAAGATGTTAAAACAAAATACCCACTGCAAGCATAGCATTAATTTGATCTCAAAAGGAAAAAGGACAAAGACCTGAAATCTTTCTGTGCCTCAGTGGAAAACCAAGTGACACAGGGAAAACCCAACAGCAGATTCTTAGGAATTGGTATGACTCTTGTGGGAGCCAGAGGTAGCAAATGGAATAAGATCAATCTAAAATCTCAAAAAGCCTGCGTATGTCTAGATCTCTTTCAAAAGATATGTTTTATCACTTGGATATTTCACTTTCAATGACAGAAAAATCTTCAAAATGATTATAAATCTAGTTGGATTTCGGAAAGAACATTAAATTCTGAGATCATAATCAAGCTTTTTTAACTCAACAGAACTCTCTTGAAACCTTAACTTTGTAAGATACTTAAGCAAGTGCTTAATGGTAATCACCTGCTGAAATCGGTGGGAGGACTAGCATGCTTACAATTAGTATGAATGCTTAAGCACCTTGCATAAATCGAGACCTATTACTCTCAATACATATTGGGAGTCTGTCAAGAGATGACTTTCTGGTGGCATTCTGCTATTCCTACTTCCCAACTGTTATAATATAGACTTGCAGGTCCACAGATTCAAAATGCATTAGTATTATGTTTGCAGCTGCAATGAAAACCACGCTGAAGCTTTGGAGTCTGTTATTTGTCAATACAATTATTGTCTGCCTTAGCAGACATTTGTCTCTCATATTTTTTAAAGTATTTCCACCTCTTACGATGAAAGTAGAGCTTACTACTTATCATCCCACAAAAATAAAATATTTACTTGTGTTTTGGGTTGTAGATGTATTCATGAATATAGGGAGGTATTTCTTCAATTAATGGCAAAATCTAAGGATTGTTCACTGCCTCTGTTATAATATCCAGTAGTGTCATAAGCAGATTGTCTATCATTTCTGTCACTCCTAAGCACACTATCTGCCCTGACAAGCAGAGCTGCCATGGCTCAATCTTGCCACTACTCTTACTTGACATCTCCGTAGAACCATCAAGGGATACTCTGAAAACAACTGCCAACATGTCTTTGACATGTTTTTTGTTGTGGTTGGGTTTTTTCCTTATCCAGCTCTGACTGTGCCATTTCAATGAACACTAGACATGGAGCGTGAAAAACAAATAAGTAAAGTGAAAAATATAATGAAAAAAAAATAAATCAAGGCCTAAAAGAAATAATGTGTTTTAAAGAACCTGTGCATAATAACACCATTCATCCATCCTGGATGTTGCAGGTAAGGCAGTAATCGTAGTGTCAAAATCATCACACAAAAATTCTTCATCTTTAGCCAGCAGAAAAGCTCTTCTTAATCTTCTCGATGATGGCCAGGCTTGTCATTGTTCCAAGCTGATACACTCTACTTCAGTCTGTTTGGGTCTAATTCAAAGTTCTTAGAAAAACTGCAGATAAATTAGAGTTCAGTTGGCTATTTCTGATGCAACAAGACTGAAAGACAGTATAATGTTCCAGATCTTCCCATCTGCCAATATCTCCCCATTTACTAGGCTCAATTCAAAGTTCTGTTAAAAGTAGGCACTATCTGAAAAGAGTGGTACTCTTTAGAAGTTATGTTTGTCAGGAACTGTGTGATTGGAAGAGCACAGCCATAAACATGCAGAGCTAAAGGAACAGGCCCCTGAGTACTAGGTCTCCCAAACTAAAGGAATGCAGGCAATGTATGACTCTAAGATCATCAAGCCCAACCATCAACCTATCATCACCACCATGTCATTAAGTACCACATCTACATGTTTTTTGAACATGCTACTACACTCACAGTTATTATTTACAGGAAGTATACAGACAACTGGAGATGAATCTAAGCTTTTTTTTCTGTCCATTCTGGATAATACATAGTGTTGAATTCTGGACTGAAAGTGCACATTCACATTAGTTTATATAAACTAGGCCACCACACCTGGAGATCTTGATATACTATACTCCAGCCAGCTTCTTGGCATCTACATTCCTTTGCAGTCCCTGATCTTTGGAGTAGAATCATAGAATCACAATCATAGAATAATTCAGTTTGGAAAAGAACCTTGGGATTGCTGAGTGCAACCATTAACCTTATTCTACAAAGTTCACCCCTAAACCATATCCCCCAACACCACATCTAAACGACTCAACCACCTCTCTAGGTAGCCTGTTCCAGGTTTGGGTTTTGCAAGAGAAAGCAGTCTGAAGGCTGCTCTAATTTCTTAAGGCAGTAAGTCATCAGTGAAGCCATTCCATCATCAGTACATGTTGAGGTACAACACGCTTGTTGGCCTTGTTAACATGTGTGCTGTGTATCTCCCAAGCTATGAAAGGATATGATCAGCAACAGAAAAACTGTAATACATAGGCAACTTGAATACCTTTATATCTCATCTCACTCTCATGGCTAGGCTTTGCGAACGAAGATCCTGGACCTTTATATATAGCCTCAGCTATGCAAGGTGAATTCTTACCTGGCTCTTAAATAGCAGCAAAGGGAACAGAGCAGGACTGAAAGTCTGTCTCCTGTTTTAAAGTTAGCAAAGCCTAGGCAAGGAAAAAAACCTGTGTTTCATACTGTGGTTGTTCATGTTACGGCAGTGTATTAAATCCATTGTAAATTTAAACGATTAGTATACACTACATCTCCAGGTATCTCCAGTAAATCCTAGAACAGGAAAGTATATCCAGCTGTTTCTGCTCTGCCAAAGTTAACTATTATTACAGCACAGAGACATAATATTAATTTTGTCCCAATGAAATTGGCTGGCATATGTGTTTCTCTGAGCCAGGCAACAGGTCATTACTGAAATAGCAAAACAAACCTGTTCACCATTCTTGTTCCAGCACATTGCATTTAGATTTTAAGATCATAACTGTTGGATTCCTCTCCTGCAATAATGTACAAGACCCACTCTGCCAGAAGCTATATTCTTTCATAAAATGACTTTGCTATATCTTCCTTTTCCAGACCCATCTCAATATAACAGTGCTGCAGACAATGCCAAATATCCTTCATTCATAATTAAGGTGAAGGCAAGTGGTACAAATCTCTAATTATGCTTTATGTCATATTTATTTTCTAGTGAATTATTAAGTAACGATTTATAGCTCAAATTCCATATGTGTACCTGCTAATTCAGGGGGAAAAATATCAGCCCTTCAAACTCATTCAGCTAATGGGCACTGCTAATTGAAAAAATGTTCTCTACACATATCACTAACTTTCCAATCACTTACTTGTAGAGAAGTTTAAAAACTGAAAAGAAGAAAAAACAAAACCTTAGGTATGGTGCTATGTTGAGTTCTCCCTCCTCTGTGTGGGCAGCAGGCAGAAATCAGTGGCAGAAATATCATGTCATCTCATATTTGTTTCTACCGAAGCAGGAGGTTGTCAAGAACAACAATTGAAGTTTGAAAAGTTTATATCCCATGCATTCTTTTTAATGCCTACTGTGATTCCTGCAGGCAAGATGATTTCTGCAGTGGCACATCTTGATGATCTCGCTCTGAAAAGCACTAATCTCTTAGGACTAGGATTTCAATAAACTTTTAATCAAGGCAACAAAAATGTGTTTGAACCTGAAAACATGTCCAGATTCTTTCACTTAATTGAATTCTTCCTGCAAAACAGGTTTCCCTCTCAGAACTAAGGCTGTCTCCTGTGCTGGATAACAGTCCTTGCAAGAATCTTCTCTCCATCCTGAGATACTGCTTTTGTGTAAGGACTGATGCTTTGATAGTAGCAAAGCCAATTCCTGAGCATCATGAAGCAAGGAAAAGCAGTATCAGAGACTACCTACTGCAAGAGCTGCACTACCAAACCCTGTAACCTTTCTTCCCTACTTTCCTTTTTTTTTTCGTGTCTGTGGTTTTCTTTGTAGGTCCAAGTAATTTCTCTTCCCAGTGCAGGCTTTACTGCATGGATTGTGAAGTTAGACAGCTTGGCTGTCTCTGATACTCATTTTTGTGTGCCCTAAAAATAATTTTGGTTGAAATTACCACATATTTTGATATACTGACATAGTGGAGAGGGTCTGGAAATCTAAAAACTGTTCTTCTTTCTAAATCCAGGTCTTTGGGGAGCTGATTTATACTTTTTGACCTGTTCTAGCTAGCAATACTGAGAATCAGTCCTAAGCAGTTGGCCTACTCTTTTCAACACTCCCTAGAGTATCTGTGTAGAAATGAGGCAGAATGGCTGCTTTGCACACATCCACCCCTCTGTACCTATCCCTAAATATTAAACAGCATTTGACAATATTTGCCATATACAGTGGCTGTAAGGAGTGCTAGAAGGATTGCTCCTCTCTGGTTCTCCTGAGGCATTTTGGTCTGTTCTTAGAAAACCTCCTGCAACTGATACCATGTCAGTCCATCCACCACCGGCGCAGAGAAACAAAGCAGAAATTTGTCCTATAGAGTACAGATATGCACCACAACTTTGCCTTCAAAGCTGTTAACTGGATGCTTTCTTCACTGACATTTATTTTTCATAATGCATTTGGCTGCCATATCCACATGCCTAACCTTGGCCTCAGAGCCACCATAGATTTTGGGCTATAGGATGTGAATATGACATAAATGAAGCCTGCAAACACATTCTAGACCTAAGAGGAAAAAACAGAGGAGCAAGTATTGCTTTGCCAACACTTTCGCTAATATCAGAAAAACTATTTAGTACATAGTATTTCACTGACCCTAAACCTTGTAATAATTTAATTTTTCATTGTTAACACTTTACAAGTGACTCAATAATTTTCAGGAAGGAAGATAAAAGAACTAAGCTTTTAATTGAATTTAAATAATCAGTTCATAAAGTACCATATATTAACCTCATTGTCTGCTTCAGGAGTCTAACCTCTAAAGTTGATACAAAAGTAACCCGAATCCCCCCGTGAGGTCTATTCATATCCATTAATGCTGCAGTACAAGATACTGTAGGTTTGAGTTGGTTGCCATTTCTTCAGTATCCAAAACATACTCTCAGCAGAGTGCAGGACACCACTGGGACTCATTTAACTGACTTTCACATTAATTTTGCTGTGCTGTGAAGAGCAAAGACAAAATCAATGTCCATCAGTGATTATTCAAGGTAAAATATCTAGTGATATTGAATACCAATGGTAGTAGTGAGCATTAAACTTACTTAGGGATTGTGGGGTTGACAAAGCCATTTATTCCAGTTTCTTTTAATTTTCAACGAGCCATGTGAATTTAGAAAAATGTAACAATTACAGTAAAAATACTGGCTTGCAGTTCCTGGGAAGTTAGATTTTAAATCAACAAAAAGTATTGTATATATAAACTTTTTTGTGGTGCGCAGTTCAAGGAAGGTTTGAATCATGGAAGGACATGCTGAATCTTTGCAAAGAACATTTTGTGACTGGGGGAGTTAGTCTTTGTAACAGCTGTATTAATTTTGGCAGTGGATTACTTATTTGTAGCTTCAGTGCTCAGAGTGTTGGAAAGAAATGCAACTTATGTGACAGCTGTCTCACAACAGTTCTGTTCACTGTCTTCTCTCATTTTCCCCAATAAAACATGTCTGAAAACCTAAGTTTATCAGATTTCATCATTTAACTTAAAACATTGTAAATATAGCAACAAGCAATGAGCATAAGGGTTTCTATTGACAGTTTTCATGAGCGTTTCTCAAGTCTCCCCTTGAAATTCTCATAAGCTTATTTTTCTTTCCTCCCTGAAATTTCCCTGTTATTATTCCAATACTATTGGTTATGTCCAACATTCATCTGAGCTCTTTAAAGCACAGCATTTATCTTGACAAAATATAACTGATAGCACAGTTCTCATCTCATGTAAGCCACTGACATAAAATCAGATCCATTATGCTTAGAAGGCTTCATTAGTATTGAATTTCAATGGAAATTATTTTCTTTTATTACTCCAAATCAAATTTTAAAAAACAAATATCATAACTCAATGGAAAACATACTTTGAAAAGAAGTCTGGATTACTTGTTAGTCTTGTTTACCATAGAAAATAATTTATCTTATATGGATGGTGGGCAGCTTTTAGACATAAATTGGTGTCAGAAAAATCAAACTTGCTACAAATAGTTTGAGGAAAATATTTAACCACCCCTCATGGTCTCATCAGTAAAGACCATGTTCCCATTAGAAAAGACCATGTTTTGGAATAACATCAATGCAGGAGAATTAAATCAGCCAGTTTTGAATGCCTCTAGACAAACACTAGCAGCAATACTGAGAACCATCTTGCAAAACTGCTTTTTATTGGATCCTTACAGCAGTATCCAAAAGGTGACTGATATACAAGTGGTGAAACATTGTCAGTTAAGCCAAATATTGTCATTTCAGATTTGGAATAGCTTTGCAAAGATGGTGTTTTGAGATGCTCTTGGTTTACAACAAACTAAGGAATAAAACTAACATATTCAGCACCTCTTAAAATCACAGTAGCTTGAAAAGATAGTGTGCATAGTGTCATCAACAGAGGGTTGGGTTTTTTCACTGTAAAGAAACTCAGTGTATTAAAAGGGCACAAAGAAACCGGGAGAAAGCAAATGAGTCCTTCTGAAAACAAAGACTAAGCTCACAACAATGGTGCATGCAAGCAGAGCAAACAGCCAAATGGGAAACACCACTAAAAGGGTCTAGTAAATGACATCTTTGATTTTCTTGTTTTTCAAGCTGTAAGCACTATTCACTGCCTTTGACCTACAGCAAAATCTTGGTCATAAGATACAGAAGGAAATGAAATAGGATTTAAACAAGCAGAATCTTCTTAAAAACATAGGCCACTGAAGGGGATGGAATTTTTCTTCTATCTTCAGTTTACACTTTGTCCTTTATTCTTAAAATTATTAACTAATTAAATTCTTTCTTCTAAGTTAAATTCTCACTGAATATTTATTTCTATTCTAATGATACTTTTTTTGCATCTAGCCGTAAAAAGACTAGCAGTATTTGAACACATTAATCTCTGCAGTTAAACAGATAATAAAACCCCTACAGAGCCTCTTTCATACCACAACTGTTTCATTGTTTAAAGTGGCATCACCTTCCAATGCCCTAATCCTATACTGTGATCTGCCCTAGCAGAAAATGCATCTGCCTAGCTGTCCAAACCACAGCCAAGACCAGAATGTTTTCAAAGTGTTACAAGGTTTACTGTACACATCTGCTTGAAAATTAAGTTAATAGAAGCTGAGTCAGAACCTCCCAAATACAGCTAGAAAATGACAAAGTCAAAGAAAGCAAAGGAGAAGAGGCAGAGTCTGACACTTGGATAATAATTAGCTATATTCAGGAAATCATACATCAACACTTCAAAATTACTGGACACAGTTATTCGATGTTAATACATTTTAATTGCTCATTTATAGATAAGCACATTGATATTATTGTCTCAATCCACACACTCAAACACAAAGTGCCTTTCCCAAAGTGACAGTCTCAGAATCAGAACTAAGACCAGCTCTCCTGCCTTCAAATGCCATGCTCAATTAACTAAACCATAGTACCCCAGAGGAACAGAATCTGTGCTCATACAGGAAAATCTGTGTGCATGCTACTCAAGGAAATTAAAGTGCAGCTATAAATCTCAGCTAGTAGCTGCTGTCTGGCCAGCTGCCCAAATTAAGGCCAGAGGTGTCCTCACTATGAAAGAAAATATTTGCTGCTTGTAAATTGATTTTTGTTTCTTCTTCCAAAGGAAAAAAAAATCAGCCATGCATATCCAGCCTCCTCAATTTAAAATGTCACACAATACAGCCTCACAATCATTCAGGTGACACTCTAAGTTTACCTCATGCAATGCATAGTAAGTTCAAGGGACACACCAAGGACAGTTCAGTGACATGTTAATTATATCTCCAGCACAAATATCCACTTAGAAAAAATGTATGTAGTTATATATATCCCTTTAGAAGGACAAGAGACTAAGGAGATTGTTCTTTTGTTCTTATTTGAAAAGAGCCATTGAACACCCCTCAGTTACCAGAAGAGGCAACAACTTGACAATATACACTTAGCTTAAATCCACTTCCTGAAAAAAGTCTGTAGAGTGTCAATATATATACAATAATATATTGGTGGTCCTGTGCCGTTCAGCTTCAAATGTTTGAAATAGAGATTTGTGGCTGAAGTTGATAATATTCAGGTTCAGGATGTGGCTTTTCAAAGAGTACTTCTGAAAACAAATGCAATGTGAAGCAGGCTCATTGGTTCAGAAAATCTTGAATTATGTATCTTCTGTGGAGGGAGCAATTCGACTCAATTTCTCTTATTATTAGTCAGGACATTTATACTTCTGCTGAAGAAAAGTTCATAAACTGAGATTTGCCCAAGATGAATGAGCTATAATACGCCTATCAGAAGCTGTCTAGTGTTTTATCTTTCATTATAAATTTTCAGTGTTTCATTTTTCTATTGGCATACTAGGTTGTTAACGGAGATGTCCAAACGGATCATGTCAAATTGTATCCCCACATATATAAAATGCAGTATGTCACCATTTAAGAAAAAACAATTCTCAGGCCAGTTTATCACTGTTACTATCATCCGCATAGGCTTCTGCAAGTGTCTTTATCAAAAAGGTTTAAAATGGTTCTTTTGGCATCATCTGGAGAACTATATTCTCTCAGAAGCACATTTCTGTCCCTTCCAAACTGATGACAGATTTTTAACTGCTGGCATCAATAAAACAAATTTCTTTCCAGCACATGATCTCCATAGAAAAAAAAAATCTTCCAAGCATATAGTTTTCTCTAATGTTTGACAGACATTTCTGCACCATAATGTAGAGTGAAATGTACTGTATCATAATACATACATACCTGAGATAATAGTTTTAAACTCTGGAGTCTGGGGGTCAATTACAGTTTAGCAGTGGCAGCAGAGAATTTGGTGTGCACTGCAAAACCTGAGTGAGGACTTACATACATATTTTAACAGTTTTCCTGTCCTGAGCTCTATGTTGATCCTTAGGTCAGTTACAGGCATCCTAACTCAAAGTTAAACAAGCTTTATACTTACTGCAACATCTGCAGAACAGATATACTAAACTCAAGATGAACAGAGAACAGTCTTGAGCTCCATTACTAAATCTTGTTGTATCACATTAAGAAGTAAATCGTGAGAGAGCAGCTGATGCAGTTAGTTGGTATTTTTTAATTTAATAAACTGTCCCTCAGTTGTTAATCTTTGTAGACCTGTAACTTGCCAACCAATAAAATGTTCAGGTTTAGGCTATCCCACTGATACTACTGTACTCTTTGTAATGCTCATCTTTAACAATCTATTTCTTTCATTACGGTGTCTCCCTAGCAAAAAATAATGCTAAAAGGGTTTTTGTATTGGTAGTTATCTTAAACCACTACATATTTTGCTGAATAAATGGGAAGAGATTTGGATGTGACTTTGGAAATTAGTTTTAATAAACTGTCAGTCCCTCAATTCAGTGAAATGTTTGCCAGAAATTAATATTTGCTATCATCGAATATTGCACCACATTTCAAGGGCAGAATAAAAACATACTTCTAACTCAAACCAACAAAAATTGTAGGAAGAATCCCTTCAAAAATAAAGAGTTGAAGGCCATGTCTTACAATGCCTTCCCTACTTCCTCTTCTGTGTTTTCCATGCCCTTGGCAAGGTGAGCTTTCCGACAAAAAGTCTTTTGAGGGCAGCCAGGGATGCAAAAGCATTGAAGTAAAATGGAGTAATCGTGACATTACTGTTACCAGTTGACATGGTTAAAAGCCCAGGCACACATTACGTTTAAGAATAATGCAGCCCAGAGTATTTTGTCTTTTTCTTAGTACAAGCACTGAGTAGCTGATGTTCTGAAACAGTAGCTCAGAGAAAGTTACCAAATAATGCCATATGATGCTTTTTTTTTTTTATCTAGTACTTTAAAGATCTAGTTAAGTCTGATGTCAGTGAACTGTAATATTAAACAGTATACATATACAAGTCTCTTTCTTTGAAAGAAACAACTGGATGCTCATTATTTGTGAGGCTCCACAAAGTATAGCTTCTAGACAGTTTAACATATATTTCACTTTAATCACTAATTATTTGCACATAGATGTTTCAGCCCAGTAATTTGCTTTTAACCATCAGGAGGTAGCAGAGTTGGTTCCTGAAAGGCATTAGGTTCAGAGACCCTTAAATACCTCAGGATACTTTGGCTAATGCAGTATTTTCCTCTTCACTTCCTGCTGATTATTCTAGTAATTTTAACCCTGGCAGACACTGTTCCAGCACAGTTGATCCCAGTTTAACATTTTAAACAACCAGTTTTATTCCAGTTATTCATACAACTGGACCAGACAGTTACCAGCAGTACATACGAGATTTTTCCATATGCTCCAATGCCTAGAATACTCTTTTGTTCAATGAAGATATGGGCATGCACTTTACCTCTGACTTCAGCTTTGGATTATCTGAAAATTACCAATCACAACAAGATTCAGATATTGCTAGTATTGTAAACAATAGAGAAATCTCAGGACTTAAGCAGCAAGGAGTGTTGATTTTTTAATGGAACCCTAGGAAATACACTTGGTTTTTAACTTTGTCATTTTAATGGTGACTGTATTAATACACAAAACCACTGTTCTAACCACTTATTCACAGAAAGTAATTTCATTTTAAAATTAAATGTTGACAACAAGTTTTCTGCAGATCTGGAAAGGAAGAAGTGGAAATAGGTCTTTCAAGACAGGATTGATATCCAGAGAGAATACTCTCTTTATAGCCACCACCTAGCCATTTGCTATTTGGCTTCAGAAAGCAGGACTCAAAGGCCACAAGTGGTATTTGAGTACCACAGATCTGCTTCTTTTCTGGAGGGTCTTTGTTTCCACAGTGGAAACAAAGTGGATGTTGGCTCTGGTAGTACCTAAAAGAACTATGCAGGAAGGCTCTCACATCAGCACCACACAGCTCCCTTTTTTCTATCCCTAATGAGAAATTTGCTCTTTTACTTCAGTAGCAAAGTACATAAGCAAGCTGAAGAATGCCTGTTCTTCATAGGAATAGTACAAAATATTCAAATACTCAAACACTTGTGTATTATTGGAGTAATATTTTCAGTAGGAAGACATCAGCAGGTCTGTAGTTCTGTGGGTGTAGCAGTAAAATTCCAGAACTAAGACTACTGTTATCATCAATGGCTTCGCCAAGGAAATGTCAGCAATGAGGTCCAAGAAGCACAGATACTTCATAGGAGGATGGCTTCTACTTCCAGGCACAGGCAGTTGCCATGATGCACCTCGCGCCAGGGCTCAGCCTCTTTGCCAGATGAACATCTGAAGAGCTCTTGGGTTTTTAGATTTGTATTTTGCACTCACTCTGCAACCTAATTTCATGCTGTGTTATGCCATTTTACAAGCTTCTAATTCATATCATGAATTCTTGCAGACAAGTATCAGACCTTGGTTTTATTTCTATAATTGTCACAAATGCCAGGTTGAATAAGCAGCTGCAAGGGTATTTTCACTCAGGGGACTCTCCTCTTTCCATTTTGAAGAGGCTCTCTGTATGCCATCCTTCATGGAGAGGCAGCACAAGCTCTGGGTCCTTTGTAAGCATACTTACTAACTTACATAGCGTACTAACCTTGAACTAACTTTCACACAAATACAAGCCCTGCAAAGGTGTCATTCTGACAGTTACAGTGGGTCAGAAGTGATGTAAGAACAAGTAACTTCTTATTTAGATAAAAATAAGATACAGACAAATATATTATGTATTATTTAAATCAGCTTTAAAATGTATAGTTCTTGCCTGTGCTTAGAATTATCTACCAACAATTTCTTTCATCATTGACAACGTATTTACCTTTATAGAAAAGAAAGTACTTGATACAAAAGGAAACAGGAAAATTACTTCTGAAACTGTATTATTGTTTGTGAAGCTCCAGAACACAAACTAACAACAAGGAACTGTTTTAATTTGCAAAGAATTCCTTGAGTGATTACTTCGTTTTCCTGCAATTTAGATCTGCCAGCTTGGAAATGGCTATTTAAAGGTCTGTGAGTGTTGTCAGCATCATTTTAGAACTGCATAGTTTTATATTAGCAGTAGGTGCTTTCACAGTCAGCTTGTATCTTGACTGTTTAAATCTCCTAGTTTTACTAGGCAACACAGATACCTTGGGATGTATCTTCCACTTGGCTGAGGCTTGAAATCCTTTTCTGGTGGCGTAAGTTGCCTGGTAAAATGTGTGCCTATCAAATAAATTGCACCCACAGTCCAATGAATGGTGCAAAAATGCATATCCCTCAAGGTTTTAATAATTAAAACTCCCTTTAAATATGAAGCTAGCTTATTGCTTTTGAAATTCATTCCGGTTCCCTCATGGATCATATTTTGATAAAATGGACTTTTTCATGAATATTTTTAAATTTTATTTTGCCAAAGTCACATTTTCAACTGAAAACATATAAAGGGAAACTGTTGAAAGTAGCTCAAACTAGAACACTGCAACCTAAATGATAAGGCCAGCAGTCTGTTAGGATCACCTTCAAGGACTAAATTTATTTATGATGTTAAAGCAGGCTGAATTTAACACTCCAAAAATGGTAAGTCAGCATGATTAATATCTGTGGAGAAAGGACATTTCCCATAAAGACAAAAGGCCATGCCTGTGTTAGTTGGATCCCATGGAGCTCTGATGAGCTGGAGGTGTTTATAAAAGTCTCTGTGAATATTCCTGCTTAATTTGTTTTTAATGTATGGTAAGCCTCCCCAGAAATATTCACATTCAATTTCACCTTATAAATGGAATGATGTCTTTCATATTCTCACCAATCATCTGAGGATATCTGAAGACATCCAAAATGCAGCTTTTACAAGATCCACTTGCAGGGTTCCTTAGAATTTTAAATGCTAGGTCACTGCCATCATAGACTATGACACTGCCTGTCATTAATGGTTCTCCTGCCTTCCTCAAACACTTAAGCACTCCCTTTTTTCCCCCATACTATTTCTATATATTTTCCAACAGGAAAGAGTTCCCATTAATTTATTAACATCTACACTAAAAAAAAACACGTGAATTTTTCTGTATTACCTGGGAACATTTTCATAGACTTTAGCAAAAGGAAGGGATTCCAAAATACTTGTGGTAGTTAGTAGGCAGTTGGACTTCCTACGGTAGTCTGAGAAACTGCCTGTTCCTCGAACAGACATCACAAGTTATTTTTGATCCTCAGAATTTTTTTGTTTAATTACTATGTCACCCATCCTCCATACCAACGTATAAAAGATGGTGTCTTATTTGTCTATTTCCTAATGAAGCCACAGCTCTCCTTTTGGTTTAAATAATGCTACGGAGTCATTTAACTAGCTAGAGAGAATGTGCAAATTATATCATAGTTATCTATAATATAACAAATTGAGTATCTTCACAAAGAAAAAAATTATGGCCATGATGTCCTATCAAGGGTATAACAGAAGAAGATTAATGTCAATAGGAACTGTAATTTACATATGCCATAGTTTTCTGGGTATGTAACAGTGTCTGAACTGACTTCTGCTCATTTTTTAGGACTATATTTTTTGTTATTACTGATTCCACTGGATGTCCTAAAAGAACACCATGATGCATTTATATCCTTAGAGGTTGCTACTGTCAAAAATAACAGACTCATAAGATGCTACAACACTGACTATCTTCAGCTTTGAACTAAGCCTCGGTCCAGAGGAATTGTCAAACCTGGTCTCACTTTGGCCATATTAAATTATTGATGGTGTGACTGCACATCTCTGTGTATGCCAGTCTGAGATTTTACACGGCACATGTGAAATTACAGATGGCACAGGAGAAAACATGATGTGTTTTAAACCCAAGCCTTCAAAGATGATCTACTGACTCAGGATGCAGTCGAGAACAAATTTTTGATACATTGTATAAGCTATAGGCAGCAGAAAAATCAACAAGATTGGATAGTGCTTGCTTTACGAGGTTGCACAAAACTATGTCATCCCAGAATCAACATACGAAAGTGGTCAGATGCACAGGCATCTTTCTCTCAAGACTCCCCTTTACTAAAAGGAAGATAGAGAACAGCCTGTACTAGCTCTTTACAAGATGCAGCATCGATACCTGCTTGGGTTTAGCTTCTGTTTGATGGAGTGGACATTGTGGCCAGGATTGTTTCCAACACTTTGTCTGATCTTTTCCTAAGGATTTCTATGTGCTCCCTAATGTTCTACAACACAGAAGTGAAGAAATAGTGGAAGTGAGATCTCATTTCCTGCTTGTGTTATGATGGTTTGTTGTTTATGCTAAATAAATGCCTATCATAAAATGTGAACTTATCAATAAAAGTTTTGCCTACATTTTTTTTGGAACTAGTCTTCATTGGGCTGATTTTGGACTCAAGATACAAATTCAATACACAGTACAAAGGTTTCCAGAGAGAAATACTGCTGGAAGATCAGTACCATGCTTTACTGTAGCTTAGCTGCTCTACACATAATGCCTTGTCCAAAGGGAATGTCAAAATATTTTACTCCACTAGGCTGGTAAAAGTGAAATGTTCTAAATAAAAAAAGACAGAGAAATAAAAAAACTAATAATACCTGATCAATGAACTCTAGTAGTCTAAATGGCTTGACACTAGTCACTATTGATGTGTGGGGTACAGTAAGTAAAGAATATTGAATGTCATGTTGCCCAGCAATGATCAGCCCTAGTCTGGGTCATAATAACAAAATACCAGAGGTGCCAAAATAAATCCAGGCCAGTTAGAGTTTGAAACAAGAGAAGCTAGGCATTTGTTTTGCTCGCTTGGCAGTAGTTTATTGAAGTAACCTACACTGTCAGACACAGGATGTAATCCTGTGTAGTTGATGCAGCAGTAGAACAAGGAAAATGGGATATGGTAGAACCTTGCACATCCTTGCAGAGTTCAATTTTGGACTTGCTACAACATCAGTCTCAAAGAAAGGGTGATCACCTACCGTTCCTGGGAGCACACTGGGGGAGCACAAAGAAGGGACAGACCATGTCCATTAACTCCAATTAATGTAACAAATCTCCCCTGAATGTTGTTCAATTTTAAGTCCAGAGGTGTATTATTTTCCCTTATCAATCTTTCCTTCAAGCCATTAGGAGTCTGTGTCTTTCTTTCCCCACAAATACAGATTCCACACAAATGTGGTCCCACAGTAGGAAACTATACAGTATAGTATAGAAGAACCTTTTATCAAACTTAAAAAGGATTAATGCATTTCTTTCAGCAAAAGCTCTGCATGTCTTCTAACTCAAGCAGTTTGTAAAAGAGCAAGGTTTTTTATTAAAAATGCAGGTAAAGTCCAATTATCCAACATGAAATCTCAAAGCTGTTTGTCTGGGATCAAAACTGAATGTGGGAGAAGCAGCCCTCTCAGTAACACATGCTCGAATGTCTGTGCAAGTATTTTGTGGACAAGGAAGCCACTGGAAAAAAAAAAGATCTCCCTGTTGAACATCTCAAGCTAGTATTGGTTTCAGCTTTTGGGACAGGGTAGCTTAACTGCAACAAAGCACCATGTCCAACAGAGCCTGTCATGATTTCAATTTTCATAATGAAGATATGAACAGTTCTTTTTAGAAAATCTTTTACCAGCCACTTTTCCCTGTGCTTTTTAGAGCAGTAAAATGAAAATTAGGATCTATTTCATGTCATTGTTCAGAACCACAACCCATAAAAGCATTAGGTGTTACAATGGTGGATATTGCAGAGCTGAATGTTGGACATTCAAGCTCTCACAACTACTGTTATGGTGGTTTTAGAAGTTACTTGCCCAGCTGCACTCTCTGATCCTCTGCCAGTTTACCACTCCTACAGCAGAAGGAAATGTATGCTCAGTCTTCAGCCATCACACTGCAAAGCCTGACATTTTAGCCTAAATCCACCTTCACGGTTGTACAGATGAAGTATTCTGACTCAGGAACTTTGGTGATGGTTCAACAATAGTGTTTACCTTACCTTCACCTGAAGGTGCCCCCTGTAGCAGAAGCAAATTGATACCTTCTCTTTAAAAAAGTAGTTCCAAGGCCATTATACTATCTTAACCTGCCAGTGAAGGTAATATTCTGAATAACACACTAATATTTTTTAACTCGGCTCGTAATAAAACTGAGGATTATATCACAATTACATTAGGGAATCATATGGATAAAGAACTGTAAATAGAGAGTTAAAATCTTGCATTGACATTGAATCTAAAATTAAAAACAAACAAGATAAACTGTAGCCAGAACAGACTCCTACATAATTTGGATTTCGATGCATTACTTTGCAGCTAATCAAAGTCCCCTTTCTTTTAACCTTAATTGTTTGAATCTCTCTCCTGCATGAATGTCAATACGAAGCAACAGTTAAGGTCAATGAAAGTGCCCTGCTGTTCACACCGTGTCCTTCATCAACACGTTGTATTTGTTGGAAGCCAAGCAATGAAACACTGAAGTGACATCGGCAGAACTTACATTCTTGAAATCACAAGGGTTTTTTAATACATTTCAATTAAACGTGGAGCTTGTTGACAGACTCCATGAACTAGAGACACCTTGGTAAGCACAGTGGGGAGGCAGGGAGCTGTGAAATGCCATTACATGTAACTGAGCTGGATAACTGTGATACAAGTGAAAGCAGAATCATTGTCTTTGGGATGTAATAAAAGATATGTGCCCCTCAAGAGGTATTTCATTGATAAAGGGACAATAATGTTGATATTTGGAAACTAAATGCCAAATAAACAGAGGCATAGGAGCATTTACTACCACTATTACCATGACTGAGTACTGTATTTCCACTGCTGTCTGTAAGAATTGATAAGGCTCAGTAGTTGTGACTATCAGCCTCCATTCTGAATCCCAGCCACGATGCTGTTCACTCAGTGACAGAACTAGAGGCAATGGGAAAAAACTAGCATACAGGAAGTTCCATCTTAACATAAGGAGGAATTTTTTTACTTTGAGAGTGGTGGAGCACTGGAATAGGCTGCCCAGGGAGGTGGTTGAGTCTCCCTCTCTGGAGATACTCAAAACCCAACTAGACATCGCCCTGTGCAACCTGCTCTAGGTTATCCTGCTCTTCAGGAGGGTTGGACTAGATGATCTCCAGAGGTCCTTTCCAACCCCTAACATTCTGTGATTCTGTGACCAAGAAACAGCTCAGCTGCTTTGTCCCTGGTTTTGCCGTGGAATGAGGGTAACAGAGGTGCTGGAAATACTAGGTGTTAAAATTGCTGGAGCATCCCAAATATCCACCAGTAGGTTTTTCTGGTTTTCTGACAGTGAAAGCAATTCTCACCTCAGGAAATTTTAAAGGATACAGAAAAACTTGCACGGGTACACCACCATGGGGGGGAAACCAGGATTAGTATCTAACGATGAAAAATGTACATAGTTTGTGCATATCCTGATAAAACAAATTTCAAAATGCTTTTTACTGTCACCACTGAAGTATCTCATTAATCAATCAGTAATGCTCTTGCTCTATTACAGATTACTTGAATATCACCTCTGTTATTATCATTACTCATTAGCCCCAAATCCTCTACAACCCAACATGCCTTATCATCATGTGCTTTTTCTCTAGCATTCAGTCAGGCAACCTCATCACTCACCACTGAAATGTTTTGTGAGAGAGCAGATTCTTGATTCCAGAGATGAGGACTGGGGAGGGTTAGCCAAGTAACAGACCTTACAAATATCCTGTATTACATGCCTTGGCCACTTCAGTGCAACATGACAAGAGACTCTCAAGCAACAATCTTTTTAAATTAATATATATATATATTTTTATTTTTTTTTTACAATACTGGAGAGCCGTAGCATAATATTTGTACAAGAATTTAATTTACCTACTGCCAAATATGTTTCAAGGTTTTAATGGTGTCCCTTAGACATTACTGTTTAAAATGTGCTTAGAACTACATTAAACATACCAGTAAAATATGGGAGCTCAGATGCTTACGAGCTCACACAGGGTGATGACTATACTACATCAAAGAGGAAACCATTAGTATTTTTCTGAAAGGTATTCAGGGGCTAGTATTACTGTGCCTGAAACCAATTTTGGATGTTCTTCTGCTACAATTTCAGAACTGGTTAAAGGAAATTACTCTCTACCTCCAAGTACCTCTAAATAATCCTGGATTTTGTAAGCAAAAGCACCATAAAACCAATTAAAAAAATCTGTCACACAGTCCAGCAGAATGAGACAGAACTGGAAAGTATTTGTTAGTGTTTTTATACAATGATCTTAAAAATCTTTCTAGATCTATAATGATATGTTGACTGACCTTTCAATGCTTAAATATCGCGGCTAGGCTTCGCAAACGAAGATCCAGGGAGGGCTCCACCCACGCTCCTCATCAGCGCCTTTTACAAGTGCGCTGATAAAAAGAGGATAGCGGATAGCACCCTCGAACCTGTGCTATGGATATTTTTTAGGTGAGACACAGCATGTGCAGAGCTGGACCCACTCTTTAGTCCTAAGGGTCATCTGCCAGGGCCTAGCAAGCTTGGATGCTGGCAGAGAGGTCCTTAGGACGGAGGTTTAACCTCTTAGATGGAAGGCCTTACAGGGCTAAATGAGCTCCATCTGCCCAGGTTTGGAATCAGAGTTGTACCTCTCCTAGGATGACTGCCAGAAGGCTAATGAGCTCATCCTACCCATACAAGGATTATAGGAACATGGGTATCACTCCCCACACTTTCCCGTGGGCAATGAGTTTAATGCTCCCTCTGCTGCCAGCACAGTTATGGCACCAGGGGCCACAGGAGACCCCAAGTGATTTTCAGACTGTGCCTGATGCTTAAATATGCTTTCATTGTAATTTTGCCATCTGCCATGACCATAAAAGAAAAAAGTAAATACTAAAAATTGTGAAGGGATTTAATTTTGGTACCTGGATTTGCTGCATGTGTAAACTATAAAAAGTAGGAATAAGCACACTCAAATTTGAAAATCTTATCTGCCAAGAAGGCTTTTATGCAGTGAGATCCTATTATAATTAAACCAATCTTCTTTGGTTCTGCACAGTCTGCATTCATGGCCTCTTGGAAGAAGCATTTAGTCAATTAACTATTTTATTAACCAATTGATTTTTCCTGTTAGTCTTTAACCTCTTTGTACCTATTAGGAATAGCTATGAAAGCTGAATAAATTGGTTTCTTTCATCTCTAAAAGGCAATGATAAATAATAAAACAGGTAGAACAAGGTTTCAGTGGGGAACCCAAATACAAATAAAAATACCTGCCGTGTATCATATAATATAAAATACTAACTGCTAGAAGCAGCACAGGATTTCAATAAATCACATTGTCACACTGACCTTTATTGATATACTGTTTCTCAACTTAAAGGATTGGCCCTGCTGCTTTAGGAGATCTTTTGTTGTGAAGGGCCTGCAGATTCATCACATAACAAAACGATTATTTGCCCACTATAGGGCTGTCTAAGTCTATATGCTAACCAGAAGCAAAACCCTCACAGTATTTTAGGGACAGTTTAAATTTAGAGATTGATTTAGCATCACAGAAGAACAAACACGCATTCCTGAAATAAGTACAAAATGTGATTTATATTATCACTTAGTACAAAGCGAAAGAAAAAGGAGAATGAAGAAAAGCAAAGCTCTTTCATTTCTAGTGGATAATAGACTACTTGATTTTATAGAATGTTACACTGTATTGCAACTATGCAATGACAGTCCAGTATTACAGAATTAAATTCATCACAGTGGCTGATACTCAGTGGAGTTATTGGTTCCTTTGTACCAATGGCTGAAATGAAAGACTAACAGGTGTGCAAAGGACACATTTTTGCAGCGACAGAAAGTATTTCACAGTAAGAAAAAACATGTGCCCCTCTAAAGAACTATTCTCTGCTTCAACAAAAACAACACAAGCAATCTGATCCATATCCAGAACATAACTGAATTTGTACTTGCTATCTAAAGAAAAATCCAAAATATAGCACAGAGCTTCTTCCAACATATAGTCGAGAGTAGATTTCAGTCATATATACAAGACTTTTGTACAAGTTAGTGAAAATCTTATGAAATCTAATGTTCTTCACAAGATTCCTACTGCCTTAAATAATAAGGATCTCCTGCAAACTTCTGTTTGTGTTCATATTAAGATTGACTCATGTTGGTCTGAATAAAATTCTGACTCAGAGATGCAGCTGTCCAATGAGGAGGGACGTCGCAGTGATTTGCAAAACAAATTTAAAAATATGATTTGGGCTCTCTTCCACTTACTGAAGCAGCAGGAGTATTAATCCCTCTGGTTTTATGTGGCTCTGAAATGAAGTTTTTGAAGGCTGAAGAAAGAGTTCATTTAGTGCTCAGTAAGTTAATCACTCAGCAAAGATCTGTCAAGATAGGTGAGGAACCTGTAACTTGCATGATGCCTTGTGTTGTGCCTCCTTTTCTGTCCATGTTTCTGATGGTGTTATACAGAATAGTTGGTTGCTGCTTATGTAACAGATGCTACCATAATATTCCTCACTTCCAGCTATAAAATCTCTCTCTACAAATAAATCCATGAATGGCTTTTCAAATAGTCAGCTTCAAAGAGCAACTATAATGATGCTTTTTTCTCCCTCCTTCTTTCTCTAAATCAAAAGTTTTGCTAAACTCTGTACAAAAGTATCAATGGCTGGGCTAACCTTCAAGGTGATGCTCAGCTTTATTATCTGTCCTTTCTTTTTCCTCTGACAGCTTATATTCTGCACTGCCCATGCATTGCTAGCAACTGGGACACCTTCGTCCTCCAGCTTTCCCCTTCTTTAGATTCTTTTGATGATCCACTAATTGAGCCTTCTCCTACTCCATCTTTCTCTACTCTGCTTATCTCCACCTGTTTCTCTAGCAAAAATTCTACCACTTGCTACTTTCCTTACACCTCTCCACCTGAGCCTCCTTACTCCAGTCGCTCATCCCATGTAACTGCCAAGGCACTTCATTCGCTGCATGACTGAGACCACTGCTAATCACCTCCACCTTCTTTCCTATTTCCAATCTCCTCTTCACCAATCACAAATTTCACAAAAAAGCCTGGATAATGGGGGCAGAGACACATGTTGCCTTTAAATACAGAATTAAAATGCCACCATATGGTACAATCAGATAAAAATTAAACAAGATGTGCCAGGGTAAGCCTTTGCTTTCCCAGAATATGCCACCAATGATGCAGACATGCCTTTCCTTTGTTGGTCATATTTGTGTTGGGTGGTAACACACGGAAGAACTGAAGGCAGTAGGTTTGTTGACATTTTTGGATATATCTGTCATGCACTCTGCCTTCCTGGCCCCAGAACTCTACAGGAGAAACAGGACATAATAAAGTTGATTGATTTGTGTTTGTCACTCATCCAAGTAGCTTTCATTTTGGTGTCCCTCAATCTTGCTTTTTCATTTTCATTTGGAGCCACTGAAATCTCACCTTCCAGAGAATCCAAGCTGTTGGTCTTGTCATTTGGTTCAAAATGTCTGCACAGTATGAACAAAATTTACTGTTCTCTGTGCAAACTGTTTTGGTGGCTCTAATAGAAAACATAGCAATCCCTCTTCTATGCTCTGCTAGGAAACAACCTGCCTTTTTTTTTTTCCTCATGAGTAGAAAAGTTGTTGATAGAATTTTTGATTTATAGAAACAAGAAAATTCTTAAAACCCAGCATGTAGCCAACAGCACTCAGTGAATTTGAATCATTTTTTGTCCTTACTACACTTTCCCCTCAGATTTAAAATCTTGGTTAAAGTAAAACTTTAGTCTTTTTAAATGGCCAAGGCTAAAATGTGGCAAAGCAATTATATGACTCATGAAGCACTATGCTCAGTTGAAGGGTTGATGTCACGGGCACTAATTTGGTTTTGCCTTTTCTCATCCTGAAGTTCATTATCCATTTAAGTGTTTCACTAGTATATCATCTTGTGTCTTTTAATCTGCAAAACAATTGTATTTCTTAAAACTTTTCAACTGTGACATGGTATTTCTTCTTTTTTTTTTTTTTTGTTTGCTACATCTTTTTATATAAACTATGTGGCTTGCTGCTGTCAGCTAGAAATGCCCCAATGGGAGACTCAAGGTCAATAGTAGCTGAAGAGAGACACTGCACACACAGTTAGAAAGAAAGAATATCCCACCGGGGTTTTGGACCTACAGTTTCTTGGCTCTTGTGACTTGAAATAAATGCATCATCAGTGTCTGGAGCCACCAGCCATATCCTCTCACTCATGAGGCCAACATTACAGTCAGACTGAAGCAAGTGAAGAGGATAAAACCTTTATCATTTATTTTACATATAATGATACTTTGACTTCTCTCTGCTAGAGATAGGATGAAAATTTTTAAAGGCTTCTACAGAAATGCCACACAAATATTTTAGGAAAGCTCTTTGCTCAACAATTTGTTGTAGAGATTTAGGGATATGCAAAGTGATGATGACTCAGCAAAACCCCAAATTCTTATCTATGCCTAACTAGTTTTATTCAGAATGTAGTTTAATTTTTATAATACTTCAAGGAGAATTTGGTGTCCTTCCAGGATTTTCTCCCCCCGACAATTAAAGGAGAGAGAGAGACAGAAGTAAAGAGATCTTGTGCTTGGAGCTTTTAGACTAAAGTCTAGGTTACCTTTCAGGATTTGGTACAGATTTCCCTTGTGATCTACTTGTTGATTAAACCTTTCAATCCCTATCTGTACAAATGGGATTAAAACACGCCCGTGCTTTATTTGGATATTGCATAAAAATCATCACTGATGGGTGGCTACTGTGCTAGCTTATAAAAAAAAAATCACAAAAACATACCAGCAAAAAGAAACATCCTGAATGCTTGTCACGTGGGACACTTGCAGCCGTCTAGTAACTAACCATAAAACTTCACTCTTTCAGAGTAATTTAATGTACTGCCTAGTCAGCTCAGTTTTCTATGGTTGGGAAGAAGTAAACAAAAACTCTTCACAAAAATTTCCACATAAATAATGCAGAAAACTAAAACCTATCTCTGACCTCCTACATTGCCTATCTGTGAACAAAGCTGGTTCATACACCTTAAAATCTAAAGATATGATGAAAGAAAGAAGGACTGTCAATAACCTGCATAATTCTCTCACAAAATTATATGCCCTCTATACCTTGATTTAGCCTTTTAACAGACATTCAACAGGGAATACACTCAATTAAGTTTGACTTCAGCTATCATTAATGGTATCTTGGGTAAAATTATTTACCAAGCAACCAAACAATATCTGAATTTTGGCTCTCCAAAGTAATAAAGTAAAATGCTATTACTGAGATACACTACTGAAACAAAACTGGACAGAATATCTAGTGTTTTACTGAGCTGACAGGTCTTGAGGTACTCTATCTTGAGTGATACCACACTGCATAATGGATCCAACTGGATATGAGGTATCACAAGCCACTGTCATGCAGTACAATATGAATATGCACAAACAGGGGTACTCAGAAGCTAGCTGTCAAAGTAGAAAACTGCAAAAGGTTTCTGAAGACCAATATTAGTATTTAGGAATTACGTATCTCAAAAGAAATTATTTCTGTTCACTCACTGGACTGGAAGAAAGAATAAGTCAAGAAATTCTACCTGTCCTTTGGGCCCTGATGAAAAGTGTGTTTTCTTAAAAAAAACCTCAAAACTTTATCTGCTTCAAACAGAAATCTCAGATTGTCTGAAACATCAAGGCAGCAGTCAAAATGAGATCCCTGGGAGAGACAATGCACGAGGTCAGAATAGCTTCAGAAACTTCACAGTGGAAAAAACAGAGCATCAAGCTATGTACTACACTGCAAATGGCAGAATTAAGGGCTCTGGCCTTCAGAACCACTCACAATTCATCTTAACTAAAGTTGCTTGCATATAGACAGAGAGGAAGATAAGTGCCTTGAGGGTCTGAATTAAATGACAAAATGTCAAGGATTAGTCTCTCACTGGATCACGAAATACATCTGTTTCTAAACCGTGCAGGGACATCTCTGCCCCCTAAAATCACACTACATTTTTTTCCACTGGTTTCCTAAAGATCTCAGCAGAGTCTTGACTTTCACCATTTCTTCTTTTCTTTTTCTTTAAACAATAAAGAACTGAAACAGTAGAACTGGCTTTGTGAATTTGTTACTGATTTTGTTTTAGCTACACCACTTGTCTCTGCTTAGCTGTTGCTGTCCATACCTTGTTACCCATATACCTCACTAACTAGACAAAAAGTGCAGATATCCAGACCTTTTATCTTCTGTCTATCACAAGCCTCAGCAACATACCCTTCATTATGTAGATCATTACAGAAAGATCACTGGGAAGAACAGAGATTAAAATAAAGTATTGCAATATAAACATGGTCCTTACTGTTACAAACTCCACTCTGCTTGCAAGCTGGGAATGTCCCAGGAGAGATGCAGCCCCAGGAGAGCGGCAGCAAAAAGGACTTTTGCCCACTCTCTGGAGAGTAACTCTTTCTGTCAAGTGCTCTTTGGACTAAAGAGTATGGCTGTCATAATAAATCAACCCACGGAGAAAGACAGTTTATAGTCTGAGACACCCTGACCTCAGACCACAAATTGCTACATCAGACACAGGCTGGAGGTCCTGTCATGTTTGTACATCATGGAGAAGAATATGAGCATTCATTTGGAGAGTAGCACAACTCTTGTGTACCGGATATGGGCTTTTGCCATTTCCATGCTAAGAATAGTACTCAGAAGTTAGACTGCACATACCTTTTAATTTGTGTTCTCTGACTATACTAATTAATAATTACGATCAAGTAAATTTTATCTGTCGCTGTAAGAGTTCCAGCTTGCCCACAGGGTAGTGTCTGGAATGACACAGCATTCTCATCTCTTAAGATACAACATTTATAGGTGCTGATAGCTGCCTCTGAGTACGTCACTTGTTAAAAATGATCCTCACAGTGAAAAACCTAAGCTCTAGAAAAGATTTTTGTGTAAGCTATGGATATCTACTGAACATAGTGATGTGTAACATGGAACCTTCTAAGGCTGAATGACAAAAAATGTACCTGATCACTCCATCTAAAGTGCCAAGAACACTAATGTTTGATACCTGGAGATTTTAGTGCTCAATCACAATTTAATCACAGTCTACGAAGTTCACTGCAACTACCTTCCTCACTTTATTCTCTGTCCCTATGTTTGATTTCATGTTCTGTCAGATCAATATAAACCTCACTTGGGTCCTGCAGACTCAGCTTCTCTTTCTAGAAGTCAAAGAACTGTTTTCCTGTGATTTCCCTTTGTTTACAAGAGAACATGCCTTTGCCAAACACTAGTTGAACAACACATGGAGACAACATACTGTATCCTTCAATTCACACCCAGACCTTAAAATACAAATGTCTGAAAAGTATGCTTGGAAATAAAATACTGGGAGATCATGTTGAGTACATTTCAATTAAAAATACACACCTACAGGTAAAACACAAAGAAGAAAATTGTCAATACAAACATTAAAAATACATATACTGAACCTCATTTGCACAGGTAGCCCCTAGAAGCTCAGTAGATTATTTAGATTTATAAAGTTATACATAAAAAAGTAGTTCCAAGATTAAAGCCATAACTTTGGAATTATGAAAACAGACCATCAATATAAGATATTCCATCCTTTATTGTAGGGTAAGTTTTTCATTCCTTCTTGCTGCTCACAATAGCCTAAAGTGTATTTTTTTATTATCCAGTTTGCTGTATCCCTTTAAGCCAGCCCTAATTCTCACCCCTACTTTATTGTCTCTGAGTTAGCTGAACTGTTTAATATTGTTTGAAAAATGCATGCAAATTTACTACAGACAATTACATGTGACAAATCAGCAAAACATCTTTTGCATCTCCAGACTGCTGAACAGCTCCACTGTATCACCCTGTGAATATCTGTCCAAACTCTTTTAATGAGTTTTCAGGGCTGTGGGAATTCTAGGACCAGCAATTCATTTCACATAGCTTCAATGGCCACCAGATGGTTGTGATTATCCTCTATTCTGTGCTGAACTTGTTTAAAATTTGAAATGATGAATAAGAGCTATACACCCCTGCACCTTCCTTGACCATTATATTAATTTCTTAAAAAATCAGTTGAGGAATGATGTATATTGCCAATGTACCCAGCCTATCAGACATTTGACTCTGCTCTCAACTGTAAGGACAGACTGATACTAATTTTCTTCCTGTCAGCAGCTCAAGTAGATGATTCTCACGCATTCAGTTCCATTCACTCAAGGCTTGTTAATTCTGATAAAATCTGCTCTGATTTTTTTTAATTCTGATATACTTAATCTATGTTAAATATCCCTGAAGCATTTCAGAGAATTACAATTTGACTGAGATCAAAGCTCTGGTAGGCATTCAAGTTAAGTTTGATTTGAAATGACAAACTGTAGAACATAAGACTTGACTGTGACTATAGGCCTTTTGGATGCTGAATGGGTTTCAGATACAAATCCTGTTCATGCTTTGATCATCCAGTAAACTGATGCATACAAGTAAATAAACTGCGTCAAAGAAAAAAATCATCTAAAACTTCTATTTTACAAAATAATAGACTATAGCACTTCTATGCCAGAGATCATCAGAGGAAGTAGCCTTCTAATACCAGCTCTGGAAGAATTGATCATGAGCGTAACTATCACTTGCAAACTGTACTATAGCCTTTTGCATAAAGCACTAGCACACTACAAATAAAGCAGCAAGGAAAACCACACAAAATTAATATGTTTGCCTTCTTTTGAGGATTAATAGAAACCAAGCTGTTGGAACAGTGACAACTGTGTTTAATTTAATTGAGCAATACTAGTTTACACCTGCTAAGGATGTGACCATATGTAAAATGTTACAGTACAACAATAAAATCCCTAAAAGCATAGATACGTTCTTCTAGTCAAGCCAGATCATCTTAGGCTGTACAATTAAATAGGTCAACCTCAGCAGTTTTATAAAAGACTTCAGAAAGATAGTGTCATTATGGCTTTGATGTTTTGGAGACCTGAATTGCATTTGTAGGTGAATGCACTGAAAGCCTAGCTGAAGGAAAGAATGCCTACCATAATAAGAAGGAAAAACAGTAAGAGAGTCCATAATAATAGCCCCTTGCCTTCAAATGGAAATGCTTTCTCATTAACACAGGAAATTGGACTCATAAACTTTCTCTAAGTATGACCTTATGCTTCTGAGTGTCTATCATCAGGGATAACTATTGTATAGAATAGAATTTTAAATCTACAGCTTTTTATAGTCAGAAATGCTTCTTATTACTGTATCCATTGCTCCTAAACTAGCATATAGATTTTGTGCTACTATGTATAACAGTACAAAAAGGCTAATTCAGTGCTCTTCGGAGGGAAAAAATCTCTATTAGAATACATATACATGGTGACATCTAATGCAGTAATTCTATCATAACCAGACAAAACATGCAGAGAGGTCATAGAACTAGTTTAAGTTAGTCTGTATTTCCTAAAAGAGAAGGTTTAAATATTTCTGTAAGAGGTCTGTGGTTCCTGCAATTTACCATTTCAGTAGCCTATGCAAAATAATTTAATGTCTCTCATTTCACTGTGATTGGCAATTACAGTGACATAGGACATTTTCACTGAGAAAATTATGTTATGGAAAGATATATTACTCATACAGTCATGAGCAGTCACAAATCAGCCTTTGGTATTCCCTTTGTAAGTTAAAAAGAAAATCACCAATCATCTTCCTTTTCCTGAAAGTACATTTGAGTTTTGATTTTTGGCTTCAAAATGAGGCTGAAGAGTGAAACATATACTCCTTTAGCCACTGCTTACAGAATCTTTTCAGTCCAGCAAGGGTTTCCAGAGCAAGGGTACAGTATTAAGACACTGGGACACCATTTGGAGCTGGATAATATATCTCTTCCTCACTCCATTTTGTACTAGATTTTCTTACCTGCATGGAGGAGCAAGGACTTGGGTTTAATTCAGCAAGTTTAACGAAAGCAGATATGAAAGCTCGGAACAGTCATTGGAAATGTGAAGGCTTACTCTATTTTGCCTATCTGTCTTATTTCTATGGCTTGCCAGGGAAAAGAGCTTGCTTGAAATTGCCTTGAAACCCTTTTGCCCTTTCATACTTGCATATAGAAGGGCAAAAGAAGATTAGGTTCAATGACTAATAGATTGATCCTGGTAATTCATCCTGAATCCTTCCATTAGGGAGTACTTCCTTTCCTGGGATCCATCTCATCACGCAATTAAAGAAAACCCAGCTTTTGTGCTTTGCCATCTAAACAGGTTCCAGTTCTCCCGTGCAGCGTGGGCTGTATGGATGTTTCCACCCACAACAATATGAGCAACTGCAGAATTCCGTATCAGAAATGATTATCCACTAGAAAAGATTTAGAACCATAACCCAGCCACACAAGCTTGCTTTGTAAGACTCACATGCTGTTTTATATAATTATAGATAACACCTTCTACTACAAAAAGACATTGTTCAAGGCAAGTATATTTCTTCTGCAATTTTATGATGTTCTGTGTACACAGTTTTAAGCTGCCATCCCCTTACTATTAGCAATTTTTAAAATTATAAAGCAAAGTAACCCAGTTTTCAGCCCATCCATAACTCATAAATTTGGATCAATAGGGAAATATTTAAACCACCTGAATATTCAGATTAAAAATTATATCTGTTGGAAATATGGTTAACCAACCGCAAGGCTCCAGAGTTAGCAAGTTCAATATGAAACAATTTATGTCCTTTTCCAAGCAATTTTAGATGAATAATAATGCTGGTACTAGTCAGTCTTACATAGCATAAAGCTTATCTTAAAGGAAATTACACCCATCAGCATGATGTTTCCAACAATTATCCATGATCTCCCTGAAACTTGGTTACAGTTATAATGATTTCTCCCACTGCAAATTAACACACTGATTTTTCTTTGTCCATTGTGTGCTTATTTACATCAGAAATATATGCTGAATTTATAACAGTGCTGACTTACTCTTACTCTCACCATACTGATGGCATCAATTTTTGCAAAATCAATAGCAAGTTATTTAAAGTGAGTAGTTCTCATCTACTATTAGCTAGTTCTTTACATTATTTTAATGTTGACTTAGACTTTCCTTAATTGAAAGCTTTATCTTCCAGCCCAACTGATAGCCATAAATTACAGGAATCATTATAC
Source organism: Bucco capensis (assembly GCA_013396975.1). Lineage (NCBI taxonomy): Eukaryota > Metazoa > Chordata > Aves > Piciformes > Bucconidae > Bucco > Bucco capensis. Next base: position 2,395,613 of record VWZO01016557.1, on the reverse strand, counting down.
CAGACTAGCTCAGCACCACTTATACTAGGTTTGTGGGTAGCTGCCACATGTTCCATCACTGCTCAGCTTCCAGAGGCTTGACCCTTCACAGGACCTATTACTCTCCTGAGTGACCAAGTTTCACTGATCAGTTTAGACATGGATGTGCTTCAGTTCTCAACTGGAGAGACTCATGCTTCACTGAACTCCGGTGTGGTAGGCAACAGTGACAAAATGGAATAGCTTTGCAATGTGAAAAAAAAAATCAGGTACAGACTGATCTTTGAGATTTCAACAAAAATCCTTTCATAAAACAAGTAACTGTTCTGAAGAACTCATACACTTAAAAAAAAAAAGGCAGATTTTACTAGAATATAAGCAAGAAGAAATAGCAGAAATCAAAAGGTTTATAAGTAACACTTCCTCAGCTAACTCTGTCTCTACAGATGCATCCCTGCCTCCTGACTTTTAGATGAATCAATCAATAACTTGTGAATTGTAGGCACTCCAATCTATCCCCTTTAATTCCCTTGAATTTCTTCTTTCTGTCTTTTCTGTGACTTGGATGCCTGCTGTCTGCTCCTCTCAGTCTCTCTCCTTGATCTACAAGCTCACAAATCCTTATTGTGACCCTCTCTATATATCCTTCTGCCTGCCTTGTACTGCAGTCTCTGGAATCCTCTCTGCCTTGAATATTCTCTATTGAAAACAGCATATAAAGCTCCTCCCTGTCCTTCCAGAGGGCCCACTTGACCCAGTCACAGTCACTGCTGAACATAATACTGAAGAACAAATGAATAAACCACATTCCATCATATCCACTAAATACATGATCAGTTCATATACGAATGCTAGCTCAGAGCAACACAAAAATCCTCCTTAATTCAGAAGTTTAGGTGAAATAGCTGCAATAATGCCTCTTCCTCTGTTGATTTCAAAGCACTTCAAAGCAGTAGTTATTATCTCCATTTTATTCAGACATGGACTAACAAATTTTTTACCATTACCTTAGCAAACTTAGGAAAATCTTGGTTTCTAGGTTTCTTTTCACAATGTTAAGGTGGTCAGTATCATTATTCACTTTAAAGCTAGTGAAACTGATATAGGGGTGATGTGAAATGCTCAAACTTCCTTTGATTGTGAAAATCATACACACAAAACTGGTGCACAGAAGAGAAAGCTGATGGGATCTTCACAGAAAAGACAGGATATCTGAAGGGCAGAGTCCTTAATGTGCAAATACCAAGGTATGTCAAACAATTTCAATTTATGTGGCCACAGAAGCCCATACATAAACATTTCAGTGCTAACCACAGTATGTTCCATTCCTACTACTACATTATGGTGCTTCTAGTTTTCAGTGCTCATGATAAAATCTATTAATTATCTATTAACAAATAGCATTCAGAAGTACTTCTAATATGTAAAAAATATAGTAATTTGGAATTCCGGTCATTAAGGAATCTCTACCCTTAGTGATTGCTGCCATCACGAATGGTTTTGCAGCCATTTGAGCTCTGTAGTTGCTGAGGGTAACTGTTTCTTCAGGGAAAATTTATACACTGTTTAGCAACTCTGGACCTTCTGACTATGCCCAGAGGCTATTAGGCTCACTGGGAGAATCCCAGTGAGATTTCTTCCCCTGTGTGTCTCCCCCTCCATCTCCTTTATCCCTTAAGTGTATGCTAAAGGGAGAAGATTATAATCACATCTATGAAAATACACATGAAATAGTCTCCTAAGTGGCAGACTACTCATTTCTTCCAATAATGTATGGCAGGATGTAATAGAGGAAGAGGTGCACAGAGTATCCTGTTGGAAACCAGTATTAAACTTCATTTGCTTTTTAGACATATGCCATAGAACTCACCAGTATTCTGATGACACAAAGGTGCCAGAATGCATGCCCATGCACCAAGCAGAGTACAATTGCATTTGCTGCTCTTTCCTGATGCTATACCATTATCACTAAAGATCACTAAGCAAGATTTCCATATACAGATTAAAAGTCTCTACCTTGTGCTACTTTGTGATTACATCTGTCCCAAAATCAAGGACCTGGTCCATGCAGTATTAACTCAGGACAAAATCCTGCTGGGGTTCAAAGCCATTATGTTGGTGCACAGACTGCAAGAATGTTGGTCAGAGTAACTATATATACAACAACATGTTAAATGAAATAGTCTGTTACGAATGGATTTTCCAACCAGAGCAAGAAGTGGCATTTTATTAGATGCCATACACTTAAACAATTTTGGTATGGTTTCCATCTTCTCTGCCTTCCCTCTCATTTCTGTTGTAATTTCTCTCTTAAAGACACAGGTGAGTTAATTAAATACTTTTTGTCAAGATATGACTTCATAACATGTCCTGTTTCTTATTACAGAACAAGATGTGCTGAAATTCTGGAGGTATTCTAACAGCATAATATTTCTCACTTCATTAATTGAAACATCTTTGCTTTGTATATATTTTAAAAGGAAGTTGATTTTTAATAGTTTAAGAATAATTTACCTTATTGTTTGGTCATTTTTCAGTTTAAAACAAAATAAAATATTACATCATGTCTTCTTTATGTAAATATGTAAAGTACAAATGAACATTAACATCATGAACTAGCATTACTTTTATGTCAATGTTAAAAAATACAGCATCAAGGAGACACTTGGAGGAACACTGACTGAATCCTCTGATACAAGTAGCACTGCACTGTATCAGCACTAGGCAAGTAAAATTAGAAACGTTAAAAGACCCAGAGTAGGACTTCTGTAAGTGTGCAGTGGAAGATACTGATTAATGTCAGATTAATTTTGCATAGCACCCTTCCTGCATCTGTGACCAGAAATAAAATAGACAGAAAACTCTTTGGAAATAATTAGAATACAATATAGATTAGGTCTTAAAGGACAGGGAAAAACACACACATTTTTATCAATGCCTTGCAGGACACCTGAATAGGTAATACTTCAATCATTGTATCATTGTCATGCCTCACTTATAACATGGCTTCAGAGACCATGTGGGACAAAAAAAGAACAGTTTCAAGTCTCTTAAGCCTTGAATGTTTCCCCTATTAGGCACTCCAGGAAAGAGAAGCACGACTGGGACAAATATAGCTATATTCTGTCTCTGTCAGGAGGACTTTCTGAATTATTATTTACTGTAATCTTTTAGAACTACTTTTGCCACATTGAAATTGGCACTAAAACTCACTAGGACAAAGAGTTCACCTGAGATATTGCTCAGTTTGTATGTATGGCTAGGCTTTGCGAATGAAGATCCAGGGAGGGCTCCACCCACGCTCCTCATCAGCGCCTTTTACAAGCGTGCTGATAAAAAGAGGATAGCAGATAGCACCCTCGAGCCTGCGCAAGGGATTTTTTTTAGGTGAGACACAGCATGCGCAGAGCTGGACCCACCCTTTAGTCCTAAGGGTCATCTGCCAGGGCCTAGCAAGCTTGGACGCTGGCAGCGACGTCCTTAGGACAGAGGTTTAACCTCTTAGATGGAAGGCCTTACAGGGCTAAACAAGCTCCATCTGCCCAGGTTTGGAATCAGAGTTGTCCCTCTCCTAGGATGACTGCCAGAAGGCTAATGAACACATCCTACCCATACAAGGATTATAGGAACATGGGTATCACTCCCCACACTTTACCGTGGGCAATGAGTTTAATGCTCCCTCCACTGTCGGCACAGTTATTGCACCAGGGGCCACAGGAGACCCCAAGTGATTTTCAGACTGTGCCTGATTGCTCAGTTTAACTGAGCCATATTTATAGCAAGAGAAATAAACCAGTTACGTAGCTGATGGAAGAACTTAACAACTGAAAACCTGGTCTATTTACTTCAAATATGTCCTCTACTATGATGATAAAAATATGTATTTCTTTTTTTACCTACAGTTTGACCTACAGATTCACTATTTGTTTTGAAAGCTATGTAGAGGTGTCTTTTTAAGCTGAACAGAGTTTAACGTGATGAAATTATGAAGATATCTAAATATAAAGTCCTAGCAGTTTGGTAATGACCCCAATGAAACTTTTCTGATGAAGCATGCTAGGAGTGACAAGAACGTAAGTAGGACTTTGGTTTACCTCCAAAACTGCATGAACGCTCATAGCCTGAAGAAGCTCCTCTGATGATAATATTGTAACTTTGCATTGTATTTAATCCATGCATTAAAAAGGCTCTGCATAAAATAATGAACAAAGACCTTCCTGGGGAACACAACAAATAACATACAATCTAAAGGGCAGCCAAGGAGGAAAGGAGGCTGTGATGGTGAAGAGACAGTAATTGCTTTCCTCTTGTTATATGTATTCAGAACTCCATTCAAGTATAAACTAGATCATAGAGGACATCTATACCTGGATGTATAAACTAGATCATAGAGGACATCTATACCTGGATGTTATCAACAACTTTGTATAGAACATAGAACATGTATTAAATTTACAGAACTGTCAGGGAATGCAATTACCAAGGAAGTCCTATGCAATCTAGGTTATTAAATTAGCATATCTAGAAACTTCAGGAAGGAAAAATGTATTTTACAAAGTGATACAGAGGCTGAGGAGGTGACCCGCTCTGTCCTTACCTATATCTCTTAACTTCCATTTACAGTACTATTAAAAGAGAAGTTTTACCATGCTTTGAACGTTTAACACTTAGGGGGAGTACTGCAACATCATTCCAATACAGCAACATTACTGCAGAACTGCAAGCTTACTTTGCAAAGGCGTGAGATATTGCAAACACCAGTGACATCACGTGAAAACATGTGAAAGGTCCAGAATTTACCTTTCTTTGAGCTAAGGCAAACTGGACCAAATATTATGATTTGTTCCTGATTTCTCTCTCTACAACAAACTGCTAAAACTCAAATACTCACAAAGACAAAGGAATAACATTTCCTGTACTCTTATTTTGGGGCATAATAATTTTATATTTATCTTGTCCTCTGGTTCCCTGAGGAAATTAAATTAACATTTTTAACTGCCTGTTTTAACTTTGCCATAACAAAAGAGAAGAGTTATGCCTACACTTTGGAGTGTCAAAATCAAATGTAATATTGGCAATGCAATTTCTCTGAAATTTGTAAACAATACATAGCCTGGGAGAGCCTGCTGTTGTTAGCAATTCTGGACCAAGTCATTTATAGCTCCGTATTCTAACATGGTGTTTCCATCCTGTTAAAATGTCATATGGATAAAAGAGTAAATTTTGACAGCTGTGACAGGATTATCATTGCCAAGGAAATCACATTCCTGGTATTCATATGTTTCAGTACATCTATTTTGCTTTGTCTTTGGCCTTGCCTGAACTAAAAATTACCTTATGAGACAAGAAGTGAAACATAACAAAAGAGAGAAACAAAATATTGTTATTCTCTTAAATAACTCGATGCTTGAAATTATAGCACTAAGAAACAATCTTTTAGGATTGTTATTAAATGCATTGTTTCAGGTTTCAAGGGAATACAAGGCTTTTCTCTTCAAGGACAGAGGCAATACACATCTGGGCTTACTGAGTCACAGGAGTCAGAGTAGAAAGTCTATGTTAGAGTAGAAGCACTCTAGAAGATTCCCCTAGCATTAGCCACTCACTCTGTTCAGCCATGTGCACAATGGATATGAAAATCCCCAAAAGATATTTACAATATCCCGAATTTTTGGATAATGAGAACTACCACATTGGATCCATCCAATTTTAATATCCTATGTCTGATGAGTACCAGTATCCAAAACCACAGAAACTGCAAGGATCCTGCAGTGGACAACTGTAACTTCATGAAGGTTCTCCTTCTCTTCAAACAATACAAAATTGAAATAGCAGGAAAGACAAAGAGTGGCAATAGCTGTTAATAGTGTTGGCATTCACACACTACTTCCCAGGGTTCACTCCTGAAGATTATTTCATATAGAGAGCATGTAAGTTCCACTGATTGAAATGCTGATTTATGGGCTCTGAAATACCAACCCGAGAAACACAACCTCCCAGAAAGTATCATTTGCAGTAGCAGTGGTAGTATTAAAGTGATTCCTCTGAGCAACTGGGAAAGGATGTAAAGTGATGCTAAATATTTGAGTCAAAGATAACAAATACTTAGCATTATTTTTAAGTCATGATAAGGCTGTGTTTAGAAATATGCAAATTCTTAGGCATGTTCTTACCTATCCAGTTATTTTGTTGAATGCAGTCATCTATTTCTGCAACAAGCAAGAAAACCATGGATTTGTCATGACATTTCTGTGCTGTATTTTTACTGATATGACTCAATGGACATTGCTTTTGACTCTGCCTTCCAAAACTGCCACATATAGGTATTTGCAAGGTCTGCAAATCATCATTATTGTTCTCAGATCTTGTCACCACACAGAACTGTACTAATTCACCTGTTCTTATGCTATTATAATTTCTACTGTAGCAGTACTGAGGTACAGCTCAGTAACATTGGATCTCATCCATAGATCTTTACATCAGACGGTAAAAAGAACTTCCTTTCCAATACCAAACAATGTGTGTCCACATTGTAGGATTTGTTTACACTGGCAAAAATATATTCACATCACTAAAGGCTTTGTAACAGTACAAAAATAGTCTATTTACCACTGTGTTCTCTTTGGCCAATCACATAGAACACCAAAATTTTAATGTGAGGATGTTCTGCTGCCTTATAGTTCTTTGACAATTTCTTATATACAACCCCTATGATTCAATCTGTAATTTACAATTGCTGAAATACTAACATTAACATCATTTTTCATACTTATTACACTCATCCTGAAGGGCAGCACATTCTCTTGAGAAATGTGTTGTTCCATCAGAGATAGCTTTCCTCTTGGTTTATTGATGCACTTCATAGTCTTTTCTCACCTTCAGCCTTGTGTCTTTCCCTCCTTTTCATACAGAAGATCAAAATAAACATGATTCTAACACTCTACCATTTCACAAGCATGCTTTAAAGAACAATCAGAAGCAACAAAAAGGCCACAAACACATTGCCACTTGTGAAATACATGCCCTTCTCAAGTAAAAATAACACTTGCCCACGCTTTTGTCATAAGCATAGTCTCTTTGTCAACTAGCTAATGAAAATGTTACACCTGACAGTCAGAAAAAAAAAAAAAGGCACCTTAAAGTAAGGTTACCTACAGAAGTTTGTTTGTATATTAACTGACCTAGGGTCAAAGCTGCCAGGGTATTTAGGTACCTAAAGCTAGATGGTGTGTTAGATACTAAAAAATATTTCAGTGTTTCTGTAAAACTTACTATGCATTCACATTGTGTTAAATTCCAAAATACATGAAAAACCTAGTCTCTGATAGGCAAACAACATCATGTGTGAACTTGACTGTACAGTACATATAATGTAATAAGCATTGCTATACTGTGGCATACATTATCAGTCTCCCTATTAATTGCACACACAAAGCCCTGCAACCGCTTACAGCATCTATTTCACACTTGCAAGCTTCACTTCACACTTCCCCTGCTTGTGTGAATGTCATGCTCAGTCAATTTGCATTTGTGAATGTAGAGTTTTGCATAGGCAAACAGGTGCACTCAACACCAATTATCTTTTGCAAGGCTGATGCCAAATGCTGATGTTTTTAGATTTTTAAAAAAATAACCCTCATACATAACATCTGACCTTCTAATGAATGAATCAACTCCCACAAGTATCAGTGGGCTTGCATCAAGTCCATAGGATGGTGGTTCTCCAAGACTGTTGCTCCTCTTTTATTCAATATTTGTTCCTTCTGATTTTTGCCATTGTTTGCATCATGTAAAAGTGATATTCATTGAATAGTAAAAGGAGTATGTACTACACAAAAAGCCTCAGGCTGCTGTTTGAAAGATTTTGTACAATATCCTGCCAATGGTCCTTTAGCTGCTTGAGTGAAATATAAACAAGGAATATGCACGTGGTTTAAAATCCTTGAAAAGCCATAATTGTACATTCACAGACAATTTGTTTCTTTGGAGATTTTACTACCCCCACAACTCTACTTAATCCTAGTGAGTTTATAACAGCGAAGTTCATGATACTGCAGCTAAGGTTTTGTCAGTACTTTCATTATTAACCAATTTCTACCTTGACTAAAAAGCATCTTTGTCTGAAACTTGACACAGATGCCTCACTCTCTTTCAGTAGTTCCTTAAGTAAACCCTATGTTCATATCTTGTGAACTCCCAGCTCTGTGAGGAGCAGGCTTAAGACCCTAAGACCATTTTCAAACCCTTCCAAATCTGATGTTTGAGACAAGTATCCTTCTTAACTTGTCAAGAATCAACAGTAATATCTTTTAGAATGCTCATTACATAACCAGCCACCAGTCTTAATTTCCATGGATATTTAAGAAATATTCTTGCTTTGGTACCAGACATAACATTTTCATTGGTAACATATGAACAAGTTTTGTCCCTAATTTCTGTGCATTCTACCCACTGTTAATCATACTTTTCTGTTGTGTGTTTATAAAATAGGATTTTTAGGATCTAGGTTTCTAGAAAGACTGGAATGACTAAAATTTTCTCCTTACTGATCAGATTAGTTACTGTATTGTTTTAAGTCAAGTGTAATTAATAAGTAGCCATAGTGACGAAATCTTAAGAGTTTTAAGGGTCAAGCTCCTTACACTGTAAATTAAAATAATCCCTGCACTGCAGCAGGGTTTCCAAATCTCAGAAACAATCTTTGACATCTTACATGAGCAGCAGTAGCACAGCACTCCAGATGCTATGAAGAGGAAAGGTGGGTGAAGAAAGAACTCCCAGAGACTCCTCTATAAAGGGACACTGCAGTGGCCTACTGGAGTCATGCTGAGACAGGTTCTAACTAAGCAAAGTTATTTGTTATTTGCTTCAAAGTTCCCGAACTAACGGGAACTGATTCTTTTTTAAATCTTCTTTATCATTTCTGCCAAAAATATTAGTCATAAATAGGATTAGAAAATCAATTTCAAATCATTCACATTTTTGTTGGTTTGTGTGGTTGGAACTTGCAATGTGACACATTTTTTATATTGCTAGTAGGACAGTTAATTGGGTATCAGAATTACAAATGTGCAGCAGCCTCTACAGACAGAAAAAGTCATCTCAGAATTGAAAAGGGTCTGAATGAACCTGCTGCTCTTCAGACAGCTGACAGAACTGAGGAGCTTCTACTTCTGTTTTTACCGTAGAATTTCATTATGTTAAAAAAACTTGAAAAGTCAGCATCATACAGTCCTCCTTTCCACGTGATAATAGTTCTGTTAGGAAGAAGGGGATAATATACTGCTGTGGCATTTTAACTAATTTCTCATGTCCTCTCATGTTGGATAATCATTTCTTTGAGGTTAAATGAACTAATTATGCCTATATCAGAGCACTTTGAGAAGAAGGAATCACTTTCTGTTGTTGATAATTAAATGAATGGAGGCATTTTTCTTTACTGTACATAGTATAAAGTTGTAAAAACAATTAAAACTGATGTTTTGTTGATGACAGCATGGAGACAGCTTTTCAACTGTATTGTAAAAGGTTTTGTAAATTGATTTAAATTACTGAAGGTAAGAGTAAAGAAAAAGGAAAGGGAATTGTACCCCTTTTACTCATCTCTGAAGAACTTTAACAATCTTACAAGAACTAGAGTATCCATCAAAGATTCATATGATATTTAGTGAGAAGAAATTTATATGAATTCCTTTCACAACTATCATAATACTGAAATGTATTTTTTTTCTTTAATTTCACTCATCAAGTCATCTGCATATTTTTCCCTGTGACACTTTGACAGAGTGGAACTACAAGAAGCTGAAGGCTTTTATACAAAGATCAGCTATACTATAGACAGAATCTATTCTTCTCCTTACCAGTGACCACTTAAATCCAGGCTGTTTTTTGGCTGACCATCTCTAGTTGTTGTGCAATTACTTTTATACTCTATTTTTAGCATGTGAGAATACATTCCTTCTTGACTTCTAAAATTAGTAAGATTCTCTTTGACATCTGACATGAATTTTAACACAATTAATGCTTCACTTGCAGTTCCTTCTCCTGCATTCAGTGACAAATAAGGTTTTCTAGATGGTAGCTGTGTCAGCTAGGACAGTTTCAAACAGCAAAAGAAGACTATGACCCTTTCTCTGGGGTATACTGCAATATTGGTGTCTACTTCCCCTCAGGAAGCAACACATGAATATATAAATGTTTATAGTGGCAAAGGGCACTATTAAAATAATGCTTTTAAAAATCTCGATCTGTGTAATGGTGATTTTTTATGGAAGGGTTCTTCAAAACTCTAAAAGTAAAGGCTTATGGAATGTAATAAAAAAGTATTTCTTCTGTACGCTAATATCTAAGTGTGCAGATAGTCTCTTTATATAGTTCTATTGCCACCTTTATTAAAAAAATCAGACAAACTTACCTGCATGACTGAAAGATATTTTCCTGATACTAAATTATTCTAATGGGACTTGGTAGAGATAAAAGTTTACTGTTAAAATATTCTGCATGGCTACACCTGCTATCTGCAGGTAATATTCATTCACTAAGATAACATTTTTAGGGTTTGGAACTTAGCTTCTTTAGGGTAAAAATAAGCCTTTATCTGTCCTTCAGGATTATTAACAGTAAGTGATTTCCACATTAACATCAATAGCAATAATGAAGATGTCCTTTTCAATTCATCCTGGGGAACTTGAGTGAGAACTGTTATTTGGCGAGGCTCCATTCTTTAATAAGAGTGCAAAGATAATTGGGTATTGAAAATTCCATCTAAATCAACGAAATAAATCTTTCGGTTACCAAATTAATAATTTCATTGATGCCATCAGCCTTCAATTTTCACTCCATTAAAATCCTAAATTCATGTGAGAATGGCACAGCAAACAAATTAAAATGAGTTTCTTATAAAAATGAGAATGATAAGATTATGCCTTCTAAAAAAGCAATTTAACTCCTATAAATTATTTTTAAATTATTAAATGAGGCATTGCATTAACTATAAAATAGGTGCATAAAAGGGCACCGGCCTATGGAAAATAAGACATCTATAGACCTCTATAACCTTGGACAATTATATCTATAATAATTGGCTCATAAAACTTTATGGCAACTTGTACAATATTCCATTTTCTTAAGACAGCACTCTGATCATCAGAACGATTAAAGAGAGGAATAGAGACTGTTGGGGTTTTTTTGTTTTAAGGAACACATTACTGATTGTTTTCAAATAGCCTCTTTTTGCTTTGCTCAACACAGAGCATTACAACAAAATGTTACCTGCTCTGTGTAGAATATTATCACATTTAAACTACATCACATTGCAGTAAGGCAGTTTAATGTCAGGATCTGCAGGAAGAATCTGGGATACAAGACAAGGAAATTCCATAACTGTTTTCTTTCTTTAGACTATGTACTCAGTACACTGAAGGTCTGAACCTTTAAATGTCAGGTTTGATATGTTGTCTCCTTTTCAGTTCTTGTTCGTCAACTTCACAGAAGACCAAAATGCTGAAGAATGAGCAACAATATAGCAAGAGACTGCAGTAACATCTTCATAGCAAAGCTATGAATACTTCCTGAAATACTTCCTGAAAATAATAAACACTGCCCCCTGCTTGTGCTGGAATCCTACCAATAATGTACAAAAAACAAAATGCATGGAGCTGAAGAAGTGTTTCACACATGTACTAGACCTGAAACTCTGCGTAGGTTAACGTAAAGTCTGTTAAAAGAAAACAAATTCAGCCTTTCTACCACATGGTTGTCTNTCGTTTGCGAAGCCTAGCCACGATGATGACCACAATGTCTTTGCACAGATAATTTCTCTTCCTCAGTCACACACACATACATCTCTTTAACCGTACCTTGTTTTCCCTATCTTCTGTTCGCTTGAAAAAAAACCAGAAACAGCAATATGAACTATGTACTAGAGTTAGATAAACATTTCATATTCTACTGGAAAACTTGATGCAGTAAAATGTATGCAAGCTTTTTCATTACTTCAGTGAAGTGCCATGCCTTAGATAAGAAAATTGCAGTGAAGTCAGATCTACTCCTTGTTTTTAGGAGCTAACAGGCATATCCAGCTATTGCTACACCACAACTTCCTAATGAAAGCCTTGTGGGCATGCATTAAATCCTTCCCAAAGATCCTCTACTTGCCTCCTCAGTACAATAAACCAGCCTACTCTCAATCCAGAAGCCAGAACCCCTGCTGATTCCAGTAATTCTTGCTTCTATAAGCTAAATCCTTTTGTGGTTTCCCTTCACTCTCCATTCTACACATTCCGGTTAATTATAAAATGAAACAAGTACCAAACCAGGCAACATTAAAGAATCAGAAGAATGAACTCTATCCAACAATGTTAGTGCTGTTTGAAATAATTCACTACAGGGTTTAGATATCTCTGATTTCTTCACCTTTGATTTCCCAGTGATGTCCAGAATAAATAATTGCTTTATTAAAGGACTTCTGAAGCCAACAGAGCAAGGTAGAAAACACTGAAGTCACCAATTCAGCCTTTGATTCTGTCTGACATAGAATTAAAAATGAATGAGAAGAAAATTAATAATAAATGTATTCATAGTCTTATTGGGATTCATGACTCTCTTGCCAACATTAAACAAGCTCAACTAATTGTTCCGCTTAAAGTGAAATAGCATCAGTGTTGCCAATTGTTGAAGTGGTATCAGTATAGTAAATTTAAAAAAAAAGAAAAAAATCCAACAGAATACTGACTCAGTTGCAAAATCTTTAGAACTAAGACTTTTAGCAAAGTCAAGAAAATTATACTTTCACATCTTAATATATGTGTGAAAATAAAACTCTGCACTAATAGCCTTTAAGCCAAGAAGGAGTTTTAAGACAGGTTCTTACCCCATTCCTTGACATCTTCAGGGTTCTCAGAGTTACTGGCCCCCCTACATCACACAAAGGACATGGGGCACTTTATTAGACTTACAAGAATATATTTGCCCTAGCCTTGTATTCAAATGACTGAAGCTGTACAGCGGAATTTCAGCTGAAGTACTAAGTCAAAATACGGACTGTGACCAGCACTAGATTCTTCAACAAGAGTAAGTACAGCTATCATAGATATTCCTCATGCTTGGCCCATTCTGCAAACAGATGAAGCTGTTCAATTCTAGTGACAGTGGCTTTTTCCACCCTTTCTATGATCAGTCTTGCCACAACTATGCATGTGATCTCTAACCAATGAAAGTGTGAGAATGAAAGAAGATACACTGTCAATTGCCACAATCTGAGAGAATAAGTGTTTACCATTTTCAATGCATATTTGAGAAAATGAAATAAAATGAGATTGAAGAACCTGAAAAATAAATGCCCATGGATACACTTGTGAAGTGTGACTTTGGTCAGGAAAGCCGATATTCCATTCAGCTTATGGACAGAAGTGACAGCTTGTTCACTACAAGTCAAGCTAGTGTGGGTCAGTACAATGTGAGAGCAAGAGAGTAGTCCTTACTCTTCATGGATGCAAAAACCATTTGCTTAAGAGCAGTGCCAAGCTTCCTGTCTATGCTACTTCACGTTGCACAGCTCTGCAGAAAGGCCAAAGGATCCCATGCACCAATCAACTCTTCTGTAGTTGAGTTTTTTCCAGAGGCATTCCAAGCTTTAATCTCTTTGCATTGTGGCACTGTCTCCCTGCAGTCCTCAAACACAAAGTATTTTTGCTGTCTTAAGAATGGGATGACATTCCACATACTAGAATAATACTGATTTACGAGGCTGAATTCCCTAAAGTCAAGATCAGTAAGTGATGAGAAGGAATATCTAATACAGTAAGTCTATTAATGTCATGCATGTCCCTGTATTTTAATTCATAAATTATATTATCTACTATTATCTTTTCAGTGCAGTTGTTTGGTTAGGGTTGACATTTTATATCACTGTATGCACTGATTAGATCTGGAGTCAAAGGAAAATGAATACAAATTAGTTTTTCTAATTACTGCAACACTACACTGCCAGTCTATTTTAAAAGTAATTTCTGTGGCTGATTCCCTGGAAATCAACTTGCAAAACACAAGACTAAAACAACCTTAAATATTCGACTGGGTGCAGGGGGAGGGGAGGGAGAAATCCTGGCAAAGTCTGTATCTGCACAGCTGGTGAGAAAACTGATTGTCCAGACTCCAGCACTGAAGCCTCAACAACACCACATCACAGGATATCCAGATCAAGTGTCCTATTAAGTTACAAGAGCCTGTTATAAACTGTCTCATTCAGGAAAATTAAGGAATAGCTGCCCTCCTGTCAAAGTAAATTATGGTGCCATAAATAAATTTAATGCTAAATTAGCAGCAATCAGGTTAAAAATGTGTCTGCTTTTAAAAAGTAAATGCTTTCTGCAGCTGAGAGTAACAAACATTTGTATATAAAAATAAAGGATATAATTTTTACTGAGAGAAGTAGATTTCTAGTCTTTATGCAAGCGTGTTTTCTATTTTTATTTTGATAATTGATTTAGTATTTGGCCGTTGGATCAAATTCATTAACAAGATAACTCAAATAACTTCAGTGGCTTTTTCACAGGGATAAATTTAAACTTAATGTAAATATATCTGTTAATTTCAATCAGTTTTGGATCAGAACTTCTATGGAAATTTGCAAAGTGGCAGAGAATGTGCCTCATTGGGGCACATCAGCTTAAATATTCTTGTCAAAACCATATACCATTTCCAATCCATAAAATTAAATAGAAGCTCATAAACTTATAAATATGTTTATTATTCTTTCAGAGACAGGCACAGACTAGTAAACATTCCAGTGTCTGCATCCTTCTAGCCCCAAGGGTGTCTTCTTTAAAGAAGTCATTGATTTTTGTCATCAAAAAACAAGTATTCAAGTAACAGTCTCAAACACAAGCTGATGCTAAAGTACCCAGGATTCCCAAAGGTGCCATCTGTAAAAGGATCATTGATTTTGACCTTTTGGGTGGATTTGTCTTTTTTCCTAGTGTTTTATTATGTGCATCAGTAACAGGGAACGCAAAGACAAAATGACAGACAGAAAATATAACTTTTTAGAGATGCATGTTTGGACTTCTGCCAAGAAAATATTTTTGCATTCAAGTATTCCACTGTTACCAGCTCCTAATCAGGAACAAAACCAAACCTAAAACCAAAATATTCCTGAAAAAGGTGACCGTTTAGACCAAGTTGGCTAAAAATTATTCTAATTACCTGCTTTTCTCAACTTCCTTAGGACATAGCATTCCTTATCCATGGCTTTAGTAAACTTATCCATATTCATTACTCACCCCCCATATTATAGATCTTGATTTAGGAGAAGGAAGCTGGGATCAGATACAACTGTCAGCTATTGTTAAAAAGAATCTAGAGAAGCACTGGTAAAATTAGACCATAACCCCACAGAAAGAAGATACTGACGTTGCCTTGTGCTACCTTATATTTTTTTACTCTTAATCCCAGTTACTATTAGAACTTAAAATACTGACTTTTCTGGCTCCCCTACATCTCAAGCAGGGTTAAGAAAAGACTGATAGTCTAGTTTTGCAGGAAGAAGGGCAGCAATGTTAAAAAAATAAAATGCTTATTCCCCAATACGGCAGATAAAAGAAACAAAAAAACGGGTCGTCACGTCAGTGAAAGTAGGCACATGTCAGGATATATGGAGAAATACATATTTAACATTCAGGATGCTGAAAACAGCAGAAGTCATGTCCAGTACAGCTGCTTATTCCATCTCCAGACTGGTAAAATTCTGCACAGTGTGACAAGATTCCCTTTATCTTCCTCCAGCAATGCAGCCAGTGAACCAGTGGAGGAAGCAGCAGGGGAAAGTACTTTTACTGGTGCCAGATAGGGTTTGGCAGGAGACCAGACAAGCAGGTAACACCATGGCCTCCAGCCCTGGTCGATAGCAACAGGGAGTACCTTTAGATGCCAAGCTCTCCCTCTGCATCAGCAGTCCAAGGCCAGTCAAAACACTAAAGGCTGCACTTTTGCTGCCACCTGTACACCACATTGCCTACTTTAATGAACTTCAAACAGGAAGACTATGTAAGCTTCATTTTCTAGCTTAAACTAAGCCACATCAGTAGTCTGCCATAGCTATTCACATGTATCTTGAGTCATATCAAGCATAGGTAAAGAGGATGCACACTCTCCAAATGTGGAGTCATGAAGATAAAAAGCATGTGATTTGCCCCATTAAACAAGTTGCATCTGTTCATCACTCTCCAAGCATATGCTGCATGTGAAAAATGAGAAGTGTAAGCTACATCCACAGTAGCTATCTGTACTCCAGCTGTGAAGGTTTATACTCTTATTCCTTTTCAGCGCCTACAATGTATTTAACTAAGGGCAATTTCGCACATTAGTAAGAATTCTTCTAAACAAAACAATCCTTTCAGTGAAAATGAAGAGGTTTTGAAAATGATTGCAAAGTAGATTAGGATCACTTATGGTAGATAGCTGTTGAAAACATACTGCCTGTGATTACCATGACTATACAATGATAGGTGCCAGAAAGGAAGCTCATCATTGAAATGATATAGACATTTCAACATATGCTTTAACAGAACATGTTATATCAAAGAATTCCTGTCATTTCAACAAGAAAATATCCTTTGGCTACCCACCAGAGGACATTCAAAACAGCCCAGCACCAAGCTGATAGTCAGTTACCCATACGATTCTAAAAAAAATCCACCTCAGAAAGAAGCAACTGTACCCTCATGCTAAGTGTTTGCACACAGTCACTTCACTTGTGCAACAGATGTTCATTGATAAAACAGTTTTGGTGAATATGCTAAATACTAAACATCTCTTATATTTGCTGTTTCATTCTTCTTTATAAATGGGTATTGTATTAAAGGATTATCACCCTACCCTGCAGTCATCAAGCTAGTATTCAGCTAATGCTTGTGGGATCTTAAAAGAGATCGCTGATGTCTTAGCAGACCCTTTCTCAATGATTTTTCAATGCTCTTGGGAATCTGGAGAGGTCCCGACCAACTGGAAGCGTGCTAATGTAGCTCCAATCTTCAAAAAGGGTAACAGGAATGACCCTGATAACTACAGGCCTGTTAGTCTTACTTCAGTGCTGGGCAAAATTATGGAAAGGATCATTCTGGGAGCCATAGATAAGCACCTGTCAGACAACGCAATTATTAGTCTCAGTCAGCATGGGTTCATGAAAAGGAAGTCATGCTTAACAAACTTGATTTCCTTTTGTGGTAAGATTACCTATCTAGTTGATCAAGGGAGACCAGCTTATGTCATCTTCTTGGACATTAGTAAAGCTTTTGATACTGTCTCCCATAACATTCTTTTAGACAAAATGTCGAGCATTAAGCTAGATAAAAAAATCATTAGGTGGGTATGCAACTGGCGGCTGAGTGATAGAGCTCAAATAGTTGTGGTAAATGGAGTTACTTCAAGCTGGAGGCATCTCTCTCTTTCTCTCTCTCTATATATATACAGTGTTATATACCATTGACTCTCATGACAGACAATTTAATGTTGCTTTTCCCCTTCTCAGGGAAAGCAAGACAGAGATGGAAATAATCTTTTGGACAGTTAACACATTTTTTAATAATAGGGAATGGTGATTTCAATAATACTTGGAAATATCCTCTTATGGATTGTTCTTCTGTTTCGATAGTAACCAGGGATGTTACAAACAGTTGAGGCATATGTACAAATGCTCTGTTTTCTGATAGCTAGTAGCTATGGGTTTAAAGCTGCGAAAGTCCAAAGATGGATTGTCTCATTCATTAATAGTAACAGCTGAGACACTTCCTTCAGTAGCCTGAAAGATATTCCAGAACTTTCTAATGCAAAAATAAATGTGGTAGAAACGTAACAAGAATGGATACAAATTTCCACACAAGACACATTTCATCTAACAAATCTTAAACCACAAATGGAGGAAACTCCGTGACAGCGTGTGGGGTAGAGACCATGCCATCTTTCTAGGGTCCAAAAGTAAATGGAGTATTAGGCACATAACTAATAGAGTCAGCTCCAAAAATCAAGCTGTTGGCATGGTGCTGGTAAACACAATAGGATGCACAATACCCATATCTGTTTAGGAAGTCCAAGGGTAAAATAACTACCTACACATGTACTGTTCAGCTTGCTCCACCTGGAAGGCAAAAAACACTTTCATCTTCTTTCCTAGAAGTTTTAACTAATAATGTATTTTAATTCCTGACTGGGAGAGGATAGAAGCAAACATGTACACACTCCATGGATAATGAAATACCCTCAGACACTCTTGGGGGTTACATTATTGATGGCATACATTAAAGATTTACATTCTCTCAAAATATTTCCAATTGGTACACTTTCAATGGCCGTAAGACAATAATATCTTGTTGAACATGCATCTGCAGTGAGTTTAAAATTAAATAGTCTAGCTTTTATTCTTTCTTCCAAGCATAGCCTGAACTGTACTGTCTTCTCTTAGCTCTTTTCCTAATGAAAAAGCTCTATCTCCTGTCATTTTAAAAGATGACAATAGAAATGGGAGGCTGGAAAACAAAGGCAGACAAAATGCATTAGCAAGAATGTCTACAAAACAGTTGTTAAAATGAAAAGCTTTTCCCATAATTGAAGAGTCCTGGCTGGTATCTCTATGCAATGAAATAAGAGGGAGGGCAAGTGTAGACACAAACGAAGAAGATCTTCATTAGGAGCATTGTCTACCACATGGTTCCTCTAAACAAGAACTTTCTAAAGGACTGACATTTTCATTAAAAGGGCAGGCGGTTTGCTATGAAATGACATTCAGTTTTAAAGGCTCAACTTAGAAACAATTTAGAACATGAACAACAGTTTCCAATGCCATCTTTTCATTGCTTGGTTGGCTCTTTATGTGGTATAACAGTTGCCACACAGACAATGGGGCAATGCCATTATCACCAACAAAACTCCTTATATGCTCAGGGGTTTTTTATGTACTCCATAGACCCTGCTCAGGAAATCAGAATATGCATGCACGACAATTAGAACCCACATTAGTCTTCTATACACTGACAAAGCAGATGAAAAAAAGGGTTCAGATAGCAGGACTATGGCCCATCATACAGTATAAATATTAATGTCAGCAGGAATAGAATATCCTTCATTACCCACATTTCCTTTAGACAAAATGCACAGGCATGGACTCTAAAACTAACCAGTTCTTCTAACTTCATGTTTCCCTGTTCCCACTTCACATCTACACTAGGTGCCACTCTGAATCTGTCAGCATCAGTGAGAGACTTTTAAGGGTTTTCATCATACTTAAAAGGCAGGACAGGGGAGCTCTAAATTAGATCCCCAATCAACTTTTTAAGTAAGACTTAATAAGCCCACTGACTTTTCAGGAGTCGTTTAGTGCCACTTCCCTTCCCTGTCTTGCTGTGACACTCAGCAGCACTTGAGAAGTGACTGCGCTTGCTTAAACGCTGAACTGGAAGCTGATTTAGGTCTCTTCTCCTTCCCACTTGAGCAATTCACACTTACAAGGCTAAGGACAGTTTAAAAAGAAAGAAAAAAAAATCAAAAGAAAAGTTACCAGAAGAGGAAAGAAAAAAACATCCTGCTAAATTTAGGGAAATAACAGCTTTTTTTTTCCAACGGTACACAGTTCCTCTTTCTTTCACCTAGCCTTTAAAACAGCGGAATCTCTCTCAATATTGCTAAGGAAATAGTAATATACAAGTATCACCTTCCTTTTAAATTCACTTTTTTTTCTTAAGTCTAATGGGAGAATTCTGGAGTTCTGCGATCTTTCATAAGTTTTTTGAAATGCCTTTTGAGCAGCTTGCTGTAGTTCTTTTTATTAACCTCCAGACCTTACTATTTAACCACAAAGAGATTTAGGTCATGCATATTGAATTGTTTAGATGACAGTCTAGTGTTTAATAATAAACTCTTCTTCAGAAAATTAAACAGTTCCAAAGCTGTGCTCTAAAAATGCGGTTTTGGAAAGAGCACGACAGTCTCTTTCCAAAGAAACCACAGGACATTAGCAATGCTTAGTGTAGAATCTTTCTAAGTTGAATAATTACTTAGGGATGTTTACAACAGAGATAACAGGACATAACAGAAAATAAAGAAAAAGTCTCAGTCAGTGCTAGAGAGCTGGCTATGTCAATAATTGAATTAGAATTTGTTTAGGATGCTGAGAGTTATTCTTTTCCATATCTAGAAAGCATTTCTCAGAACTTGGGTAATCCGATGTCATTTATGGAACTTCACTGTGTAAAGACAATATAATATTTACTGGTTTACATATCAGTCCATCTTAGATTTGCTTTTTCCTCCTTTGTATTTACCACAACATTTTTTTTTAAATTTATGTATCTATCCACTGAAATATTTATGCAAGTTGGGTCCAGAGGGAAGCAATCTTGTTTTTCCAGATTGTAGTTGGTGCTCTAAGACAACTCCACAGAGTAAGTAAACATAGAATAAGAGAATTGGTTTTGTACGTGCTTTCCTCAGGCACATGCTCCCAACTCACTGTAAGATTTGGAATTTGGTATTACAGAAGTTCCAGCAGCTCTGCTTAAGCCAACAGGAGGGAAACATTTGAAACATGCTGAAGATCTTTCCAGAGATTAAAGGTTTTTTGTTCTTTATAAAAGTTGATAGAAGCACTTATTCTCTCAAACATAATAGATGAATTAGGTTATCTGTTACATTGATCCAAGGGTCAACCACTTCACTTGATATGCTATTCACAGTACTTGATTAAAAATATGCTGGTTTTGAATGCAGTAAGGAAAAAAAATGGACTTTCTTTGAAAGATTATGCTTAAAGATGACTTCCTGAAGAGTAAACACAGGCAGACACCCAAGTATTTTTATGGAACTACAACATTACTGAGCCTTTTACCAAAACTTTGTCAGTGGAGATCCTCTATTGTTGATATAAGCAAACAAATGCAGTATCTTACTCGAAAAAAATGATGGAGCATTTTCTCCAATTCCAGATCATCAACAACTCACTTCTCACTCCCCAAATTCTTATATGTTGTCAGTCTTACTAAGGACATCTGTAATATCACCAAATATGGTGCCACACACCAGGGGATACTTCACGGTGTAATCTACAGCTTCTGTGACTTGGCAACTTGACATATCCTATTTTATCACCATGGATTTGTGTAACAACTTGTGTGGCTTAAACAGCAATCTTTAACTGTCAGCCTGATCATTTCTTTGAATGGTAAGACATATGCAGTAAATATATAATAGAGGAAGACTATGCAATAAAAAAATGAGTTTGTTTTCCTGTTGCACAGACTTTCAATAAATAGAATTTAGGCTCTGAATTTGAAACTATAAATTAAATTTTATGTGTTAACATAAATATCCCTGCTACTATGTACTTTCTTGATTGAAAGTCTCACTAAACTAAGTCTCACTAAATCCACTAATCTGTGGATTTTTCTTGACCTTGCAGAAACTGCAAGCTGTAAATAATAACATCGTCTATTTTCAGCAGCAATATTAGTGCCCTTTTTTTTTTTTTTAAATCTCTCTCACCCCATCTCTTGTACTTTCCTCTTGCTTCTTTCTTAAGATTAAAATCACCTAATGTCAACCATCTATGCTACTGGTTCGTTTCTTCTGTTTAATCCTCCTACACCTCATTCCACAACTCTGCTTACGATTCACTTACATGTCGTTCACTCTCACATCTTCAGTCAAATTCCAGATTGCTTCCTTTCCACCAAAGCAAAAAAACATTCTTTTGCTTTCTTTCTCCACTGCCTTGGGGATTTGTCACTATTCTTCACATCAATCAAATTACTGTCCATTCATCTTTCTTCTAAAATATGTAAAGTTTATGAAGTTTGTTATTTGTTCATCCACAGATTTGTAAATTATCTAGTACTTCTTCATTCTGACAGAACTACTTGATAACACATCACTTGTTTTTCATCTTAATTCAGCAGCCTCCATTCCTTCTCTTATTTTTATGATGTCCACACAATACCCTTTTAATTCACACAAATGGATGGCTATGGCAGGCATTCAAGCAGCCTCCCTGTGAGAATTCTAACTCTTTCATACAGCCAGAAGAACAAAAGCAGGCAGCTGTTGAAAAGGTCATCAGGAAATACAAGCTGCAAAAAATAGCCCCATTGTTTAACTCATACTAGGTCTATCTTTCAGCCCTTTCACTACACCTGTGGCATATCTCATCAAGCTGAATTTATTACCTTTACTAAATGCATAGCTTTTCCCTGCCCTGCACTGTAACACTCATTTCTTGTGAGAAGTTCCCTGACATTTACACTCTTACTCTCTTAACTAATGGCAGCCTTCGCACCCTTTGACTTTTCTTCTTCCATTCAGTTTGGCCTTAATAGCCTTAGAGTATGGAACCACTGACTGACAAACACTTTCACTCTAGAACTCGAATATGTTTCCTATGCCAATGCTTGGTAGAGTTTGGTAGGGGAAACAAAAAGCAAATTAAGCTCTTCATGGTGTCTATCTCATTTCATCAAAAATTAACTTTTGCCCACTGTGATCTTTTTGCATGTTTGAAGACTCCATCCATGGCTTGGCCCAGGTACTCAGTTGGTATGAACTTGCCTCACACTCCAATTCAGTTCTTGTACCCTGAGGCTCTTTCCTCAAGTTTGAGCTGGTTTTAATAATAACAATAAAAAAACCCCAAAAACTAGAGGAAAAAACTAAGTCAACAGTACAGAGAGGCAGTAATGAATGCCAGTTCACATGCTATAATATTGTACTTTGCCATATGTTCAAGTAGCTTTCCTTGGAGAATTCCATCTCTCACGTGGGCAGAAGAACGAGAACAACAAACTGTTGAAAAGGTCATCAAGAAATACAAACATTACAGATGGCATAGGTGAAAGCACTGCAAAAAAGCAGAGTCCTGAAAGAATGTGTAGAAGTATCATTCTCTGGCAGCACTGAGATAGAAAGTGCAGTTGTATGCTACCTTTATTAATATTAAAATGACTATTGCAAGGATATTTTACAATGTACTTGCCAACAAGTCCTTTTTCTAACAGAGAGAAGAAACAACTTCTATCACTGACTTCCCATGCTGAATGTTTCTCCTTTTCAGTAGGATTTAAGGAAAACTGGGTAATCCAGTGATTGCAGAGGGGCACTCTGATGTCCTGCAGAGGAGAGACGCTCCACCCTCTTTTGTGCCTGTTAAACTCACGAAAGCTATGAAGATCTTCACCAGTTTCCTCAGTGACCGTCTTAGATCAGACCATTTTTCTTACAGAATGCAAGGTCACTGAATCACATATCATCATAGTTAAAAAGTATCTAGAGAAAAATATTTACATAAAGCACAAGATGAGTACATACACTGTTAGAACAGCTGGTTGAAAGTCAGACTTGATAAAACCAACGAAGAGAGTGTTTTCTGTAAAGCCTATGGGTTTTTTTCAGAGAGCCTTTAGCCTCAGAAAAATGAAAAACTCCCAAACAAACCCAAACAAGCAAACAAAAAAACAAACAAAAACCTTCTAATAACACACTGCTACAACAGGGCAGGTACTGGACACTATCAAAAACTCAACAGTTCTCTGCATTCTGAGACACTGCACTTTTTCCCTAGACATAGGAAGAATTGTGATCATTAAAACAGAATTATATAAAATTAAATAAAGATGTAGAGAGTCAGAACAGAGTCAGAACCAATCAAAGAGCAACTTCTTCCATTTGCCACTAAAGGCAAACAAACAAGTAAGTGTCTGTAAGAATACTGACACAGTAGGTACACAGAAATTCTCCACTATCTTTTCTACAGACTAGACATGACACAACCATTCCTTTAACATGGTACCAACATTGATATTATATCTTCAAAGTCTCTATGGGCCATGCAGCAGAATAGTAACAATGGTGCCAAGCCTATCACAGAGAACTAGGCCTAGTGACTCTATCAGTCCTACTGTTTCTGTCTGTAGTTAATAGTGAGTCAATACTTGTATTTTGTTACAAAAATGCCATTCAATCTATCTGCAAAGTGGATTAAGTAAAGGCTACACTAAATGTGAAATAAGAGCATCCCTCTAGGTGTTAAACAAGACCATCCAGAAGAAAAGTTACTGCAGAAGACTATTACAGACTATTACTATTATTTTTAGTTTAAAATGTGTCAAATACTAGATAGCATGTAAAGAGTGACTGCCCATATCAAATGAGGGGTTAAAAAAATACAACTGGAAATAACTCTTCTGGATGACTAGAGCAAGTTTTCCATAGTATCCATGGGGCCTTTAAGATAGGACAATTTCTGTATATACTGTGTTGGTCATTGCTCTAAGGGCATGCAAAAGCAAAAAAAAAATAATTTTTTATCTGAAAAGGAAGGGGCTTTTTAACTTCACACTTCCTACCTGAAGCTCTGAGACTTGAAAGAGAAAAAGCATTTTCTCACATTCACTTTCATTTTCTTTCTTCCCTTTTATTAATAATGAGCAGTTTCAGAAATATGATCACACTTTACGCACTTTCTCTGTCTTCACCTTTATACACTTTCACAGAAGCCTTCTATCAGAGCATGGCAATTCATTTAGCACCATCATTAATTGTTTACTAGATCTCTTAATTCTGATAGAGTGGTGGCTGTGTTATTCCGCTCCACCCCCTCAACATTTCCCATAACTCTGCTCAAGTGATAACCACCTTGGAGATCATAATGGATGTGTCTGACTGTGATGGCATACAGCTCAAGGTAGATGCAGGGGAGACAGACAACAATACCATACATAGGCAAGGGCTATTTTGAACAGTGCACCCATCTAGCCACAGTGCTGGCCAATGTCTGCCTCAGGCCAAATTTGGAAGAAACTAACTTCTGTAGTTGATCTGTAAATATGATTCTGTAAGTCATCTTAATAAATAAACAGTGGATGGCCTAGGGCCCGTTGAGCTCTCCTGCACAGCAGCAGCCTGCATGCCAGGATCTCTCCTTGAGTAGGGATGCCTCTTGAGGTTATTCCTCCAGGCTGAGAGTTTCCTTGCTGTAGAAGATTCTCAGTAAAGTGATTAATAGCATGCTAAACTTTGAAATCTTTGCTAAGTAACAAAAAGGATTGATTGTTCATATATAATCTTTTTAGACAAACTGTTGACCACACCTGGGACTATGACTGGATGTAGCCACACCTAGACTCCTCTCTGAGAAGGCATTTAGAAAGCAAGGAAGTCCCCTCTGAATCTTACGATTCAACAGGAGGGTCTTCCTAAGAGTTTTGTCTGACCCTGTCCTCTGTGCACTAAATGATCAAGGCTACTCTGCCATCGGATCTTGTTAACCACTGTTGCATTTACTATCACACTTCTAAAAAAAAATTGTTTCCTATCAATAAATATACTGTTATTTCTCTCTTACAAGTGAAGTGCATCACTGCATCCACATCAGAGGCTTTCTGAGCTGACGAGATGACTACAGTTTCTTAGCTGCACCAGAATTGAAGAGCAAATCTACATTATAAATACGGCTGATATAAGATGGCATCTCACAGAAGCAGAACACTCTGTTGGGGCTGCATTCAGAACAGCATGTGCTTTGAGAAGGGGGAATGCAAAAGAGAGGAATTACAAAAAGAGATGGCAAGTATGGATAACAACAAATGAAACCATTAAGTACTCTCTTCCTAGGAGGTGCAGAGGAATTTAGGGAGACAGGCAAAGTCACAGAACCAACCCTGACCCAGAGACATTTTCCCAGCACACAGACAGACAGTTGCCAGATCAGGTGTAAAGATCTAGGTTTTGTGGTCCAACTGCATGGTGTCAAAGAGGTTTCTGAGGCGGCTGCTCATTTAAGGGTTTGAGAGAGACAGATATTCTGTTTGTTGTTTGTTACAAACGCTGTGCTGCACAAGATAGTACTATTCTTGTTCAAGGATCTGGCCTTCCTGTCATTGATCTACTGCAACTGCACCTAGACTTTTTAAGCCTCAGGTAGATGTGAATTGTATTTTTAGTATCAACAGAGTCCTTCTAAAAGGAAAGAGTGGACCCCAGCTGGGTTGGAAGGGGGGAAAAAAAAAAAAAAAAAGAGAGGATGATCAGTGTGAATGTTAATTGTCAGTGAGAAGGTGGCAGGAATGATCAAATTTACATAGGAAGGACAAAAAGACTGGAAACAATGTGTTAATTTTAAAGCCTTTTGCCCACCCACAACCTTCCACACGTGCAATTTGTTTGTACTACTTTGATTATCTGATAATTTTTCTGAAAAAAAAAACAAACCCAAAAACTTAATTACCCCGGTTTATTTAGTCATTATTGAATCTGAGTTTTTTAACTCTGGCTACAGCAGAAAGGCTGATGCAGGAGGATGCAAGCCTTTACTCCACTGGCAACACTTCATGTGCTTTCATTCCTGAATGAAAAGGCCGCTTCAACCCATCATTTCTGAAGTACTTTTGGCCTTTCACTGGGGCATGGTCAACACAGTCCAGCAGTAATTTACACAGCAGTCAGCAATTAGAGAAACTACCATCAGGTTAAGGTTGAAGATTCACATTGGAAGTCTTACTTTCAGCATTTCGAAATAGAGAAGAGATTTAATGGAAGCTTCCAGGCTATGACTCAGGTGTTTGGTTTTTTTCTTGCTAGTTCCTGAAATTTTGAAAGTTTCATAAAACAACCAGAAAGACAAACAGAAAACTGCAATGAAATCCTGGTCTTCGGTGATGTGGGTAGGTGACTGGTGAAAGAAACCAGGGTGATACACTGTTTGAATATGTACCTCCAAGTTCCCTTGGAACTCTGGTTGAAATGGAGACTTGTGTGCTCAAAAAGTCTTATGAAGGCATGGCAGGAAAAGTTTAACCAGCTGTGCTGCACAGTACGTTAAAAAAAAAAAAAGAAGGCTGCAATTGTCTGCCTTCTCCTCATGTGGAGACGGGAAGGTTTTACAATAGACAGATTATTCTTGTAATAAAATGCCCCTTTAATCCCTCAGAAGACAAATCACAGGGGAAACTTCAGAGATTAATGGCAGGATGAGGTGGGAGAAGAGGAAAACCAGAATTTTCTTGCATTTCTCCAATGAACAAATATCAATACTTTATTTCTAGCCATCTAAAAAACAGAGACAGTAAAATGTTTCCCTAGCAGTAAAAAGCACTGCCCTATTACCCTCCCATTGTATACATTTAAACCAAAGGGCAAATAAATGTTGGCAAACAGAAATGTGATGACTTACAGTATTTTCTTTGCTACAGTAGCTGGAAGGAGAAAAAAAATCCCTTAGAAAGATTAAGAAGCAAATATAAAACTGATCTTGAAATTCCTATTTGTTGATGCCCTAGGGCAGGTACTTTTTCAACATTATACCTATTTTTGAAAAGCATATGCCTATTGGGGCACCTATGCTACTGAAAGCTAGTCTGTTTTCAGACACAGAAACACTGACTGACTTGGTGAAAAAAAAAACAACCAACCAGCACTCTCCTGATTAAAACAGGTATTAGACACTCAGAAAGTCTTCAGGAAAACATCTGTTGAAAAATATTATTTTATGTGAAAGGACTTTATCCAAAAGTGAAGGAAAATGAATGTATTTTTAAGGACCTGAATTTTAAACCCAGGAATGAGTCCTCATTTTGTAAGCTATCTAAACTGCAGACTGCAAATCAGGAGGAGGATTAAACTCTATCCATCTACAAACTAGAATACTGTTTTGCCTTAAAGTTTTCTTTTCCCTTTTCCCTCAATAATTTTGGCATTCACTCACTAAATATTTTATTTGTGGCACATACACAGGCTGGAATAAAATTATTCTGAATGAACATAAGATGTTCTCACTGGCATAATTAGTAATTTTTAGGGAAACTTGCCTAACTTACCCCCTGCCTATTACTATTCTAGTCCCTAGCAGGAGGTGATCTTTTATCTGATGTTTACTAACTGTTTCTTTCAAACACATCTGATTCTTACCAAAGCCACTGAGGTTCTGCTTGCACTTCGTATTTACAGATTTACTGTAAAATGCCAGGCATATTCTGATGAATCAAACTCATCTGAGCATGAATGAAATGTAGTGAGAAAGTCCCTTCTGGCATCATTTCTGGGATTAGTAATTTGTGAAATTGTGGTGATGCAAGGGAACAGCATGAGAAAGTCATTTCCTTCCCCTTTGTCCAGTCTAAATGCAAATCTGAGCTTTCTTGACAGTTCATTTGCATATTAATGCATATAGTATTCCACTCCAGAGATCACTTCAGATTTTCTAAATTAAGTTGGGTGGGTGGGCTGAGGGAAAGGGGTCATTTTTGTCATACTAGCACAAATATTCTTAGATATTTTACCAAAATGACAGAAAGCAGGTAATTATTTTACTTGACCGATCTCTATTTCAGTTTTCCAACTGGTCCACTGAGAAGATGAAGAGGATTAAAGGCATTGGTTGACCAAAAGAAGGGAAATGCTTAATGTCATTGAAGAACAAACATGATGAAATTAAGAAAGGGTAAGAGTGCACACCAGTCTAATTAGCATTTCTTCCTAGTAGCCTGGGAAATGTCAGCCACCAGTTGGTGGCAAAATAAAGATGTAATGTGAGTAATAATGAATTAAATTGTGGCTATTTGCATTGAAATGTTAAGACAATGATCTGAAATTACTATTGTAAATATTCCTTCTGACAGCTGAAAATTGGACTTAAAGCTAATAGTACTTTGGATGAACTTTAAGCCATCAAATCACTTTTAATGTTTTATACTCCTTTTGGCTATGACAGAGACTTTCACAAAGTTAACTTACCTATGTTTTGTTCAAGCTGTTTGGTAATTGATACGTACATCATGGAGGTTTTAATGAACAACTACAGAGACTATTTACCCTATTCACTAAGTACAACTGAAACACTTGATTAATACTCTTGAGCTGAATAAACCAATAAATAGTTTTCGCTGGGAACTGGAGGAAGTCAGATGAGGAAGGATCTGTTTAAATGCGAAGAAAATGGTAACATTTTCAGAAAATGCTTGAACATTTCAGATACATCTGCATTACCTTCAATTTACAGTTTTGCTGTTAGCATTACGAATCACTTAGGGAAAATTCACATCTATATGTCTACAAACTAGTACTGTCAGACTAAGGTTAGCTGACAAAATGGAAAAGCAGTAGATATCTTCACAACATCTGCTGTGTAAACAGTTTTCAGCAATAGTGCATTTAAAATAAGGGTTTATTTACACACTACAGAGTCTAATTACATTGTAACATTTTTGCCATAAGGTGTATTTTTATTTAATGATAGATGATGTAAAAGCTTTAAGATTACACAACTGTATCATACTCACAAAAAGTAGGCTTGCACAATAAAAAAGGAATGCTAACGACTTTTAAAGAGCAATGAGGTATCTGAGCAACTAAACTGAGGTCCTTCTCCTTAGATTTCTTTGATGTCTCTTGGTTTAAGAGAGTACTCACTTCCTGGAGGTGTCCTGCTATGAGCAATGAAAAATGCCTTTTCAAACTTGTCCCCAAAAGTCTGCCCTAAGTCCTGCCTCCCTCCAGCTGCCAGTAAACACAGCTCTTCTTCTGAACTTTAAAGAGATCTGTAGGCCCTAGTTTCAAAATCTTCTTCAGTCAAACTGCTGTTCGTTTCCATACACTGACTCTAGCATGGAATTACTAAGCCAAACTACCCTCCTTGCACATATGGACAAGCCACTTTGCTGATTATCCTCCCTTCAGTTATTAGAAATAGATGTTATATATGAAAAAAAATAGGAAAAGAAAAGCTAGTGCTGTTAGGACTTTAAATTTAAATGGTTTTGTAAAGATAAAAGGCCCTGCAGCCTGACTATATGCAGCTTATAGTGCTTCAGGTGTTAACTGTTTTTTCTGGATCTGTGCAGCCTCTGAACAGTGTTAACTGCGTTACCAGAAACCAGATGAAAAATATACCCTACTGAATCCTCTTGCATTTCATATATGCTATGTTATATTACAGCATGTAACTAAACAGAAATACTGTCACTGTATTTGTCATGCATTATCCCACTGCAGGAACAATTAAGACACATTTTCTTTTCCAGTTCACATTCAGAGTCAAGTGAGTCACTGTATTTTTAGTCTTCCCAAGATTTTATATTTTAGTCCTTCTGTATTATTTTACTGGATAGATAAAATATATTTTCCATCTCTGCAGAAATGTCATTGTTTAGGCAGCACAAAGGCCTGACAAATGAACTAATATCCCCTATGTGCGATGTCTAATGCTCTGCATCCAGTTCTGTATATACAGCTGCTTAGGCTCCCACAGCCACAGGGAATTAAGTAAGGAGAATTCAAGGTATCTTGGAAAAATACTGGGAGAATACGCTGGTACTCCCACTAGCAGGAAACCACTAAGCACCACTGGGTACCTCTCTCAAACTGTAAAAGCCTAAAAATGACATACGACATATATCCAAAAATCCAGAAGCAAGAAATACAGTATTGAGAATGTACGAATTTTAAGGCAGTGTGGAATATTTGATATAGGTTCTTGATGTCACCTCAGTATCAAGATTCTGTACTGTGTGTATATCTTCTGCAATGCATATCTGTGTGAAGTATGGATTAATTTGAGACATCTGTAAGTCTTGAAGCAGAGTTAGCCAGTGATAAAGCCTGAATGAGAGGTATCTGGGGATCTTGTCAAAAGTAACATAGAATGCAGACAGCTAAATGAGAAATTGGGGTGGAGGAGATTCTCCCTTGGAGCCATCTGCCCTGCCAGTCTCATTCACTTCTTCTAGCTCCTCCTCATCAGTTACTGCTTCTACACTCATCTGCATCATGGAGAAGCACAGAAAAGACATGCCAAGTAGCTGCGTATCTACTTAGAGCTTTGATGCTGTGAGTGAAAAGCTTATGTGACAGACTTGTTAAAGATCTGACTTCTGCCAGCTCTGTATTTATATTTATATATTTGATCAGAAAAACAAAGATGAGAAACACTATAAATGTGAATACAAGTTTGATCATACACTTTTAAAGCTCCTGACTTTTCTATTTTGCCTCTTACTTATGCATTCACAGCTTTGGACATTTGACCGCCTTGATTTTTAATGTTGGAAGGATGGAAGGGTGGGGGGAAAAAAACCATTGCTTTTTGTTTACAGCGATACTATTTAAACAGTTCCAGTTTAGCTTTGAAAAGCACCTTCCTTTCAGGTCAATAAGATGGCTGCAGGCCAAGTTCCCATCTGGGCTTAACTTGTACTCACTGCTTGGAGACAATTTTCTACTGTGCCTGTTTAAAAAGAACGCAGTGTAGCATGATAGCTCTCCGCCTGTATGTGTCTAAATGTAACTTCAGTAACTGATATTTCAAAAGTTTCAGTCACAATGATGTAATGTACCTCATATTCTAATTTTGCCCACAGACAAGAAGTAACACCTTAGTGGTAAAAGCCAGGATACTCAAGTTGCACTGCAATCACTTACTAAAGTAAATTCCAAAGCCTTCCCAAGAAAGCAGTGTGACTTGTCCTAGAAGAGACAAGAGTTTCTCATGAAACTGAACACACTTTCTTCTCCCCTTTCCTGCTTCACTCCAACATACATGCTCCTACTCCAGCCAAATTAACTGATGACTTCTATTTTTTTAAGTTTTGGGCTTTCTCTTTGTGAAGGAATACCAATTATTTCAATACCAAAACATTCTCAAAATTTATACATTACTACTACTGAGGCCAGTTCTTAGTGTACAAAGAGACACTATTCCACAAGAGACATCCCCCTCCTCCCACCCCCACACTTAACAAGAGACTTCAGACCACTTGGTCTCAAAGCTTAAAGACTTGAGCAACAGCTGAGGAAACATGGAAGCCTCCTTACCAAGCACCTAAGCAGACAGGTCTAGAGCTACTCTTGTAAATCTCCCAGCTGCATCTTCATTCTGTCATGCTTTTCCAGCAGATACTGTACTTCTGTGGAATACATGTAACCTCACCAAATCTCTGCTTAGTGAAGTAAGAGCACCACAAATTCATATTAGAATTTGAAAAAAAAACACCAAACAAACCTGTCAGCGAAAAACACCTCGTCTCTCCTCTCTGCTTCTTCATCCCCTTGTGCATATTGTTGCAAACGTATCAGCCAAATGAATGTATGATCTTTGCTTCACCCATAGGTCCTGTCCTTTCTCTCCAGAATGGAATTACAGCCATTGAAGTATCAGTACTTCTGCAATAGTGGCCCTGCATCTCTGAGAAGAGGGAAGAAAAAGTGAAAAAGTGGTAAAAGTGAAACCAGAAAAAGGAGAGAATTTGGGGTGACAAGACTGCACAGCAGACCCAAAAGACAGAAAGTTGTACTCCAGAGAATACCATGTTTTGTCTGCAGCAAAACATACAGCAACAACGTAAGAAACGAAGTAGAACAAGAGATGACAGAGAAGTTGATGGGACATTTTGGAAGGCTGAAGACAGGTTGCCTGAAATGCTGACCTATTCGATATATAGGTCAGCCTGCCATATGTAATGAGCTGTTGCAGTATGTTGTAAAACTGCTGCAAGAAACCACTGCTACAGCTTTATCTCTTTCCTATTAGGAGTAAAGGTCAGGCACAAACTCCTTCTGTTGCTCTTGGCTGTTCTGAGTGAAGGCCATGGAAGCAACCCATTACAGAATAAAAGTGAATTTCTCCAGGCTTGCAAGTTGCATTGCCAGTGGGAAGGCATATTGCTAATAAAAATGGTCTGGTAGTAAATCATTTAATTTCTTGGCTGCTCTTACCCTCGATTTCAGATAGATGTTGATGTTTTAAGAGATTTAAAATTCAGCTCTGATCAGGAAATTAATTTAGCTGTTTGAAAAGCAGCTGTTTGAAACATCTTTTTTCCTTCTTTAGTCTCAGTGGAGCTTGAAATCAGCTGCTGATAGAGTGGTACAAGTGTACAATTCTCTGGCTTTGGGGTTGTTTTTCTTTCTTTTAAATAAATTACCATGGAATGTCCTTTCTCATCAGCATGCTGTTTCATCAACGTTGCTAGGGCTAGCTACAGAAGGACTCCATATAGGTCTGTTTACTCATGCGAAATCCAGGGAGCCTGGGTTCCACCTGCACTGCCTTCTACTGAGTGGTTTTAGGAAACCACTCCATTCTCCTGTGCTTTTACACCTGGTTCTGTTCTAGGCCATCAGCTTTTTAGGGAAGAGACTGAGGTGATTTGCAGTTTTTCTTGTTTTATGTAAATTTGTCTAAAAATGAAAAAGTCTAACAACAGGTACTGTTATTACAGGATATAAATATAATGAAATTAAAAAAAAATGGCTCCCAATTATGCTATGCTAGCTGGAGGAGAGTGGGACTTGGACCCTAAACAATTCATTAGGATCATTACAACTTCTAGGTGTATTCAAACTTCAA
Source organism: Bucco capensis (assembly GCA_013396975.1). Classification (NCBI taxonomy): domain Eukaryota; kingdom Metazoa; phylum Chordata; class Aves; order Piciformes; family Bucconidae; genus Bucco; species Bucco capensis. Next base: position 2,362,261 of record VWZO01016557.1, on the reverse strand, counting down.
CTTGTCTTTTATTTTACCTTCCCTTAGAGACTGACTGTTTTACTTCTGCCCCACCTTAGATCTACAAGTGCTTACACATAAATGTTTTCTATGATCATCCCTACCAATACACTGCTCCAACTTCAAACTAGTCACTAGTTTGCTGGATTAAGAATCTGAAAGTAAAGAATACTTCTTAGCGGTACTTGCTGTATCTTTATGACGGCTGAAAGTGATACATGATTACTGCAATCAGACTGTTACTTAAAAAAATTAATGGAATTTATTTTTTATTTTCCAATAGCTGAGATAAATAGATTTTAACAGTCCCCCTTATACTTTGCACTAGTCTAGTTTATTGACCCACTTCATTTTAAAGTGGCTTAAGCACTCTATAAAATTAAGGTAAATTTGTACATTTCTTGCACTTCATAAAATCTTCAGAGGCCATACACTGCCATGAAAAGTGCCTACATTCTACTGAGATCATTACTGGAATATGAGAGGGCTTAGGGGATGTCTAAAGGTTTTAATGAGCTGCACAAAACAGGACCCTCTGCATCATAAAACAAGCTGAGAAGCAGACTATATTAAGAAAAAGAAAGCTTAAGTAAACATATAAAATAGTTTACAATAATTTTATTCATGGCACAGTTTAAGTTACTAACACAAAACCAGATTTGTGTGACTAAAGAAGATGACTTATGCACTTCATCGTAGGCATCCCACAGCTAACCTATTTTCCCAAAGTGACATAAAAAATTAGTAAAAGAAAATCAAGCAGTTTTGTGACACCATGCAGAGGAGTAAGTGTTTCTGATATGTTAACAAAATTAATTAGAATGAGACTGGCAAAAAACTGCTGCTTAAGAATTGATTCTTAGGTTTGCAAAGTATATTGGGCTTTTCTTACTTTTCATGACAGCCTCAGTATTTCCCGGTTTGTTTTTTCCAAAAACATTAATATCAGCATCAACACTGGTTGGCAGGAAGTGGAAGAATCTCATCTAAGCCATTCCATACCCATGTTTTTCTTCAAGTCTAGCATTCTAGTAGGTGTCAGAAATAATGTTTTAAATATAAGCAAAAGAAGGTAGTTATTAATCCTGAAAGGCACAGAATTGGGTCATTCTTTACTTTTGTTAAAAACAGAATGTAATTAATTATACACTAAGTTATGAAACCAATGTAAAGTCTTTTCAAATCCAACTTTGTCTTAGGCTTTGGTTTGGATGGAAGTACAAGTCCTTACAGTTCCTGAATCAGAGTTCTAAGATTTTATTTCCAACTCTGCTACTACTTTGGTCTCCATTTTCAAACACAATGTTTCCAGTTCTGCGCTTAATTTTCCTTCCTACTTTAACAGTAATGCAAACTCACAAAGCATCTTAGAACACGAAAATGAAAAGTGACTTACAGTACTCATGGTATTGGGATGCAGTTATACACTGAAATACACTGCCATTTTTTATTGTTGGACTGACCTAGAGATACACATGACTACTGCAGTAATAGAGTGACTCAGTTATTTAAACAAGTAATGTAGAAGTCACCTATTTTGTGTGATAGCGAATGAGAAATGATAAAGAATGACAGATTCAGAATTTCAGCCTCAGGTAATTATAGACTCTTCAGTCAGCCTCCAGTAAGCTGTTGATGGGTATATACAATACCCCAACTGTTCAGAACTGAGCCTGTATGCTTTGTAATAAGTGTTTTGGCTGATGACATTCAGATTTTACCTTAGAATATATTATTATACAAGAACAAATAAAAGGCTAAACATTTTAGCAACTCCTTGTTACACTTTAAACAATAAACATTTTTTCCAATATTGCAGATGTACCTTGGCTTTCTGGGACATACAATGTAAGTACAGAGACTCTGTTATCTACCACATATTCATGATTAATGCCTTCAAGCAGATGGTAACAAATACTACAGCAAATAATATGTAGCATCTCTTTTGATTTCAAGTAACTGCTTGAAAACACAACTGAGGTGCTCACTAAGTTATAGCCTCTTTTTTATTTTCCAGGTGTTAAACAGTACTTCAAGAAAATGTGAGGATTTTTTTGTCACCTCTGAAAAAATTAGTAATTTTGAAAATTAAATGTAGAGTAACACAAAGTAAGCCGTGCCCACATTTCTTTGCTTGCACTCTTTCAATAAAGTCACAGGAGACAAGATCGACACCTACCAAGTCCAGTATCTACTGCACTCTCTTCTGTTCTTCCTTTCAAATTTCAGATCCTTTGAATTTCATCCATCTGCCTTTTTCATCTCTTGCTCCCCTTCCCTAGACAAGTTACTTTCAGTTTCTGTATCCCTATATTCTTCCAGAAGGTTGATTATTTCAGCCAGGAGAAGAGAAGACTTTGGGGGGACCTACTAGTGACTTTCCAGTACTTAAAGGGAACTTAGAAGAAGGCTGGAGAGGGCCTTTTTGCAAAGGCCTGGAGTGAAAGGACAAGGGGCAATGGTTTTAAATTGGAGAAGAGTAGATTTAAACTGGACATTAGAAAGAAGTTCCTCACCACAAGGGTGGTAGAGCACTGGAACAGGTTGCCAAGGAAGGTGGTTGAGGCCCCATCCCTGGAGGCATTCAAGGTGAGGCTTGACAGGGCTCTGGGCATGTCCCTGCCCACTGCAGGGGGTTTGGACTAGATGACCTCCAGAGGTCCCTTCCAACCCAAACCATTCTATGATTCTCTTTTCCTTTCACAACAACTGAAACTTGGTAGTAGTAGCCAGTAAGGTCCAGAGTGGACTTCAGAAAGAGAACAAACACAAAATAATCATGTTTAGATATATTCACCCAGACTGAATATCAGTAGTCAGTGGGCTTCCTACAAAACCTGATTCTGAGGCTCTACAGCCCTGATGGACTTTTCCTCTACGAAATAGTTTAACCCTGGTTTAACTCTCTGCTCCACAACAACCTGTGGCAATGAGTTCCACAATTCCAGTATCGCTGAGCAAATGCACAGCTGATAAACACAGACATACTACTCATTTCAATGCAATTTCTGTGTCTGTCACAGATTAGGCATATGTATAAACGCTTATGGAATGTGCACAGCAGCCTGACTTCATAATCTAAGACATGGAAATTGCTCTTTATACCAATGGAAAGCCCATTAAGTCAATGGAGTTTCACATGGACCATGATCTGCCCACACAGATTGAATTACAGGTTGAGGGCTACAATTGTAGTAAATAGCACATAATTATTAGAATGACACTCGCTTTCTTACCTCTGAACACTGTGTATATTTCCTATACTAAAAAGGTTATTCAAAGATAGTACAGTTCCTTTGTGAAAAATAAATGAAAAGCTCCAAAAAAGCCATAGCCTATTTTTAATATTTCCATTTGTCATGAAGTGACAAAAAAGTCAAAACTTCAAATTAGTAAAATAAGATAAAAACGTATATGAAACTTCAGTAGTGTCTGGTAGTTGTATTGTGCAATTGTACTCATCAAAAGCTATCCTGACAGCTTTTTCATACTAATTTAAAGGAAAGTACAATTATTTGTTTATATTTTGAAGTTATAAGAATTCCGTGTACATATTTCATTTGATTGTATCACAAAAGAATAATTTAATGCAACTACCTAACAAAAAGCTCCCAAACCCGGCTGTTTCCATTCCTTGCTCATTTCCTTCAGAATGCTTTTTTTTATATTGCTGTAAGATTTCATCTCTGCATCCTTGTGCTGTAAACTTCTAGAAAGTAACAGACCTCAGCATCAAAAATGTCAAACACAATGAAAGACAGAAATTACCATAGACTAAGTTGGTCTCAGAGCTCCTCTGAGCATCACTCACTGTGGCTCCTGAGTCACTGCCTAAGCTGAAATATGCAAGCTTGCCACTACCACCCACACTGTGGCTGATTCTCTGTACTATGTTACTAGAGTGAAGTTCATAGGGAAAAAAGGCATCCATTCAATTTCCGCCCCCTGCTTCCCTAACAGAAATATAGCATAGGAGCTGTAAATACATAAAAATAGCTAAATTTTGGACAATATCCATTTTTCTTAATCTCCACCATAAGACATACTTGCTAAAGACTTCTGTGAAAAACAGGAGTTTTAAAGAATGTACCAGTATGTTAAAAATAGTCTACAGGGCTGATCTGGGGATATGTCCCTTTTTTTTTTTAATTTAAGGATTACACTGACTATAAGCCAGCGAAGGAAAGAATCAGTGTCTTTAAGACTTGCTATGTTATGACTTAAATACAGAATATGATACATGCCTTAGTATTTGCTTTGATGGTAAAGAAAAATTCTAAGAACTCTAAAAAGGAAGATTTGACCTGCTATGTCAGCTTTAGCAGTCAAGTGAACAGTTTTCCCCACAGTCCCACTATTGCATGGCTGGGGTAGAGAGCAGATAAGTGAAAGAAAATGATTTTCCTTTCAGACTAAGCTCCTTGTAGAAAAGAGGAGGCAGGATCACCCTTCAGTTAATTGTAAAACAAGAATTCAAAAGCAGCTTTTCCAAAGAACCTCTGTATTTCCTCAATGCTCTTTCAAGTTTTGTGGTCTCAGTGTTTGTCCCAGCACTGACAGAGACATTGCCACAGAAGGTAAAGATATGGAGGAAGATGATGTGCTAGAGAACTCAAACTGATACACAGACAAGCAGAACAAGGTGATTATATAAGGCACTCTGAAGTTACGTTGAGCTATTGTCTAGGAGACCTAAAGCAGTTTGATTTGTATTTCCATGCGAGATTGTGTAATTTTGCTTGCTTGCTCTGGTAAACCTAAGGCAAGTTCAGATGCTTAGTTAGAGAAATGTTCCTTTAAAAAACACAATTTATCTCATCTCTGTTGTCCAGCAGATCCTATTCTAATAAGCAGCAAGACCAGATGCTTTGGTGGTGTGACGTTGTTTCAGTGAAGTTAAGAGACTTAACAGGATATAAGACCCCAGCTGAAGAGCTGGCTGCACACACAGGGTTACCATTACATTATAGGAAGATAAACAATGACTAGGTGTTTTAACTGTATGTATTCCTACTGGTTCCTCATGACTGCATGTGTGCATTTGCACTTTCTTGACACAAGTTCAGTTGGTCAGAACAACATTTAACATGACTTCAGCGTGCATAGTCATATGTTATAGAAAGATGCATCCTGGTGCACAACAAGCAGCGCTCTAACTCACAGTGACTGGCACAGGAACAATTAATTCTGACATGCAAGGTTTTCTCACAGTGTGTGAGCTCTTTTAAATTATTGATAGTGATTTGGAGAATACAGAGCCATGAATAAGAGTGCAGCTGTTTCAGCTGCTTTATTATGGCTAAAAAAGACAAACAAATTATTTGTCTTAAGTGACAGTCTATGGAGATTAAAGGTAATTTACCTTCCTCAAGCCTAAGGTTTTAAAAAAATTACACAACAGCAGCTTTGGTATCATTCTCTGAAATCAAAGAACAATGAAAATACCTGGAACCCTGCTGATTAAGAATCCTGATTTCCCAGAAAAAAAATTAAAAACTGCAATTTGAATCAGACTGTGTTTTTAATAATGCTCATGTGTGAATTTCATTATCCTAATAGAACTTCAGTAGTTCTGCAGACCAGCTGGGGTCCTTGGTGGTGCATGCAATCAAAAATACCCGAGCATCACGCCAGGCATGATAGCATAATGCAAACATATATCCAACTGATATGACTTCTGTGATTAAAAACATTACAATATAAAACAATCATCGAGAGTTTACTTTTAATTTACTTTTTAATCAGCTTTATTATAATCAGAAAATTGTATCTAGCAGAGCTCATTAAATGATATCTACAAGAAAAAAAAAACCTTTACTACTGTGTTGGTAGTTTTTATGTGAAGTTTAGAGTTAGCTTACAGCAAATCAAGTTATAAGCAGAGAAACCTGAAAAATACTAGATATGATACAATCCAGTCTTTTATTTTTTTAAAAACCTCATTGTATTATTTTTGGTAGTGCTCTCTAGTAAGCCGTTTATAGAATGAAAATCCATTCTGTTGGAAAAAGCTCACCATTATCAGGAAAACTAACCTGTATTTTATTTTTCTTTATAAAGACTACTGAAAAGATAGATAACTGTTTTTGCAGTCCAGTTGCCTTTTAGGGCCAATGTCTTTGTATTGTTTTCATCTAATCTCTGTAAGACTAGAGATAAACTGGCTGGCTTTCATAAAGTATTGTAATGAGCAGGTGTTAGTCTAGAGAGGGGAAAGACCCAGTTTGGATCAGTGAGCTGAATCAAAGCCTCTCACTTCCCTGGAAAATTCAAGAAGCTCCTGGTGCTGCTTGGCTGCTCCTGGTGCTGGTAGTAATAGGGCTCACTGAGAAGTATGAAAGGATTTAGTATTATTCTGATGCTCAAGTTAAAATGAAATGCTTTGTTTGGATTTTCATGGAAATGTGATTAGTGATGCCTTGCACTGTTAAACCAACTTCCAGCACTGCAATGAAATAAAACCTAAAAACTAATGCTCTGATGGCTAAACTTAGCAAAGAATGGTCCACTAAATACAAGATGTTCATGAGTCTGTAGATATTTTTGCTATCTACCCACTTAAACTGTCTTTCATATTAACATTGCATTGTTTTTCACAGATGTACTTCTGGGACTTAGCTTTTAATTAACATTGTGACCATTCCCAGAATTGCTGCAAGAGGAGTCATTCTGGTAGAGAATCTGAGGAATGGAGAGCATCTCATCTATGCAGCTGAGAATGGGACCTACCTACAACTGGGAAATACCAGGCTCCAAACAAGGTCATAGTTATACCATAGAAAAGTAGCAACAGTTATTATTAAAAACTCTGCATGTCTGTTAGGAAGCTGGTGTTGGATTAAGACTGCGCACATAGAATCATAGATTATGGTGTTGGATTAAGACTGTGCACATGATCTACTATGGCTCAGCTATATGCAATACCTTGCCAAACTATATAATTGATCACTTCTAATCATGTGATAATAGCCTAATGTGTCAAGGGAAATACATTGCAATGCAAATTATCTTTTACCATCTGTTTATTTCATAAATATTTTTATTCCCTCCATTAGTTACCATCTGCAAGATGATACCAGTCAGTTTATAAAACTTTATGTCAAAAAGCAAACCGTGCAACAGAGTCAATTCACCATCACTAACTTTGCAATATTCATACAGAATTAATGAAAACTGTTCTATTGTAAAGACACAATTCTGTCAGTTCCTGAACTAATTAATTGTAAATTGAATTCGAACTTCTTATTTAGTAATTTAGATGTCTAAATTATAAAAATCTGGTATAGTTTTAAGCATAGGTCAACTTCACACCAGCTTTCTACTATATCTGGTTGTAAGAAATTAGTAATACAGAACAAACTAAGCAGGAAAAAAATAAATCTATAGTTGAATTATTTAAAGTACAGTAACACTGGCATATTTACCAGAAAACTCTCTCAAACAGTTGCACCCATTTTACAAGCCAACTATATGAAAACAGCAAGCAGATTTACATTTTTTTAAAGGTCTAAATGGTCAGACTGGTTCAGTGGTTCTTAGAATACAAAGTTTGCCATTTGCCACCACCAAATCCAACTCTCACAAAACAGAGTAAAAAAGGTGCAGGTCACTGTTTTATGCTGCGAACATCTGCATTTATTATTGTTTAAATGCATTTTCAATGGGATAGATCAGGCTTTAAAAATGGTATTGATGTAAAGCGTACACAGAGAGTACAAGAACACTAAAGTGAAACTGACCAAAGGAAACAAACACTAAAATAATAAATGAATCTCCTCATCTCATGGAGGCTCATTAACCAGAAAGCCGAATGCTGGAAACCTCTTTTCACATTCTCTGTAGGTCATGAATTGAAAGGTGATTGGATAATGAGGGAAGATGCAAAACAGAGTTAAAAGAAAAAAGGAAAATTGGACTTCAGAGGGACTGAGAAATAGACATTTTGCAGTAGAAGTAAAAACGTGGCAATTTAATGTACTGCAGCAATTAGTTTGTTCATAATGAAGAAATACATCGTATCTGAAATCTGGATCAAAAAAAATCACTTAACCACCTCTGTAAGTTCACGACTAAGTAAGCCTCAGAATTTCAATGGGACTTTCAAAAAAAAAAAAAGAATCAAAACCTGAGTAAGTCCATGAAGATATTTTTTAGCTATTTTTCTATCTAGCCTTCTTTTCCTTCCATATATTGGTGGAATAGGTGGCTTCTACTTTTTTCCACTGAATTCACAAGTATTCAACCTCTCATTGGAGCAGTATCATGCACCTTAAATATCATAAAGTTTTCCAGATCAGTCCATGAAAACATGTTTTCTTTACCATTACTGATTTCAGAGACAAAAATTAATCATAATGTATAGCACTACAATGTAAAAAGGGGGGGAAAAAGTCTGATATATACACAGCCATAGATACACAGGATGTTTCCTCAGGTGAATTAGTTCTAAACTGTAATACGATTACTAAGTGGCCAAACACACTCACTAGTTTTTTCAAAATCCACCCAGAAGGGTCCAGCCACTACTGGCATTCTTATTAATGTGGTTCATGCACAGAACAAGGTCAGAAGAAACACAGATTGTGGCTTAAAAGAAAACAAACAAACAACAAACAAAACCCCCAATCTAAATATATACTTTTTTCCCCACACTTGAAAATGTTAACTTGCTCCTCCTTAAGCTCTTTAAATCCCTTTTTGCATGACTAGCTTATTCTAAAAAATACTAATTAGTTAACGTTTTTTATACGTGTAGAGTTCTACCCTTTGCAATTTCCTCTGAAAGTTCTCCATTTAGTAGGACAAACAACTGTTAATACTTTGTATTATACCATTACATAATTTCAACTTGCCTTACTGCAACTTTCTGCCTGAAAATAAACTTTTAACTCACAAACAATTCTCCAAGTGAGTACTGCATTGTAGTCGTGGAATATTTTAACTGATTGCTACCTGTTATTGAAACTATTTCTCCATAATAAATCTACTTTTGAGAGAATAATATTAAGGAGAAAGAGAGAACTGTGATAATGTTACTCTTCTAGCATTGAAAGACTAATTAAATCTTTTCTACAATATGCTACATGCCAAACTGAGTTGAATAGCATGTAGAGGGGATTACCACATGGTATCCACACACCATCCCATTAATCACACTCCAACCTCTTAAGCTGTTCAGCATCCTCTCCTCACACTTAATACCCAGATTTTTTTAGCAGAGCAAAGGATATGGAATCAGATGGAACCTGGTGGTTTCTGCATTTTCACTACCTAGTGATTTTATCTCCTCAGATGTTTTTAAGCTTTCAAAGATGGCAATTATATATCTCCAAAATTGTTCATTCAAAAAACTTGACAGGTTCAACTTATTAGGCCGAGATCCATTAAACACTAAGCTCTCTATCCTGAAAGTTGAATTGAGAGCCTTGTATTAGGCAGCCTCTAAACCTGTTGTCTCTGTTTAGCATAGAGAGAATTTCGCAATTTGTTGCTCCATAAAAAACTGCATTGTGATGAACGAGGGGGCTGCTTTGAGCTAATCAGTAGAAAGTGGGAACCTGAGTCAGCCAGAGCTACACCTTTCCTGAAGTAGCTATATCAGACTTCTATTCTCTGCAGTTCATCTTGTTAAAATCTGAGAAATAAGCTCAGGAAAACAACCAAAACTCAAAGAAATCAAAACTTCTTACTGAACCATTAAATTAAAAGCTCTGAAAATAAACCTCTACCTACATGCCTACACGTAGTAGTCTGTTCTTGCAGCCAGGCTTCAGAACAGCGTCTGAGCAGGACAGACAGTTCCCCGAGGGCTCAGGCGACACCTTCCTCTCTCCCTTTCTCTCTCCCTCTGAAACTTACTTTGAGGGTGCTCTCTGTTTGCAACAGCAGCACGAGGTGCCCTGCTTGCTAACCACCTGCAAGTAAACAACCAGCGCCCCGCTCTCCTCCCACCATTTCAGGACAGAACAAGCTAGAGCTACCTTATCCTCCACCAGCCTCATTCTCCTCAGCAAACCACAGGAATTCGAACACAAAGACATACTTAAACAATTCAACCTGAAATCTTACCTTACTCAACATCTCTTCCTATCCCGAAGGCAGTGCCTTGCGCTGTCTTTAAAAGGAAAACCAAATATCTGCTAGTGAGAGGCTTTCTCTTAAAGCTGTAGCGCCTCCCTGTATTCCTCTCACAAAATAGGGGTTCCCTCAGGGGGCTCAGGAAGACGTGTTCCCGCCTTTCGCCTGAGGCTACTCCTAGCGGCTGTTCCTCACAGCTTGCCGCGATGTGGAGGGTGAGGTCTTTCTGCCTTCGAAGCTGTGCCACAGGATGTGAAGGCAAGCAAAATTAAAAGCATCAGGAACTGGAAAGGCAGTAGGCAGAAATGTAAGTACAGGGGTTAGAGAATCATAAATGTGTTTGGGTTTTTTTTTGTGTGTGCCATTAAACTAGCCATTTTTGTGCTTAAATGAGCAGTGAGACTCTTTTTGAGGCACTTAACCTACTAGGTTGTAGACTCTGGGCCGCTCTTTTCCTTACCATATACTTAGTTATTTTTGGCAAGATAACTCAGCTTTAGTGCAGAAAGTAGAAAAATGCATTCAAAGCAGGCTCCAATCCTCAGATATGGCCAGTTGTAGATTTGAATGTACTCCATAATATAGCACTCCATTAGGGCCTCATGATCTTCCTATTTCTAATTTGCATTCAGACATGGTTTCAAAGTAAATGCTGTTTTACTCAGACCTGGCCAAATTTGTTCAAAGTTAAAATGCAACTTCGAGTGTAATAAAGATACAGGAACTTTAGAGTTTATTCCTCTCTGGGATCATCTGAGCAGGTTTTCCAGATCATGATACACTCAGTAAGCATTTAGGTGCTTGAGTCTCAATTACAAGTCTAAATCTTTCTTTGAATGTGCCTCTAAAGGCCCTTTAGTACAGCAACAGTTTTACAAATCCTGTGGGTGAAATTGTTCATTTTGATGAGTTAACTGAGAAAAAATTTCCTCATGAAAGATAAATGTGAATTGTGAAAGAAAATGGCAGCCAGCATTTTAATTTAAACATAACTAATACTGAAGTGTTAAGTAGGGTTTGATTAGTAAGAAACAGATTCAACCGGCCATAAGGTATGGAGTAAAGTTCTTTCACTGATTCTCTCAACAAACTTGCCTCTGGTCTTTAGTTGTAGTAGCATTTTACACGTAGGTAGATCTAAACACATGCATAATCTTATGAAAAATTGGAGTCTAAATTGTGCAGAAGTCAAATTACTGTTCAGCCTAATGATTGGCTATGTATTTGTTCAACTCCATTTTATTGTGATGTTACATTTAATGATAAGGGCCTACATTTTGTATATTAACAGCAAAAGCAAAGATTTTGGACAGAAACCTGTAGGAAGTAGCATTTGTAGAGCTGCTGTGGACAGTGCTTTTTTATTTAAACAGATGGGTCAGTGACCTCCATCATCCTCGTATCTGTGCTCAGTGTTCCACTGTGCAGTACAATCCCTTGATTGAGAAGAGCTATTAGAAAACTCACCCAGCTGAAAAATCTGACCTGCTGAACACTCTTGGGTACTTTATAATCAGATAAATGATCACATATATTCTTTGCTGACAGTTTATGGCTGTGATTGCAGAGCTGCTGAATATTGTTAATGTGCCTACGTTTCTGTAATGAATTGTTTCTTCAGTTTCTGGTTTATGCTCTTTAACAATTTTATTTTACTTTAATATATTTCAGGACAACACTACTCGAAATTTCGCCTGTAATGTTGTCAGAGACTTCCCTTAATAAGCACGCTTTTAGCATTTGCAATTTATATGTTGGGTTTGAGACTTCTCTTCTGGATTGTCACAAATGAGTTCAGAGTTCATCTTTCAGTTAACGAAGGGTTTCTATATATGAATCTAAAATGAGTTAGTATTAAAATATCCTTTTAAACACTTTAACATTGATTGCTTTTCTATTCCTTTATTTGTTAACAATATTTCAATAGCTGCGTAATTCTCATAAGCATGTGCCATGAATTTATCTCAAGTTGCTTTCCCCCTTTTGAGTTAGGCAAACTGTAGTTAGCCTGAAATGTGGGTTTGCTGTTACTCTGGGTGTGCCCTTACCCTCACAGCATTACAGCAGACAAAAAAAGTCACATGCTATACTGTGATGGAGATAAAATAGCAACATTACCTACTTAGCCAAAATGTGCTACAATTGGGACTGAAGCTGGGCTATATCTCTGAGCTTCATTTACCCTTTATCTTTGATACAGCTAGGACAAGCAGAAAGACTTGCTTTAGAAGACAGTCTTGACTTCTGTAGAGGAAAATGATTAAAGGTATATTAAAAGCTCTGTTCTTTTCTTGTTGAACGTTATGATTTACCACTGGAAGGAGCTAGAGTAATGATGTTGAATTACTGAAGAAACTAGCATAAGGCCAGCAAAATGGTTAAATAATCTGTGAGAAAAGGAAAAAAGGAATCAGAATCTTACCTGAGAGAAAGAAGAGTCAGTCATTTTCTGAGATAGAGAGCTGTTGTTCTGATTTAGAAAATTTTATGTGTGAAAAATGGGTTGTATGAAAAGCAAGTATGATAATTTTAAAATGGAAATTATTTTCTTCTGTTAAAAAAAAAATTATGCAGGTGGAAGCAGAAGGAAGTTAGCAGAAAGAAAAAGCCACTCAGCTAAAACAGATTGTCTGTCTCACTTTGTAAGGCTACAAGGTCATATACAGGGACTGTTACTGCAATAAGAAAGTGACTCAGTTTATTAAGAAGATTTTTTTAGCTTGTTCACTTAAACTCATCCTTTTCATAGGGATGATGAAAATTGATCGATAACTTGATAGGAATAGAAAGCTTTCTCGTTTTGGAGCCTCTATATAATGTAACTGAAATTTCATCCTACATAATTGTTATTTGTCTTGGAAACTTCCACCTGCTTTGCTGACAAAAAAATGTGGTTTTAATTTCTAATGCAGGGGAAAGTCAAATGAGGGTAGTCATGTAGTTGTGGAAGCATAAGACTAGCAGGGTGTTTAATGTAACAGTTTAAGTAGAGTAATTTTGATTTACAACAGCCTGAAAATTCTGTATAGAGAAGCACAGTCTAACAGTTACAGTACTGAGAGCAGATTTGTTCTGGCAAAACCTGAAATTCAGGCATTTTCCAAAAAGCAAGGCCCGAACCAGTGGGTATCGCAGCCCAAGCTTAACAGAAATGCTCAGCAAGTTACAACAGAAGATAGAGCTGGCCTGGTGCAAATGTGGGCTGTAGACAAGAGACAAGAGTGGAATAAATGGTATTGTTTAGGGCACACTGTAGACTCGTTCCAGCAACTTTTAAACTTGCCATCAGAACTCATGTTAGCTGTATAATAAATGTCATCTATATCTCAAGATAATGTGTGTATGTGATTTTACATGAAGATCTCAATCATGTAAGCCTTTTCTAATCAGAACTAGGCAGCTGACATTTCCTTGTTCTGTCATGACTTAATAGCATACATAAGCTTGGTAGCTCATTTGATGTTCCTTCATCATTGGGTTTTTTTGCTTTGTTTTGTTTTTTACCCTACAAATTGGTATTACTATAACCTGACTTCTAGCTACAGCTAGAAGAATGTGAAGTCAAGAGCCAAGATCAGCACATGCTTCATGAGCTCTTTCGTATTTGCTTGTATCTTTTATTGAGGTAAACCAGTTCCTGGCTATTGTTTTTGTTCTTGTCTTATAGCATCCTTAGGCAAAAGATTCCAATGAAGAACCAATCACTTAAACTGATTACCATCCTGTATGGTCTTATTAAAGAACTAGTGATGAGGTACATACCTTTATCCCATCCTAATGTTTATTATTGATGTGGCTATAAAAGTTGCTCCACACTGAATGAGAAGTGAGTGGCGGAAAGAGATTTTTGCTTTGATAAGGCTAGTGGTTATTACAAGATGAGAAAAGCATAGGTGAAGAATGGTGAAGGGAGTCTAACCCACACTGTGCAGTGTCAAATCATCTTTTGATTTACAAATCTGAGGCAAATCCTCTACACAGAACCTGCTAGTAATTCCCTGTTCCATAATGCTGCTTGCAACAGTCTCTTTTCTGCCTTAAATTCTATGTAGCTATTTGTATCCCTACAGTGTGACCCACTATTTTCCAGTTCTGATTTCCTTTACCTACTACACAAAATGACCTCACAAGGACAGGAGGAAGGCAGACCTGTTGCATTTAAAAGCTCTCTTCCCACATCAGCCTGATATATCTGACACAAATGTCTTCTGTTTCTCTCCCATTCACTGTATCTTGACAGTTGCTCAAGCACAGCATTTTGTTGAAGTTGCTTTTTTAAATTGAAGAGAGCTGTGACTACTCTCCTGTCTTTTAAGAACAAGTTCTTGCAATGGCTGGGATTGCAGTGGTATGGCTGTTGACTAATAGCTCATGAAAAAAACCCTCTTGTATACCTTTTGGTGTTTCACTTATTTATTTGTTTTAGGCTGATCCCTTTTCTAGTGTTGTAATTTTACTGGGGTATCTAAAAACATTCAGCCGGAAAAACTGCACCCTGGTTATTTTAGATTGGTTTGGTTGTGGGAGGGTGAGTGGGGAGGAGGCTAAACAGGTGCATATGCTTCCATAAGCCTCTTTTCTGGTAATCCTTGGTAACATCTGTCTTTAGTTTCATGGAACAGAAAACTGAAAGCTTTTAGTTCTAATAGTACAATACAGAATGTCTGAAAAATGTTGATTCAAAAAGAACTATTTTAGATTATGTGATTTACAAAAAGATATGTCAAAATATACTGACAACAATATTGACTGATCACCTATTCACAGTTTATCCTTCTCCCATAAGGAGCAGCCATGCAAAAGCTATGCTAGCTCTTCTGCAACCGTATCTTGCACACTGTGTTGTATATAAAGGCTATATAAATACAAAATCCTCCATGTAGCTTGTCTGGGACTGTGAGCTTTGTCAAGGACCATTAATAAGGCAGTAGGAACAAATCATTGTTCTTTTTATGAAATTAAAAACAAGTTCTTTTTCAGCTAGCCACAAGCCCAAGTTTTTAAATATTTCTGGATTTTTTTTATAGTTGACTTCAAATTATTTGCAAAATTCAGACTCTACTTATAAGTAGTTTCTGGTCATTATAACATTTTCCACAGAGTCCAGAAACTTAAAGTTTATGCAGCCCCATCTATTAATGAATAAAAAAATGAATAAAAATGCACTAGATTTTTATTTATATGATAATACTGTTTCATACAGGAGGAGGAATAATTCACTGACATATTTTTAAACTTTCATTCAAAGCAAAACATATTTGCAAGACTGCAGAATTTGAGTTAATAATGAACCTTAATTTCAGTTCTAAGTATGAAAATAGATATTTAATGCTACTACTGTAAATGTGCATTTTTTACCTGCACTTTTCCTTTTGCATACTATTTCACAATCCATACCAAGCTTAATCAACAGGGAAAGTATTATGCCAAAGCTGACTATTTTAGCAGATATATATGCATCAAACTTCCTTCATTCATAAAACTGTTGATAAAGAGGAAAGACTAACAAGTTAGTTCTGTGTATTTCACCTGAAACATTAATCTGCAGAGAAACAGTGTGTGGTGGTAATACTGCAAATCTCTGTTTTTTATTCAAGTTTTCAGGGGAAAAAAAAAGAGAAGAAAAAGACATAGTTAAAGAAAATTAATTATCCACCAAGAGAAAGTGACATACAATTGACTGACTTTACAGTTAGCAAGAAAATTAAGAACAGAGTAACACACCATTTCAGAAATTCCTAAGCCAAAGTGAATCATTCCATTTTCAGGTGCATGTGGGAGAAAATTGTTTGAATAATTAATTTTATATAATATATTTCCCATGCATTATTGAAAATATTAGTGATGGCTACAAATAATCACATGCTTTTTCCATTAGTTTTGTGATTCGCTTAATATATTCTGTTGATTCAATTAGCATAAAGACATATTGGATGTGTTTTACGTCTTACAATATTTTTTTGTTTTTTGAAACTTGAGATGACATCCAAACATTTTAGGAGATGATTCCTTTCAATGTAAATTCTTTATATCAACACTGCAGTGTTAGGGAGAGAAGATTATTTCCCCAAAGGAAATAAGTAAAAATAAAAAGCAGTTGCTAAATCATGTTTTCATAAATGCCTAAGCTTAATAGCACAGCTCATTAGTTTTGTGACTCACCTTTTATGATATTCTTGAAAGCTCTATTCAATCTTCAGTAATAGATATTTTCAAGTTAAGACTGCTTCTTACCACACAGCTACAATGTGGTTTGATGTTCCCATGAAGATTTCACTAATAAGACACACATCATAGCTTATGTGGAACACCAATGCATAAGTGAGCCACTAGTTGTTAGGTGCATATTTCTCACAAGTATCTGACCTACGTACTACTTCAGTTAAGAGCAAAATCCCAGTATTGATGACAGCACTAACAGAAATTTAGCTATGTATTTGAGCAGGATTAGGATTTTTTTTGGTCTTAATAAAGAAAAACTGCTAAAGGATTATTCAACAGTGTAAGTAGTAAGAACTAGCAAGTGAAAGGGCTTATTCATCTACAAATAAAATTCATATGACTCAGCATATCAAATACTTGATTAATGTCTGATATAGGGCTTTTTCGATCAGACTAAATCTGAAAGTATGTGACTTTAGCAACTACTTGCAGGTGAGGTAAACATAGTTATTGTAAGGGATTTGGATACAAGTACTATTCACAAAACAAGCGGACACCGTGGCACTTACTTGAGTTGCCAAGCCTGTTGAGACTTTGTCACCAAATTCTCATTTACCAGGGAATTATGAGATATGTTAATGTTATATAATTCATCACTCCACTTTGCTGGATGGTGCTTTAAGAGCTTAATCTTTTTTTGTTTTTTTGTTTTCCCCCCACAAAGTTGCACTGATTTTAAACCATAGCAATTTCAGTAGATTAGTTTTAAACTAAAGGGCTCTGAGTGAAGAATCAGGCCCTTGATGTTTCATGTGAATAATGATTCCGTACTGTGAGTCATAGCAGCAAATTCCTAAGTGCAACAAGATGGATAAAAAGTTGCAGTTTTTTTGTATTGCTCTTGTCAACTACTCTTAGTTTTAAGGCCCCTTTCCACTACTGGACCTCTGCAAAGTGGTCAGGCCTGCCTGTAAATTCAACTGAAGATTCATTGCTTTTACTCATTTGAAAATAAAGGCACAGCTAGAATCACAATGTTGTTGTTTTTCCCTTAGAAACAAGCCATCATACTGGGACATTCAGAAACAGATTTTAGAACTCTTTAAGCTTGTGATTGTGGGACTAATTTGTAACTAGAGTTACTTCCCTCGTGTCAGCTAAGTAAACACTGAAATGGCAATGTACAATAACTTGCTACACAACTGTCTGTATAATCATAGTAAATGCACATCTAGAATATCTGAAAGTCTCCCTGCAAGAGTAAGAACTGAACATATTTAAAACAATTTTACATTTAAAGTCATTAAAAATACTGTATACCACAATACCTATTCAAGTCAAATCTGTTTCTCATCTCCCTAAAATTCTGAAGGCTGATGGCTTGATTAAAATAAAAAAAAATAAACTTTTAGCAGGGCAAGCTAGCCAGCATAATTTCTTCCTTTAATAGCCTTACTCTTTTGTATGGCAGAGTCATTCACAACACAATCACAGTATTTTTTTAAAACTACTCTAATTGTGACCCCAGTTATCCGCATCCAGATTAGCTAGTTTTACTGAGCAGTTTCCAGCCAGTTTTAAATACTCTTTGATTAAACTCTTCACTAGCACAAAATGCCAGTCAAGGCTGTTCTAGTATTTAGCCTAGTGACTAAGAGGCTGGTCCTGGTCAAGCCCTCTATTCAAGAGGAGAGTAACACAGAGCCTTCTGAAGATAGGAATCCTTGAGGAATTGGATACATTGGCTTTAAGTAGCACTGTGTATCTGAGACATTGTTTTTACTCAAGTCTGCTAATGAAATGATCCTCTGTATCCTGAGGCTTGGGGTTAACTATGTTAAGAAATAATCAAGCTCCATTAAGAATGATCTCTAAGAACTTTCACTTCTGAATCAAACTCAGATTTGCTCTTCAGTGACCCAGGCCTGTAGCTCTTCTTTCATACTTATCTTCCTCATACGGCAGAGTATATGTGAATAAGGGTAATACACTGAAGAGCAGATAGTTGCAGAGTTATGCACCTGTACCATATTTTATGCAAGAATGTGTGTCAGTTCTCTTATCACTCTCCTCAAATGTCTCAACATTTTGTATTGAACAATGTGATTAATCTGCATTAGTTCATTCTTTTCCATCAATGTTTCTTTCAGAGACACCTGGAAAGATTTGAGTAAAGGGAAGGCATACACTATCCAGAGACCTGGGTTCAATAAAGTCCCTCTGTAGCTTTTGCAATAACACTGGCTGACTGCACAAGTGTTCCATTAACAGACTACCTCACCCTTTCCCTCCCACACTCTGCATTTAGCCCAAGCGCATTATGAAAAGGTCACATCTTTTTACCTCTCCTTGCATGTATTTAGCAAGCCTGTGTTTAATCTCTCTGTTTGGAGCTGCTTCTTCCTTTGCTTCCATGTGCTTTTGCCTCTCCACCCACCTCTTATGAGTTAGCCTCAATGCCCTTCACACATTAGCATTTGCTGTACTGTGTTACTGGCTAGCCAAAGTACTCCCTCTTCTTAACTTTGTTTATATAAACTTACATAAAGCAAATACAGTGGAGTTTTTGCTCATCTGAATGTAACAGTCATAGTAGAGGAATACATGTCAGGAGGATTCATTTTAGCTGTCTCCCTGTTTGTACAGAGTGGCAGAATCAGTATTGGTCATAATGACTATTGAGCTATAATATTATAATGGTTCTTTTACACTATTTATAGAAGTTACCTAGTTTGCATTCCTAAAGGAGCAAATTATTCATCTGGCCCAGAAAACAGTTTGAAATACCATCCTCTATTACTTCAAAATCATCACAGCTTGCATTGGGTAGCACATCTAGCCATTTAAGTTTAAAATGACCTTTTGGTCTTGACTAGTTTCCTGTCTTTTCTGGAGCACCTATTCATGATGTGGGGATTAGCACTTTGAGCTGTGCTGGTTATTCAGTTTGTAAATTCTATGTATTGACAAAAATTATAAGATTATGTTCGTTGATTTTACAATACCAGACAAGTTTTGTGCAACTCTTAAAAATTTCAATTTCATATTTAGGTTTTGTGGTGAAGGTGGGGCTTTTTTGTTGTTGTGGTTTTTGTGTGTGTGTTGTGTGTTTTCTTTTTTCTTTTTGTTTGTTAGTTTCTTTTTTACTAATAACTCGCAACAATTCTGGTAAACTTTCCTGTTTCAGCCTATCAGTTATAACCATGGGCAGTGCCAGAATCTGGACTTGGTTTTGGGCTACTATACTAATAATTTGAAGGTTTCCAGTTTTAATAATGATACCTTTGGAGTATATGGGTCAATACAGAATTATTGGTCCTGCATTTGTGCTAAAATTAGTGGTATCAATGGTCCACTGCTTTGTGAAGGGGTCCTTTTCTTTGGTTTCCTCTCCAATGTTAATGTTAAAAATATGTTCTTTATGATGGTCAGAAATGGCATGTGAGGATTTAGATGGATGCAGTAAAAAAAAAAATAATTGAGCAACCTATATGTCATGTAGCAATGTAGTAATTCTCACTCACCTGTAGAATACCACTACTTAAAGCAGCTTGGTGCAATTTTAGATGATAGTTTAATTATGGTGAACAGATGAAAACATCACAAAAAAATTTAAAATCTCTTTTGGACAGTCAGTTCATCTGAAGACTTTGCAAAGACATTGCTAAGCTTAGCTGTAAATACCACAGTGTTTAGTTTAACTATATTCTATGGTCTTGAGAAGTCTATAGCCCAGAAGAATGATCATGTGACTCAGTTGCCCATACATTTATCACCTCTTGTCTCTATTATGCAATAGGACATATCAGGGTGTGAATCTTACTTTGCTTAGGAAACTCATAAATAATAAAAAAATGCTGAAATACATCTCTTCAGCATGTTCTGCACTGGTTGTCTGCAAATACCCGAAGTTTAATCAAGTTCTGTATCCTAGTCCTTTTCTTATGCTATAACGTTCTAGATTTTTAAAGATAGTCTGTGGCAAAAATCTTCACCTTTTTTCCCCATCTAACTATCTACAGGGCTAACTTGTGCCTGTACAGGAGACAGTGGGGAATAACTGCCCTCAGAAAGAGAAGGTCATCACTATTTCTCTACCTACAGCTCCATGTACTGGGAACATTTGACTGACCGTGCCTTCTCTGAGTTGGAAATACCAAAACATCGAATTTTTTTTTTTAAAGGCAATGAAGAAAGCAAAACAAAGAAATCTGCTATTAAAACAAACAGCACTGCATATACCCCTCTCCCTAGAGAAGAATAAGATAATAACACATCAACAGATATTAGTCACATTGCTGAATGTGCTACTGGGTGATATATACAACAGGAATTGACACAGTTTGAAAATCTGTGTTGAACGGAATATAATAGATGGTTTTCAGGAAATCACACTAGAGGAATCTCTTCTAATGTGACAGCCTGTGTAGGTAGGCAAAATGATAGCAGATTACAATGTTG
Organism: Bucco capensis; assembly: GCA_013396975.1. Taxonomy (NCBI): domain Eukaryota; kingdom Metazoa; phylum Chordata; class Aves; order Piciformes; family Bucconidae; genus Bucco; species Bucco capensis. Next base: position 2,341,561 of record VWZO01016557.1, on the reverse strand, counting down.
AAGGAGAAATTAGGAGAAAACAGGTTGTGTTTTCTTCTCTAATGAAATGCTGAAAGTGCTGTTGTTTCTGCTGTACAAAATCCATGAGTAACTAGATCATTTTACAGTAGTTTCTGGAAAACACTGTTTGGGTTTTTTTAAAATTTAATCAGTTGCTTTTGAGCTTCTCCCAAACCATTTGTTTCTTCTCATTAAGCCACTGCTTTTCAAGAAAAGAAAAAATAATTTTTAAACCTCTATATTCCTGTACTATGAATTCTTTTTAGTTTTGAAGTGTTTCAGTAGACATAAACACAACAAAAACATACTGAAATATTTTAAAGATTAGAATTTCAAAAGTATTTTTTGTAGTATCAGATGCTTATTTACACACCTAAGTAGAAGCAAATCTTTTCTGACAACCTGCTGCAATTATGGATGCAGGGCAATTGAAGACTTCCTCTTGTGGAACTCATTTGAAAAGGTGTTGATAGCCTTTGCTACAAGAAGTGCCTGTGCTCCCTTGGAAGCAGACTTTAACACAGCTCTTAGAATTATATTACACTGTCAAAAAAGACACTGAAAAATGACCATTATTTACATGCTATGATGTGAAATGAAAGATGATCCATGCATGGCTTTCTACATGAAATGAAGTTGCGAAGTAGGACACTAAAATTTTAAGTATGGTTCTTGACACACCCATCTCTCCTGTTGCTCTGCCATCCTTGACTGAGATAGATTCATGGTCATGTTGGGAAATTAATACTGACTGATGACAGGCAGCCTAAAATCTTTGCCTCCTTCCCTTCTCTCCAACCATAAAAATTACAACTCTGTTCTCATCACTTTAGCCTGCTATTCATTGACTCCTAAAATTCTCAGTACGATTTTCAAAAAGCTCTCCCTTAAGTAAGGAGGAATCTTTATTTACAAACTTCATCTTGTAGAATTTTTATTGTTCAAGCACAGAGTCTATCTGTAACAAATGAGTTTAATGCACCTTCTGTCACAAAAGAATAACTATGTTTTACAGCTCTGACTAAATTTATTTACAGAACACATCATTCACACATAGCATGTCTCTTTGAATAATCGTTAAGATATTTATGATAAAATACAAGTGAGCAATCAGTAACTGATGGATAGTTTTAAAGCTCATTCCACATCTTGATCCACCTCAACCTTTTATGACTGAGATAATGGCAAAAATGGCAGTCATACATCTGTCTATTTATCTATTAGTCGTGTTCTTATTTTTTTTTTGTAGCACAGTATGTTTTCCTACAGCAGTATAGACTAATTCCAGCATTTTGTCAGCCTCAAAGAATAATATGTAACCAAATTTCAAAAGCCATGAAACTTTGTAATCATGGTCAAACATTGGAATAAGTGTCAAGATTATTCTTCAGTAACAGATTTTTCTACTCTCAGCAGTAGCCTTTTTTTCTTTGCCTTAAAAGTGTTTCTTTAAAATAAATAAGAGTTTGACGAAACCAGGTTAGCAGGAAGGACAATGTCTCTCCCAAAGGAGTGAAGCAGTGCTAACCAATAAAAGGCAGGTACAAAAAGCTACGCTATTTGTCTGGTTTTCAGACTGTTCCAGACCTTTGTGTGTGCTTTCTGTTTCTACACAGCAGGCACATGACAGGACCCGACATGCATATAAATAGGAATGAAAGTGTCTATAGTTGTTGTGCTGAGAGTCCACCTGTTACGATCTCTGACTTTCCTCAGAAAGCCAAGGGAGAGGCATTTCCATAGTTGTCCTCTGAAGATCTCAGCATTAGCTTGGGTAAAACAGCCCAAAGGTCATCACAGCCAGCACAAATGGATCACCTCAGCGGTGTCTCCTGAGCTTTCAGGGATTTGCAAGAGATTTGCAAGGTTTGCAGTCTGCATCCAAAATGGCTTGGGTCCAAAGATACAGGATTAATTCACATCAATCCAGTGGATTTAGGAACTGCTAGGGACAATGAGAAGGGCCATCTAAGCTACACTCATCTGTGCTCCCTGTCCTGATCAGTGTACAATAAAAAGGTATGGAGAATCTGCATTAACTCCATGTCCTTTCTATATAGTGATTCCCCCCTCCCCCTTCTGTAAAGCCTTAGATACATCCCTAAGCAGACAGTTCCTTGGAATTCTGTCCTGCCTACCTGCAGGTAGAAGCAGGGAATCAGTGCTCCAAAAATGTGCTGATCATGACAGATAGCAGTATTGTGCAGTCTGGACAAAGACAAACTCTTTACAAACTGTGTAGGAAAGGTTCAAGAATTTATGACTGTGACTGTAAGTGTCCTTCTATAAAGTGGAGCTTCCCTTCTTCATTGCTGCATGTGGCAAATGACCTTGTTGACACTTCCAGTCTCTTTCAGTACAAATTAGAACATGTTAGCCTAAACGGAAAGTATCTCTTTAAGCCAATTCAACACAATCTGTAAGAATGTGTATGTCTGTGCCCTTTCTTGCTGTTCATAAAATTTCAACTATAAATATTACTGATACTGATACATATGTTCTGTAACTAGTTTGTAGACATCTCCATCCCTCCACCCCCTTTTGGGTTACTGCAGTTGAATTCCTTTCTTAGCTGGTCCTTCCATGTTGTGTTTAAGAAAGGATGTTGATTCCTAGTCATATCTTGCCTTCTTTACATACGAGCGCAACAGAGGGAAATACCTAACTTTTTTTTTCTCAGATTCTCTCAAAGAGCAAATCCCTGGGAAAAAGGAAGAGTACTAATGTGTTACTTGTTTCACAATCCATGGCTAATACTCCATTCTACTAATGAACTAATAACTAGGCAAAGTAAGCCATCTTATGGAAAGATATACTTAAGAACATAGGTCAGAAATATTTGGATACCCTTGACGTGGGGTTATTGAATTACTGTCAAAAAAAAAAAAAAGAGTCTTTCTATCTGCTTCAGCATAGAATCATAGAATCATTAAGGCTGTGAAAGACCCTTGAGATCATTGATTAAAATTTACAAATAGGTTTTGTATGAGGCAGATAAGATAGTGCCCTCAAGGACCTTGCCAGTTGATAATCAAGTGGCTCATTACCTAATTCAAAGATAAAGGATATAGGAACAACAATTATTTCCTTTTCGCACATTCTTTGATGTTTTCTTAGCTGGGGAGTGGTATTGAGAGAGGTCTAGGAATCCCATCATGGCTCTTTATATTCCCTCCTAAAGACCTAATAATTTGAAGCAAGATGGCTCATACTTCCCTGGAAGTCTATGAAAAAAATTTCAGAGGAAACAACTTTCAGTTTTCCCTCAGGAAAACTGAGTCCCAGTACTCAAGAACTGTGAGTGCAAGCTTGAGATATGAACCTGAACTGCCTGTAAAGTAGTTTATTCCAGTGCCCCTGTATTTGTTTCACTTCTCTACTTTGTTGCCTTTCCCTCTTATGAATAGGATGAGTATCTATAGCCCTTTATTACGGCATGATTTAATGAACTAGCTACAGAAGGCAAGTATAATGGCTCCTGTAGCACTTAGAATAATAATAAACATCACAGCAGATGTTGCTGCTCTTTCCAGCATTATTCGATTCCAAACAATCTAGTTTCCATTAATGAGAAAAATACAAATGCAGAATCTGGCAGTAGAGAGAGAGAAACAAAAGAATATTGTGAGTGAATCAGTTTGTTGTATGAAGGGGCATTACTATTGCTAATGCCAGGGGTGTTTAGACATCTCTGTCTTTTCGTGTAACAACTGACCTTCTTTTCTAAAATGTACCTGTGTATGGGGAATGTGGCTGCTAGCTACCTGGCTCTCAAGCAGAAGCTTTTCTCATATACTATGTATTACAGTCACACTGAATTTTGCAGAATGCATTGTATAATGGTTTTTGGACTAGGAAGGAGATTCAGTAGTTACAGAGAAAATCCACAGCTGTCTGGACTTAAAAAATGTTAATGTCTTCTAAATATTTGTCTTTGCTCACTCGCTTTTCTTGTGGTTTCGTTCTATATTTGATCTTTCTAAGAAGACTACATTATTGAATACTGATGAGACCAAACATAGTTCAGTTCCAGGCAGTACATTTATAAGTCATTTTTTAGGAGCCCTCACTCTCTGACCCACAATATTTTGGTTACTGCTTCAGGTAGTTTAGGCTGATGTATTATATTCCACTGTTATTTAGCAGTGTGGAAGGAAAAGGTAAAGGGAGACTGGTAACAGAGAACACTTGAGAGGATCAAGTTTTTAAACTTTTGTCTAAGTTTTCCTCTACCAGTAGATCTTTTCTTATTTTTTGATATCTAAATAATTTTTGTAAAATATCAGATGAAATGTCCTCTACCTATGGAACTATTCTACATTATATAGATCCTCAGCTGATGTAAGTGCTATGTCTTCAAACTGAAAGAGCTTTACATAATTAAGCTGTGTGTGATTAGCTCATTGCAATGGTATATATACACTCATTTGACATTAACTGTAGTAGAATCTGGACCATGTTTCTACCTGCAGTGTTATGACTGTAGAAATCTTGTGCAACTAAGCTAACTTTGACTGTAAAAAGATCTATAAGCAAACCAGTGGTTTGAAAATGAGGTCACTTAGATAAATCCCTTAATGGATTTAGGTGAGTACAGTAGCCTTAGTAGTTAATAAAATTACTGAAGAGTAAATTGAGCCACTTGTAATATCTATATAAACTATTCCTCCTGAGATGGGTATAGAATATAGAACCGAGTGTCTACACAAACTGCAAGCCCAATAAAATCTCATTCCCAATAAAATCATATTTCTGCATGACTCCTCCTGAAGTCTACATGTTTCAAAAGAGGAATTGAAATTACTGTGGTGTACAAAGCTTTCCTGAGCAGCATTGCTCATTCCACATGCAATTATGTATTTATGTATGCATGGCTTCCCCGTTATACCTCCCATAGAACATTTGAGATATCAATTCTGGAAATCAATAAAAAACATCTGGTAAGTAAAATTTGGATGGTATCATGCTGTGATAGCTTTTGTAATACTTCCTGCATTCATTATTAATGGTTCATTATGGAATTAATAATTTAAAGTTGTCTCTGATAATTTTAACAGTCTCTAGTCTGTTATGGATTTTATCATCATTATTATTATTATGTTATTTGGATATAACTTTGTGTTCTGGGACCAATATCCTTCATATATTTTCAGGGCCTCAGGGACTAATCAAAGTACAGTAAAGCTCAGGGAAAATGAATATAGAAATGTTACTTAATATAAAGAAAATGTAAGTTGTATGGGAATCTCCTTTATTTTTTTTCTTTCTTCAGAGCCTGCTACTTTTTCCTATATCGGTAATTCACTTCTCTAATATTCATTTTACAGATATGAGTTCTATCACTTCTAGGACCTGAATAAAGATGAGGTTGAGAATTCTGCCATTTGAATAAAAAATGAATATCTAGCGTTTCTAGCAGATAAGGATAGTTAGTGGCAGTCTAAACAAAAAAGTGCTGGATTTTCAGTATCAGTATCAACCTCTCACTGCAAAGAGAGAAAGCTAATTCTTAGATGAGTTAGCAACAGAATCAGTGGTGACCATCAGTGGTGAAGTATTTTGGCTATGATACATTAAGTCATTTTCTATACAGAGAATCCAGCATTACAACATTAAAAAACAAACAAAAAAAAAGACAATTATTATGCATAGCTTTCTAGTAGAACTATCTCAGAACAACAATGGTTCCAGAAAAATATTTTTGCAGAGGCAATAAGAAAGGAATAATATCACTGTGTTAATAAACATAGAAGTTCACCTAATTTGACTCAAAAAGACTTTTGTTATTACACTCAGTGATATCAGGCTTTTGTCTCTGTGATTTCTTATATTTCTTTTATCTCTGTGATCTTCATGATTTCTCCTCAGTAAAAACTTGCAGAGCAACCATGTTGTACGTTGTAAATAACATGTAGAAATGCATATGTATTCTCTAGTAAAAGAAAGATTTTTATCAGCAATAACATATTTGATTTCTAATTAGTATTTAATTTCTTTTAATATTTTACATTTTTCAAAAAGTGTTGTTTTTTGTGCAGATTGTGTATATTTACCTACCTCAAATCACATTCCACCAATTGGTAGAAAATATCTAGATTTCAAAATAAGAACATCTTTGATTGGTACAGAAATCGTATTTTAAATATATTAATGAAAAGGTATTGAATACAAGTTAGACCTTAAAATGTATCTTTGGATGATCAAATCCAAGCTATAAAATTTACTTAGAAAACCCAGTTGAGGAATTGGCAAGATTCCAGTTAACATCAGTAATGTGGGAGAAGAACTACTGAGAGTAAACGTATGCAGGATTGGAGGAAAAGTAGATCTGGAGAATCCCAAACTTCATGGTTCCGTTATCTGCAAAGAGACAAATGCTAATTTTGTTAAAGCCTATGTGACAAAGAGCATCCCTGAGAACTTCAGAAACAGATACTCCTCACATAAAGAAGTTTACCCTCCCCCGCCT
>VWZO01016557.1:2275727-2335063 GCA_013396975.1 Bucco capensis | reverse complement strand
CCCCCCCCCCCCCCCCCCCCCAATTTTCTTTTAGGCAGTAACTTTGCTAGTAAAATAACTGAAGTCTTTTTGAGGAAAGAAGTCCTCCAGTTTTCTGAGCAGAAACTCATTGGCAGCAATGGAACCATTTGTTCTATAAAACTCAGTTTGGCTGAGAATTCTTAAGAGTAGCACTACTAGAAAACCTCCAGTGCATTTGGAGCAGGAAAGATCTGTCAACAGGAGAGACCTTTTTTTAAGAATGTCCTCAAACAAACTATCAGAAGTATCCCCTTTTGGACAATGAAGTTCAGCATCATTTTGTGCACCTGCTCCAGAAAATTGACAAATCTCTCAGTGGGAAACAATGAAAAGGAGGCAATAATCCAGTTTTTTATTATGTGTGTGTTTTCCCTTTAGAAACTGGATAGGAAAACTGCCTTATTTCTTGCAGATCACTGAGTAGTTTTTTGATGGTTAAGTATTTCCAACACTGTGCCTCAGACTAGGTGTTTTTCTATTGCTATGTAGAAATAAAAGGAGCTTTTAGAAAATTCAGTCAAAGAACAAAATCTGAAGTGATNGGTGTTTTTCTATTGCTATGTAGAAATAAAAGCAGCTTTTAGAAAATTCCAAGTGTAGGAGAGACTGTTGCAATCCTTTAGTCTTGACTTCTGTATAGCACAGGCCATACAATTCCCTGGAATTAATTGTCCTCTGAGTCAAATAGCTGCTGTGTAATTTGAGCTTTTCTCTTAGACAGTCTTTTCATTTTTTTTTCTTTCTTTGAACAGTGTCCCATTCTTCAATGTGCTTCTGCCATTACTAAAAACGAATGCATTATTCCTGAGTGGTTTACTGAGTTGCCAGTACTGAGGAAATGTGACCTGTTTCTTCCTATTAGATGCTTTCTTATGTCTTAGGATCATGTAAATCTACTTGGTGTTCACTATTTCACTACAAACTCGTGTTCTAGTCATCAGATATACAGGTTACATTAATGCATAGTTTCTAAAATGGGGTATCTAAGATAAGTGGCTGGTGAGATCCACATTGTCTGTCTGCATGCTAATAAATATTTTAAAGACTGAAAATCTTCAAATATGTAACTTACAGCACTATAATATGGCTGGTTAAAAGCTTTCCTTTGAAAGCATGTTTAGACAGTTTTGAGATAGATTTATGTTTCTGGAGAAATGAAATCGGTCACAAAAAATGGTTGTTTCTTCAGAACATGCCAATATCTTATAAAAAATGAAACCATGTATTTCAGTCAAAGAACAAAATCTGAAGTGACTTGATATGGCACTAAAGAATCTCATGAAAACACTATATGGTACCTGATATTTTCACTGTCTTGCATGAGATAGACTGTATTGACTAAATGGTTGAGTACATCAAGAGAAGGCAGTAGGTTTAAAGATGCTAGCAATGTTCTTTGAAACATTGAAATTGAAACACAGAATCCACCTGTGTACATTTTAAAATAGACCTGAGAAGTAGATGAGTAAATACGCTCTAAAGAAATTCCTGCATTAGCAAACCAAAGTGGTGTACTAAGCCTTTCCCAGTTCTAATTTTTATGACTTTTTTTGGATAGAACTGTAATTAAGCTGCTGATCTTTAAAAATGCTTTCTGAGAAAATAAGATACAGTGCAGAATAAGCATTAGTAAGTTCTCCTTTCATAAGCTGGAGATTGTTTTATTTTTAAACACACAAAATGAAAGAATTTTTCTCTTTCTGGCTAGAGAGTAAAGTTGTACAACTTTACAGTTGTAAGTGGTGTCCAAGATACCACTTCATTAGATGTCTTTCTAAAGGAGGACATCCTTCTTCCTTCCTTCCAAGGAAAAACATCTCATGTATAAAGACTAGAACTTAATAGAAATTATCGTCACACAAATTAGGCAGATTCCACTTCTATTAGCATTTAAAATTCAACCTCATTCAAAAGCAAACATCAATAGCCAGATTTAAAGGCAAAAATCATAGTATCCCATGGAACAATGTTTTTAAATATCAGCTTCTTTGATTAAACATAACTCTTGCACAGTTGTCTCACCAGACCTTCTGCCATGGCAGTTGGTCTCACTGAATCATCTCCCCCATCCATCATTAAGCCTGTACTGGTCCACTGCCAGCATGATGCCCTGGGCTAGATTTTTTTGCCATGGCATTATTAGTCCTCTGCCAACACAAACAGCTCCTTAGGTCTAGGGTCATACGGAGGGAAGATGATTTCATGCTGTTCCCAATTTATGGTTATGTCACCTCTTAGGATCTTGCAGGTGAAAGACTTCCATTTCCCCTTCCCCAGTGCCCCCATCACCTGCCTCTGAGCATGGAACCTCATGCACTGGTATAGAAAAATGTGGAGAGGATAAAACTCACCAGGTGCACAAAATCTAGTGTAAAACTCCCATGATCTAAAAAAACCCCAACCTGTCAGATTGCTGACACGTATGGTAACCACACTTTGAGAATTCTTGTGGGCATCAGAGTAGCTCCTCTAAAGTATGTTGGAGCCAGTAAAGCAATAACACCAACTATGAATTGAAATATGTATGTGTAAAAAATGTTCATTTGTTTTCCATATATGTGGTTCAGGTATGGCATTCTGGATGTGATGGAGTCCTGATTTGAGCAAATGTCATCTGACACACCAGGTTTACCAAGATAGGCCTACATGTTGTATGTTTAATAATTCCTTACTAATAACTGCTGCTGACATTCAGTATACTGCTCAATGTGCTGATTGAAAATTCATTTTATTTAAAAATTGAGTTAAATAGCTGAACTATTGACTACAATAAAGACAAAGAAACACTGTCTTACTACTTTTACACCAGTGTCATCTAATTTAAAAAGAGTAGATTTGGTAAAATTTAGTCACTCGTAGAAAAGTATCATTTGCTGTATTTTATAAGTGGCTTTGACAGAATGAAGATGTTAACTTTCTTAAAGGGCTGCTAAGCACACACTGCAGCAACTTTTCATAGTGTTTTTATTAACAGTAAATGATTTTGAAGCTATCATGACCTGAAATAACATTGTAATACTACTACAATGTTTGCTGCAGCATGTAACTGAAAATAGGCCAAATTAAGTCCTATATTGCTTTCTGTTCAAATGTGTGATTGTTCCTCAACAACTTTTTGTCTGGGTCATCAAAGAATAGGGCAATGGCAATATAGAGGGACTGAGCTGATTTTATTGAAGAAAGTATATTTGCTGAGAATTGAATGCCAACCTAGAACATGAGCTCTAATCTCAGTGTAGGTATCTTGCTCAGAACAAGCTTTCTTAATCTGCTGCTGACTCCCAAAGCCTTGGAGCAGGCTTCTGGGGACAGGGTTTTTCAGCGTTTTAAGAGATCTCAGTGTGGGTTGTTTTTTTTTTAAATATATTGGTCACACAAAATTCATCCCTTTTCTACACCAGTGGTTTTATACAACAAGCACCTTCCATATCCCAAGAGTTCTCAAACTACTGTATAGGGAAAGAACAAGTAGAAGAAGGGCAATCTTTACCTGTTTTATTAAAGATGTTCCACAGTATGAGAAAGCACATCAAGAAATAAAAATAAAGGGAAAAAAAAGGTAGGCGCCTTTGAAGGTCATCTATTCCATCTTTCCTGCAGTGAGCAGGGTCATCATCTTCAACTAGATCAGTTTGCTCAGAGCCCCATTCAGCCTGACCTTGAAGGTTTCCAAGGACAGGGCTTCTTCCACTTCTCTGGGCAACCTGTGCCAGTGTGTCATTGTATCTCAACTGGCACACTGTGTATGCAATGTGAGAGTGTTAATCCATCTGTATATTTTATCTAGTTTGATAGCCTATTTGGTGTGGCGGATCATGGAACGTCAAATAATGAGGCTTTCACTTACTTGATGCTCTGTGCTTTAAAACTCTTCACAGAAAAGGAAGTGTTAAATCCTAGCTTTACGAAATAGGATGTTGAAGAGCAGTAACAGTTAATAGCTTAAACACATTGTGCAGAAGGCCAGCTTAGGATATTCAGTGTTCTTATACTAAAAAAGCAGTGCAAGGACACCCAACCAGTTCTGCACTGAATGGGAGTGTGTCTGGTAGGGCTTATTAGGTCGGGCTCAGCGCTCACTCTCACAGCTTAAGATTGCTCAGTGGGGAACCTTTCAAATATTTCTGCACTGCTCTGCTTAGTGCAGCTAGGTTTGAGAGAACTTGATGAGGTCAGGCTCAGCATAATATGAACATGGGTAGATTGCTTTAAGTTTTGGAATATTCCTTTGCATTCTGGTGTTGTCTACATAACTGCATTTGAAAGTGAGAATACTTGAGAGTACAGTTCAGAGAAACATTTTAGAGCTACATCAGATATTAAAGCAGAATAGGATAAGAATTTTTGAATCATCTGAGTTTCACAATCTCTGTTTATCACAGTTAATGGAGAGATGACTACAGCTTGTTAGTCTTTGTAATATCAAAGGCAAGAGGATATTTTTGCCATTAGCTCTTCTCACCAACCCTTTAAATATGAGGCATCATTCGGCAGCTATACAGACTCTTGAAATGCCCAGTGTTAAGTGAACAATCCAGACCATAAGATGCCCTTAGCAGGTCTAAGTTCTTTTAATCTACTTAGCAGTTGTTAGGGTATTTATTTTCTTCACTCTTCTCATCTCTTTAATTTTGAATTTCAAGTGTTTAATTATCTCTGGTAGAATTACCACTTCTGTCACAAGCTTTCACATACTGACAACTGTACTCATGTTTCTTGGCTACAGCCTGAATGTATTCCTTGATAATATATAGATATATACTTGGTTGCTTGGTTTGGTTTTTTGGTTTTTTTTGTTTCAATTGGGAAGGGACAAATCATTCTTTTAAAATGACATTGTTTATTTTAACATTAAAATAAATAAATGTTGTTCCCACTAAGGAAATTCTGATAAGACCTGAAGAGTTTATACTTCCATGAAATATAACAATGTTTCAGGTAGATTAAACCTTGACAAAAAGTTAAATCAAATTATATTATCTATGCTTGGTTTTCTTTGGGGAACCAAAACTCACTGAGGTGTAAAAGTCTAATTAATTATGTAGTTTGCTAATAATTTTTAAATTAAGAACACTTGTGATTTAACTCTAACATGCCATGAATGTGTTAGCAATTGACTATGACAATATGATTATGAGAGCTAAGAAAAAAAAGAAAAAATAAGGAACCAGTTAACAATACTAGTTCTGCTCTGGAAATTCATACAATAGTGGTGAACAGAAGAATGACAAGCTTTACTCAGACAAAAGGGACATCTCTTATAACACTGAGACATAGGGAAGGAGTAAACAAGTTTATATTACTATTTTCCCAGATAAAACCTCACGTTTTCTGGACAAATACTCTTTGGAGTCTTTCTGAGACAAAAATTACATCAGGATCATCATATCAATGGCTATATTTAAACATATTATTGTGTGCTGCTTGTATATCTGCTCTTTGAATCCATTTAAGTTTTTGCATGCAAAGCACCTTGTGGCACAGCATGGATTTTGCATAGTGTAAAAAGGTATTTCTTTCTTTGAAACCTCATGCCTTGTCAGTTTTTATTGTAAGAACTAGTTAATAGTCCTTACTTTCTTTTTGCAAATCATGATCTTTTCAAAGGTTGTGAATCCTAGTTTGCTCAGCTTTCCTCAATAGAGAGCTGTTCCATATCTCTGATAACAGTACTAATCTTTCCTACATCTCTTTTATCCTTTTTTGTGATATGAAAATTGCATGTAATAAAGATGTGAATACACCACATGTGCAGTGGTATAATGCTGTTCACTGTCCAGGTACAAGTTCCTGTGCTAATTATTCCCAACTGTGTATATGTCTTTTTCATGGCTATTGTATGCAGAGTTACTATTTAATCTATCTGTCTTAAACTCTAGACTTTACATCTACTTGTAAAGGAGATTTAGAGCATTCTAAAATTGGCATAAATTGGCATCAAGTGGCTTCCTTGAACACATGCTGTTGAAGGTTAGGGCTGGGCCAGCCACTAAATGAGTGACAGAAGCTCTCTATTAACCCCTCTCCCTTCCCAGAAGGGGAAGAGAAAGGGAATAAGGGAAAAAGACTTATGGATTGGAAAAGAAAACTAAATCAGCTTTAATGAAACAGTAACAATAAAATGAAACATATACAAAACTAATATTGAATCCAAACCCCCAGTGGCACTGTCATCACTGGTGCTGTGGGCAGGCTGGTGAAATCCCAGACTGTACTCAGTGGCAGGCAGAAACTGGATTCAGGAATGCACGGATTGGGATCAAAGGCAGAATGGAGAGTCCTCCTCAGATACTGGCCATTGAAGTAGAGGCTTGACCCTCGTTATGTCTCAGCTTTATACTGAATATGACCTATATGGGATGGAAAGCTAATTGGTCAGGTTAGGGACGCTTGTCCTGTCTGTTCCTTCCTACAGGTGTAACCTCTTACTTACTGCACCCCCAGCATGCTACACAAGATTTAGGAGTGACTTTGGTCTCCATAGAAGCAAGTATAAGCAAGAGCCTTTCTGCATACCAGTTTTTCATGATAGCTATAAACATCAAGTGCTACAACTTCTAGAAACAAACACTGTCTGTGAAAACACGCCAAAAGTGCAATTACTTAGAGGAGACTTAGCTGAAAAGTAAAAGCACTGAGCAGGATTTGTTCTGTTCTAGCTGAAACCAGGACATGTGCATGTCTTATGTAGGTGTATCTTTATTTATTCCTTGAGAGATCACTCTGGAATGTGAACCATCTCTTGTTTTATTTTTTTATGAAGGTGAGATCAGGTACATAGCTATGCCATGTATGGATGAATTCTAGGTACAGACAATTCTCGAAGTGGTATCACCTCTTTTCCTCATGTAGCCCACTTTTCTGGCCATGTCACTGCTCTCCCATGTACTTAATCTAATTGATGGCAAGGGGCAGTAGAATATGGACTTCTTACATTCTGTGTCCTCTCTATTTTTTCAGGCACAACACCTGTTGGTTTCCTTCTAGGCAGCTGTAGTTAAATACTGTGTGCTTTCACTCAAAACTTTCCTTGAGTCAGAAACCAAATCCGAACAGATGCTGTAATACATTTTTGTATAGAAGGGCTAGGAACAATCTGTCCTGTTTATAAACACTATGAGGCAAAAATAAAACAAGCTTTTCTGTTGTGCAGATGAATTTTGCAACCCTGATCCAAGTAATCATGTGCAAACCTCCCTGTAGCTGTGTAATACTGAATCTGTCTGCTATGTGGTATCACATCCATCTCATAGAAAGGCATCCAAAATCAAATTTTCATCCATGGTTTCTACTTGCCTATAGTAATACATTAGTCATTTCCAGAAGATGAAGACTTTTCATAGGATCTTAGTATTTTAAATATTATCATTTATGAGAATTATATTGTTAAGAAAGTATTATAGTTGTTTTTTCTATGTGTGATTATTATTTCTTACTATTTCTGCCTGTGCTTGGTAGGAGCTTCTAGCTTGTGCATTAGGGTTCAGTCCCCACTCTCACTTCATCTAACTCCCATCAAGCACTGCATATGAAAGAGCTAAAAGATAACAGCACTGTATCACACTGTTTCATAACTGCTTCTGCATCTATCACTTTGAGACTTCTTTATATGAAGAAGATACTGCTATAAATTCTGCTGCAAGAAAATACATGAAGATAGAGAGAAGTGCAATGAAAACCTCATTCTGAACTACTGGAGAGCTAAGCTTTAAAGTAATAAAGATCAAAAACTAACTGCATGGGACTACTTTTTGATTTAGTGAACACTATGACTACTTGCACAGCAAACAATTAAGAATGATAACTGAGAGAAATGAGTTCAGGAAAACAGTGTTTACAATGTTCTTTTTTTCCCCCCAGCAATTTTTAAAGGGAGATTTTTTTTTTCACACTACAGATTTAAAACTACCAAGCAGTCAATTTCTTTAACAATACAAATTAAAAACATGTATTTTTTTAAGCTAATATTTAAAATAGTTCAGAGGATTTAAAAAAAGGAAAGAAAATATATTTATACTACTTGAATGCTAAACAAATACTGCTTCTTACTTCAAAAATGTAAGAAAACAATGACAAAGCTCTCTGAAAACCAACCCAGATATGCAGCTAAAACCAATGTGAATCTAGAAGGCAAGAGTTCTGCAAAATTTAAGAATTAATGCAATACTTTCCATGAAAAAGGTCCTCTCCTGCAAGTTAAAATGCACTAGACTTAATTCCTTGAAGATTTCCTAGTGTATGATGGTATTCATGTAGTAATTGAGACTCTATATAAAAGTGAATCTTATTTGGAATAGCAGAACCAAAATGATGTCCAACAGCTAATACATTGCAATGTCTTTTCCAAAGACAAAGATGGGATTAGATCTCCAGGGTGATTTAATCAAGGACTGACAAATAGCACCTTTCACCTAGGGCTATACAAGAAAATGTATCTTACACAGGGGCTTCACTGTGACCAAATTTGAAGATCGTTAAGGTCAAGGGAGTAGTTTCAGAGCAACTTGGCACTTCTTACTATCTTCTGGAGATGTGCAGATCCCTTTGAAGTCACAAATTTGAAACTTAATGGGACAAGATTCTCATTTACCAAAGATGTCATCCCTAACTAGTATACTTGAAGTCATTTAATCCTTCATTAGATTTCCCCCCTAATTTATGAATAATCTAACAGAGTACCCTTTTCTAGGTTTCTTGTGGGTTTTATAGAGAATCCTGATCTGTTAATTCCTATACAGGCATTTGCTTTATCTGCTTTATTCAGCATTATCTTCAATCTAAACACTCTCAGAATAAAGTGATTTGCTGGCCTGGATGTTCATGTTGTGTATACTTGAAGCAGAAAATCTGCAGTTAGTTCAGCAGTATCAGTCTTGTAGGTACTGAAGCAGAAGGTAGAAGCAGCATGCACACCCATGGAGAATAGAGTGCTTTTGCAAACAGTGTCACATTTTTTTTTAAAAAATACATCTGTTTTGCTCAATTGACACTCCATGGTACTGCAATTATGAGCCATATGTGAGTGTGGTAATTTGGGAAGATAAATTAACATTTTAAAATCAAGACTTGGTGATGTTTATATCTTTGTGCAACAGCTTCCATAAAGGTGAAAGGAGTTCCCTTACTTCTAGGACAAGATCTGTCCTAACTGCTGTTAGACACATTAAAAGAGTTGTGTAGGGGCTGTGCTGCAATGCAAATCCCTCAAAGGAGTCCTGGCAAATTCAGAGCTTGTGCTCACAGAATGGCCTCTGCTGGGTTTGAACTTGCTTCTAGTGCTAGTGTAGCTGCATATCAGGCTAGTGCAGATCAGATAGAAATAGGATCTGGTATAGATCACACTTGTGAAAAAGCTTTAAAGATTCAGCAAATAAAGTTTTGTCTGTTACTTTGCAAATAAGCCTATCCTTTTGAATTCTAAATAAAGAATAAATCAGCTATTCCAATCCTGTTACCATACATGAGAAAGAAGAATAATGCACTCTGCAATATAGGTCATCAGTGTAGATATTTTTATCTGAGGTTGCATTTTAATTTAAATGCTGGGTTTCTTTTTTTTTGGTGTGGATCTCTTTCACAATAATGAGACAACATAATAATTCTGCATTATAGAGCAGGTAACTAGAACATTTAAATTATCACAAATAAATGGGGAGGATAAAACCATCTTTACAGAAAAATGAGAGGAAATATAGACCTACATTTTATCATCAGTCATTTATTAAATTCATTATTTATTTTCAAAGAATTAATTGGAACTAATGTGAAAGTATGAATCATGCATGTACTGGCATCACGGGTTAAATTTCTTTGCTCGAACTTCATTAAAAAGATGGAAAACATCTTAATCCAGGGTTGTATTTTCTACCCTTCCCAATGTATTTTTTTCCAACAGGCAGCTGTCTTTCTGTCTTTATGATGCTCTTCCCTGCTATAGTTTTCTGCCAACTGTAAAGGCAACATGTTCTGGTTATGACCAGAACTCAGCTTGCATTGTGTCCATTCCCTCAGTAAAGTACCATCCTCAAGTGCTGTATCAATCATATAATTTAAGATGAAAGCATTTAGAGATGAGATTTCCCCAGGATTAGGAATTCACAAACTTCAGTTCAGGAGCACTTGGTCCCTAATCTGTAGATGAAGCTCAAAGCCAAGATGGTGCCTCCCTGGCAGTGATGTATTTTCAAATATGTAAGTAAAAATTGCTGCTCTCTGTACAAAAACAAAGTGGAAGGATAGAAAAGACCCTTCTTTTTTCCTGCCTTGACTTTGGCTTCCTTTTCTCCATGATGTCTTGAGTCCAGGTTTCTCATCCCAGTGTGAGCCAGCAGTAGCACCTCAAAATCTTGTTACAGAAAGGATGTTGAGACAAGGTGAGAAGCACAAAGGTGTGTGCTATTGGTGTGGGCTGTAGCTGATAACATATACATATATGATCTCCAGTCTATATGCAGATCAAATAGGAGGTTTTTCATGGTTATGTTACTATGCGTGTAAACTCCTTAATTATGCAGTGTTGTGTGGCATGGACAGGACTCTTAAACTTGTGACTTGTCATTGATTTTTTTGTGTATGTGTGTCCTACCTTATAGGTGAATACAGTGTCATGTAGGCATGGTCCTGTGGGAGGATAAAGAAAGCAAGTATTTGTCTAGTTCCTCACCTAGCAAGGCTTCCTACACCTGTTTATTAATATTTCATTGTTTCTTTAGCAGAGTTCTTTTCACACTTCTGTGTTCTCTCTTACTTACAACTGAGGAATATGGGCTCTGTGTTATTCATTAACAGACTTTTATTTGACAAATGCTTGTGGCTGTTGTTTTTTTCATGCAGAACTTCTGTGCAGGAAAGACTCTGCTGGCTACTTGGTTGAAGGGTGTTAATGCAACAGGAGGAATACTTGAATCTATTACCTAACTGCATACAAGGCAAGTTGATTCAATCCATACTTGAATACAAGTAAGCAAATCCCTTCATTTCATCATAGGAAGAAATGAGACATGTTTTGGCTCAGGATTGTGTAGTCTACTGAATGTATGTATTATCTGGATGGAAAAATGTGGTCTTTGTCACCAAATAGACACAGGGAGATATTGGTTTAATTATTCAGAGCAGTAAGAAAGGGATATCCAGTTTGACATCGTTATAATCACATATGAGGCACAGACTGCATGTGTAATAGCAACTGGAGGAATTAATTGCTTCTGCAATGTGACAATAATAATGTATGCTTTCTTTGTCATTGGCAATGGAAACCGTAACTATAGCTGGCAGACATGCTTCATCACACCCAGGTTTTTCAATCAAACTACTTTAAGGACAAGCCACATACTTAGAATGCCCTCAGGGATCACAGGTGGTTTTCAATCTGGATTGGTGGACATGAGTTCCATTTTTGGTTATAGCTGCATGCTACTTGCTTTGCCTTTTTTTTTTTTTTAAATGGAAGCTGTACTGATAACCAATGCTTTCAATTGATTTTAACTCCTCTCATAAGGCAAAGGTGTAAGTTGTCAGAATTCTGACTCAGGTGATATATCTGGGCCTACAAGTGTGATTTTAGTTTCACGTGACTTTTGTTTATCTGTTCACATCAGTTTTGTATATGACTTGTCATTGACTCATAATACCTAAAGTACTATGATTTCAATGTTGGTAAAGAAGACTGTATACTTTTAAATAAATCATACCTTCCTTATAATACACAGGACTACTCAAGGCTCTCTTTCAGCTCATCCAGATATTGACCAAAATGAAAATCTAGCCTTGGCTAACCAAGCTTACTAATAAAGCATAGCTTATAGGCTGTGAACTGAATACTGGGGTCATATGTAAAGTCAGCTGTGTGTATGCAGCAGCAGGAAGAAAATACATTCTAGTAAATATTTTTCTAACTAACCTAGTGATATTAAAATGACTGTTATTCACATACTGATCTTCACGTTAAGACATTTTCTTCATCATTCATTTAATTTCATAGTGCTAATTCCATACACATCTCATCAGTCTTACTTAATCACAACAAAAATCCCAACAACCCTGAACTATGTATTTCATAATCAACTATCAGAGCTTACTGTATGTGTTCATCTTGTCTAAATGCTAAACTAAACACAAAACTTCTGTTTCTGACTTCCAGGAGCTAGGCTGAGCAGTGGGGGTTTCAATTAAAAACCACAGGAAAGGAAAGGAATATGTCAATAAAACCACAGACTTGTAAGTACTGCATACTAGTTTGCAAACAAACACAGCAAGCATTCTCCAAGTATGAGTCTATTACTGTAAATTTAGACTGAATGCCTGATGTTGAAGGTGACTGTCCCAGCATGATCTTCCTTCATTTCATGTATAGTGAAATGCTCTCTAGCTTTATGTTCAATAGCTTGATCTAGTCAGTCTGAAATGAGACTAAAGGAGGAAAATGCCATGAAGAGGAGAGTAGTTGAGCCATATTAGCAATGTTTTGTTCTATTTAAAAAGAAAATAAGAACTGTAAAGGAGAGAGTAGAAGGTGAAAAAAAGAGAGAAAGTTGTGAATTGATTCTAAGGCAATATCCTATGTGAGATTTTAAATGTAGACATCACTTGAATAGAAATGTAAATGCCATGATTTGCATTATAAAGCTTTGTTAAATAATAACTGTCACTAGAACAGATTACGTTGATAATTAATTAGTTACAGGCTGGGTGCAGTCACTTTTTAAAAATGTTGCATTAAATTAATTTATGTTATTGTTCAATGTTGCATTAATTTAAAAATGTTGCATATATTTTATAGTGAAGAAATCTTGAGTAAGAATAGTCAAGGTGAAAAAATTTATAAACAATTTAGAATTCATAGAAAAAGATATACTCTAATGCATTTTTTAAAATACAGTGCACCCTATGGTGTTTTTATTGCTCATATTAAAGAGAGGAACCAGTAAGAGAAAAACAGTGTAGATTACCTAATTAAGTGAGCAAAATGCAGCTTAAATTTAAAGAAAGTTAATAACTAACAGTAAATGTATTGGCTTCACGTTATGTTTGAACTGTTAATAAAGTGAACTCACTGACTGCTCAAGTATTACAATTATTTCTTGACTAATAAAGAAATGAAAAGGGGAAACCTATTAGCAGGAAAAGTGCATAAATATTCATCTGATTTTTTTCCACTTAAGCAGTCATTTCTTTATGCAACTCTTTCCTAAACAGTAAAAAAAAAAGCTGCAAAGGATAGAAAGGACTTCAGCTTTGAAACTTGATGCTGAGATTCTTTGACTATGTAGAGGCTGAGCTACTGATTTAAGAGAGATTTTCAAAGGTGCTCAGCACTGACCTCATTGTGCTGCTTTTAAAATCTCTTGGTATTTACCAATGTCCTCAACAGAACTGGAGTCACACAAAAGAGGAACACTTTTGATAAGTCTAGGTTTCATCTTATTCAAAAAAATGTAAAAGGCTATGGGTAATACAGAATTATGTTCACCTCCAATCTGAAAATTGCAATGGGGACATGCTCTAATGATTTTTCATATGTTTAGTTTTTTAAATTGTAAGCTCTTCTGTTCAAATCAATGTGAAAGTCTTTGCAGGACATCTGAAATGCCAACACATTACATAAATATAAACAGGTGCCTAACAGTCACTGAAAATTAGAGCTCTGGAATGTATGTTTTAAGATTACATGGACTCAAGAATGTGCTGTCATTATCCAAGGAGTAGTTGGTGTTGTATGACTGTGAAGCTTAACTATTTGAAGAAGTGATGCTGGTGATTCTGGGCTGAATCCTATTTAATCTGGTTTCTAAAGATGCTTGGTGCCAGGCAAAGAGAGCCCATGCTCTAAGAGTGGTAAGCAGGAGAGGTAGCAGTAAAGGGCTTAGAACATAAGCCTCATGAGGAAAGACTGAGGGATCTGGGCCTGTTTAGCCTGGAAAAGACAAGGTTGAGGGGAGACCTCATTGCTCGCTATAACTACCGGAAGGGAGGTTGTAGAGAGGCAGGGACTGGTCTGTTCTCCCTGGTGGAGAGTGATAGGACAAGGGGAAATGGATGGAAATTGCGCCAGGGGAGGAATTTCTTTACTGAAAGGGTTGTCAGCCATTGGAACAGGCTGCCCAGGGAGGTGCTTGAGTCACCATCCCTGGAGGTCTTTAAGAGGTGGGTAGATGTTGCGTTGGGGGGCATCATTTAGGAAGTTGATAGGGCTAGGACAAAGGCTGGACTTGATGATCTTCAAGGTCTCTTCCAGCTGTAACTGTTCCATGATTCTATGATCATTCAAAGACAGAAAAGTGCACACTCTATCTCAGTATGGACGCCACAGTGTGAGTTCTGATCTGATGTTGAAGTCTGTCCTTAGCTGAAAATAGCCAGATCATCTAGTCTAAGATGTCAAAGATCTTCCTGTGATGGTAACTGGTTCACTCTCCTGTGTCCTCCTAGCTAGAAATTAATTTCTCCTAAATGTGTTAATACGATCAGTCATCTTGATTCAGAGGGAGCCTGGCAGGAGGAAAGGGGCTGCAGAGCCTTAATTAACTCCCCTTACTGTTCCTCCCCAGCACTCTACCCTGCAAACTCCCTCTCTGCATACCTTCCCAAAAAACTTCATAGCTGCTTCTACTTTCTTACTTATCTGGGTTTTTCCACTGAATAAATATAAAAAGAAGGACAGGGTGAAAAGTCTGAGAAAGGAGATTAAGAAGCATTTTAAGGGGAAAATGCAAGAGATGAAGGAAAAAAGGAAATGGAAAGTTCATCATTAATAGGTGATGTTCTGAAGAATACATTAGTCTAATAGTTAGAGGCATGGGAAGTTTGTAAAGCCTGATTCAGATCACAAATTGTGGTTCAGATACAGTTAAATGAGTATTTTATAGAGAATGGAATCATATATTCTTTCACTGTGGTTTTGTGGTTCTGATTTCCACATGTGGTGAAGATTTCTGATACCATATACTGATATGAAATCTTATCATTGTATACAGAGGTGTATTAAAATATACTGCTTCCAGTTTTAGATCATATCATATGTTTCCATCTCTGAACTCATCACTCAGTATGGTCTGCTGCTAACATACTCCCTGCTGAAGATGGGTGCTGTATAATGGCTAGACTACAGGGAAGTTTTTTGAATTGTCGTTTGACTCTGTTTCTTGTAGTTTTGGTTAGGCAGATGTTTAACTGGCATAATTCTTAAGGGTGTGAAATTTTAAGAGTTTATCTTCTGTTAGACTCAGCGGAAAATTGCCTATTGACTTAAATGAAAATTGAACTAGACCTTCTGAAATAATATGCAAAAATAAATATTTCCACTCTTTGTTATTCACTTTCTTTCTCAAATGACAACTGATCCTAGAAGATATTGAGTGTTCTGCGTATTTACTGAGTGTAATCAGCTTCCATTGAGTGCTAAGATCCTCCAAGAATTTTCCAATTCAGGATTAAACTCCTGCTTTACCTATTTCTCACCCTAAAAAAGGATGAACTACATGCTACTAATGGACAATTAAAACAACAAGAAAGGCAACATGAAACAAAGAATTTTTACACATTGAAAGGTAGATGAATTGGTAGCAACCAGCAAAATAAATGAGCTACAAAAACCCCATGTCATATTCAGAACTTTATATACCCAATGTAACACCACTCATTGCCTTTGTAAAAAAAACCAACTATTTGAGAGAGAGAAATATAACCTTGCAGAAGACGACTGTAAATGATCATGCTAAACAAAGAATACAATGTCAACTAATTAATTTTAATTTGATCAACTCACTTTTATGGTTGCACTTCACTGTTATTATTGAACTGATTTTTGGCTGACAGTTACTATGAGTGAATGGTAATTAATATGTACCTCTTACGAAACTAAAGCACAAAACACTTTACCATGTACTGTGTTTAATAATGGGACCGACTCTGAGCACCCAAGAATTTGCATACAGTGTGTTCTAGAGTTAAAAGAATTTACTTTGTGCAGAGTTGTCTAATTGCATATATATTGAAATAGCTGTATACTTGTATGTAATTGCAGTCCTTTTCCCTTTTTTGTTTCCTTTTCTTCCTTTACTTCCCTTCTTATTCTAAAGGACCTTAAAGTTATATACATGTGAAATAAAGCAGCAGATTCCAGAAAGACCATGAACACATCTTCAGTAGGTGAACTTACTGGCTAGTTGAGACTTTCTTAGTGTGTATCACTCATTTCACAGCCGCAGTTGTATTTTGTGGTGTTACAGTGGCTGTCCTTTGCCTCCTCTTGCATTATAGCAACTGTCATTGGGGTGGAGTCAGAAGTGAAGCTGCCCTTTCCTTTATCAAGCTTTAGTTCTGCTACTCCTGATGTTCTGAGGCCCTATTCTGAAGTCCAGTTATGGGCTGTCAAAATTAGTCTTCTCAGACAGACCATGAAGGCAATCCCAAAGACTTATTCCACTCTGGTTAGAAATCAAGGGGAAAACAGACTTTTGGGCAGAATTTCTTCTTTAAAATGGATACTCCTATTGCTGTTTCTTTTTAAGCTGAATATCTTAAAACTTTCCTTGAATTTGGGAAGGGTAAATTAGTCCAAGATATTTTGCTCTAACATTTCCATGTCCTTTTTCCTGAGTGCAATTACAGTGATGATAAACAAATACAGTGATGATAAATACATATAACACTATGGATAAGCAAATGTATAATTCATATGAGCATACTTGGTCAGCTAGGGATTTATTTTTCTCTCATTCTTTATAAATGGAACAGTTTTTCTTTTCTTAAGCCTTCTTACTCTTCCTTATCTCACAAATGAAACAATTTAAATAATATAATAAGTTTTGAAAACTTTCCTTTTGTATTTTTGACTGAAATTGTCTTTTGAATATTTTCTCAATTTTTTTCTAAACACCATTTACCACTACTTGGTAAAATTTACCTGGCTGTATAACTTAGTGTTGTGCTGCTTTTGTAAAGTATGCAAAATACTCTGAAACTATAAAATATAACATGAGATCTCATTGTTATTAATTTGATTTGATTTCAGATAATTTCCCATGGGTTCCCACTGACTTTGAATAGGACTTCAGCTTTTTCTGGCTATAACTGTTCTGCAAAAGCAAAAAAAGTGAGTAATAGGAATAAGCAGTGTCTGACAGTCTGCACAGGCATTCCTAGGCCTACAGACAAATAAGTAATAATCATCAATCCATTTTCTGGTTCTGCATAAAGCTCAAATAACCCTCTGTCTTCTCTGTGTGTGTATCATAATTCTTCTAGAGTAATCCTAAATTGGAGTGCATATTAATTATACTGGTTAGTAGCAAGAAACCCTTTTTTTCCCAGACACATTAAAGCTATATGTAGTATGTGCTTTAGTGATGGTTAAAGCTACTTGTGATTACATAATCTCATTCTGAGATCAATCCAAAGTATTTTAGGTTTTAGGGCTAACACATGCAGGAGTACCTGATATCTCTAAAAGTAAAAAAGATGGAGGATTAAAAGGCTTCCTTGCACCATTCCACTCTCTATGTTTAACTATTAAAGTAGTATGTAAATACTGCTTTCATTATCTACCAGAAACATACATACATACTCTTCATATTTGCAGAAGGGTACAGACTTTCTGCAGTCAAACAGAGCAAACACGGTGCTGTCGGTATCTTTCACTATTCATTACTGGACCTGAGTTTGGGCAATTTAGGAGGAACACTGTGTCACACTAAACCATTTTTGTATATCGTTTATCCCTCTTGTTGATGTTACATAGCTGGGAAAGCCAGCATGCCAGTTTGCCAGTTCTCTCCAGCAACAGTCTTTGTGCTTGAGTGAAGGAGAGCATTGCAAATGTGGTGAAAGCAAAAGTGGAAAAATAGATGTTGGCCAAAACCTAGACCACAGAACTTCATAATTGCAATTGTATAAATAGCCTTATAGTCCACTTTAAATTCCAACCTAAAATCAAGAAAATAAAGTATTATATACATTTACCTTTCAAATTGTGTAATCGTGTTATTAGCTGAAACTAATACCATGCTGCTAAAATTTAGATAAAGTGTCCTGCAATGCATACAAAATGTTCATTTGTTGAAGGCCATTAAGTTAATTTCCTGGGAACATGATTAAATGCAAGGCATTTACATAATCATTAGTTGTGAGGTGTAGAATAGATAATTAAATATTCCACCACATTAATTTATATTAAATTAACTATGCTTCCATGATCCTTCTGCCTGAATATTAATATTGTGTAAATAAACAATTAGGATGCATGCTTTGCAAAAGGTTTATTGTAAAAAATGTGATCAAAGAAATTCTGTGAAATCTATGTAAATTAATAAACACTTAAAGGTTTTGTAAAGCCAAGTTGTCAATCTTGAAAGTTTTGCTAAATAGTTCCAAGTACTATGATTTTTAACACTTTAATTCTTCAAGTGCTCAGTGTGTTGGAATTGTCATAGCAAAGTTTTAATTATAATATTTACTATTCTGCATTGCACAACTTCTCATTTAAATTGGTTAACATACATAGAAGCTGGTAAAGTATGCACAATGGACTTTGCATTGTTTTGCCACTTGAGGTTTTAAACAGTGTACTCCCTGAAAATATCAAGTTGAGGTGATTCATGGATGTTGGACAATCTTCCTCCTTTTTGCAGTAGCATGAATAGGGTCATGAAGGTGAGGAGGAAAAGGAATAAAGAATATCTCCAAAATAAATTGAAAGCAGGCAGCTGTCATAGAACAGGTGAAGGCTGTGTTAGAAATGGAGATCATCAGTTAGTAAAGGCACACCATGGCATGCATACTGCTGGCTAGTTGAAATAAAAGATAGGCAACAGGACAAAATGGTTAAAACAAAGAAGGATAAAGGTTTTTTTCTAGCAACCTATAAAAATAAATGTAAAGAAAGTGTAGTTCATGTGAAGTGCTGCTAAATAAAACTAGAAAACCAGAAAAACAATTAAAAGCTAGGCTCAGAGGTGAAGTGGAGGTGCACCAGCAGTTTACATCTGACATTCTTGCCTAGTTATAAGGGAACTAATACTAACCAACTGGCCAGAATAACAGTATTTTAGCAAATATGTATACTGTTACTGGGGTCTTAATCCACCCTTAAAAATGGAGGATTATTTAGTTTTACCTAAGAACAATGTTGTGAGGCTTACTATTATTTATAGTCTTGTGCAATATTAACTAATAGAAATTATAAAAGCAAAGTAATGCCTGTGGAATCCCATCTAGGAGAAGCATTAAAATCTAAAATGAGAGAACTAAAGATTAGTTGTCTTTAATATACTATACTATCTGAAATGCTGTTCATTAGAGTCCTC
Source organism: Bucco capensis (assembly GCA_013396975.1). Taxonomy (NCBI): domain Eukaryota; kingdom Metazoa; phylum Chordata; class Aves; order Piciformes; family Bucconidae; genus Bucco; species Bucco capensis. The sequence continues at coordinate 2,315,741 of VWZO01016557.1, read as the reverse complement.
TTTCATAAACATTTTTCTGTAGGACGTTTTGCAAAGATAGTAGTGCACTACATTGATTTCCACTGCTATGCTGATTAATATCATATAGTTTTGTATGTCTTTTAAATTTAAGACTCTATATTACTTCTTCTGAAAATGTACCATGTTCTTGCGAGGAACTGATGCTTTGAGTCATGTAATGCAATTATCTTGAGACAAGATGATCCTGTGGTAAGATTATCCGCTAAAAAGATTATCTTGTGACACAGTCGTCCTTTGACAAGATTATCTGTAAGAGATGATGTTGATAATTAGCTAGAGATGTGGAAGACTGATCTGGAAAACGTAACAGGAGTGCAAACTAGGCTGAGCACTTAGCTGAACCTTAACTCTGTATGGGAGTATGGAGTATGTCAAATTGTTGGTGTCCATATGAGGCTTCAGACTGACTTTCAGGTTGAAGCTGATGGGGAAAAAAAGCATGAGCAATTTTTTGCAAATTTTAGAACTGGACAATTCTACTTTAATTGGTCAATCTACTCTGTCTGGTGACCAGTGACAGGACCCAGAGGAATGGCGTGAAGCTGTGCCAGGGGAGGTTCAGGTTAGATATTAGGAAAAACTTCTTCACCTAGAGAGTAGTGAAGCATTGTAACAGGCTTCCCAGGGATGCAGTCATGGCACCAACTCTCACTGAATTTAAGAAGCATCTGGACAATGCTCTTAGACACATGGTGTCTCTTTAGAGTTGTCCTGTGCAGAGACAGGAGTTGGACTCGATGATCCTTGTGGGTCCCTTCCAACTCAGGACATTCTGTGGTTCTGTGATTCTGTGAATCTTTCATTCATTGTGGGACATAGATAAAGAAATTTCTCTACTTTAACTGAAACAGATTAAAAACTATTATATTCATTTCTTGGCAAGTATGGATACTGCTTAGTATAAAATACACAGTATGCTCATGGAACATGAAATAACGAATTGATTATTTTTGTCTGATAATTGCTATTCATCAGAGACATTTTCTAGTTGGAGAAACATTGTCATACTTGTTATTTTCTTGTAGAGGTGGGAAAAGATTGATGATGTCAACTTTCCTTAGTATATTTACTTACCAAATGTGTTGATTCTTGATACTACATGAACGGTACTAATATCCAAGGAAAAAAGATATGGAAACATACTGGTATATTGTCAGTACTTGAAGCCTCTGCAAGGTTAAAGTGTTATTGCTGCCAAGAAGCTGTAAGCTTCAGATGAAAGTTAATGTGTTGGCGACTGTCCAAGTATGAAATGATCAAAGGGACGTAGATCTGGAGGTTTTAGCTATGCTGATGAGTTGAAGAATAAGAAGTTACAAAGCCAAACTTTGAGCTGACCTTAAGTATTCACAGGCAACACTTTTGTAAACAAATACTACATCTTTTTCATGAGAATGAAATATTTTTCTGGGGTTTTGATTAACCTGAATGTGGATGTTGCACTTGAAGCTATTAAAGGGCTGTAAAATTGAATATGATCTTGATTCCATCTATCAAAGTCACCAGAAATAAACAGTTAGTCCCTCAATTTTTAATCTGTTGCTTGTACTATGTGCACAGAAAAGTCAAGTGGAAGGTTTGTTTTTACCCTTTCTTTCTACGCCAAAATGTAAACACAGATCATCTTGGTCAGCTAGCTTTGAAATAGCCGAGAGAAAGGCTTAGAGATACCCTTGAGCAATGGCATATCAACTGCCTGCTAAATCATAGAGCCGTCATATACATGGCAATTTTCTCTCACTCTACAGTTTTCTCAAAAGAACTCTGTGGTTAAAAGAACAAAAAGCATGAAATAGTCTTGAAACAAATCCAGTGGGTAAGCCTTCTAGCTAGGATTGACCTACAGCTTTTGCACAGGGAAGAGCATAATGCTTTCAATAATACTGTTTACAGTATTCTTAGTCTGCCATCCTTCATTTTTTATTACATTCCTCATTTAAATTAAAAAATGATAAAAAATGAAATATATTAAGTAATCTATAGACTTCTTGATCACTCATTCTTCCCTGTGAAAGAGTCAGTAAATCATCACAATAAGATTGTATTCCCCTTTTGTTCCAAGATGAGCTTATGTCTCTGCATTAATTTCTTTTCTTCTATTCCACAGATAATTAATAGTAGATATTGGGAAGTACTTAACTTTACTTCAACCTATTTGAAGTTTATTACCCCTGTGACTCATACATCACAACCACCAAAAATGGATAAATTGTGAAATCTACAATACTAAATCTTCACTTCAAGGACTACTACTCCCAAATCTCCTAGCAGTACATTTTTAGACTGCCCTTTCTAATAACTTAGTTTCCTACTGAGTAAAAAGCTTATAGTATGTTGAAAATGGAGCAGTGTTATTCTTAGCTATTTGATTCTCAAACTTCCAGTTCTGCTATGGTTGAAGTGGCAGTTCCTTCATATACTCATTCAGCAAACCATTTTTACATTAATATAAAACAATTTCGTGACATGTAGTAATTTCATCAATTGTCATTTGATTGATGTGATTAAAATACATTTAACTACATCTGAATTCCTATATATTTTAAACATTGAACAAGAAATTTTGAAAATGGCACAGAATTCAGAAGGCTCAAACACTTTGCTGCTTAAGTTTAATAAAATCTGGTAATATTTTCCTGCATTGTAGGAATGGTTGTAATACCCACATGCAATTTACTTGTTTGAATTTGAATATGAAATAACATGGAATTTTCCATGAAGTTTGAAGGTAGTTATCTGTCTGTCAGAAATTACCAACTTGGTAGAAATAAGACTGAATTTTAAAATTAAAAATTAAAAATGAAGATAATTTTGAATGAAGGAAAATTTGTTTATAACACAAGATGAGAAAAACATTGAATGTGAGAGACTAAAGAAAGCTTTAGCAATGGCTAAGTGAAATTTAAATTCCAAAATAGACAGAAGATTAACCTGTATATAGCACACTTCTCACCATTTTGTAGATTTAAGGTCTGAAGAGACAATAGTGATCATCAGTCCAATATCAAAACAGTATTTCCTACATGACATACATAAATTCCCCACTTTGATGGGGGAAATGTATCTGTTGGAAAACTGCCTAATCCTGATTTTCAAATTAAAACAAATGCTTGGAATTTCAAAGGAGATACTCAACAGAATATAGAGGATATATGTGAGATCTATGATAAGAATAAGCTAAGTTTACAACCCATTTTTTTAATGCTAATTTTAATTTTAGTACTTCAATACCATACATAGGCATATAACTTGTCCCTGCAATTATATATCATGTGAGCAAATGACCCAAATACATTGTTTGTATTGAAATTTGATACTGTTTCTTAATCCCTAATGCATTCACTCCAAACTGCACTTATATACTTAATATATTGCTAGAAGTCTGTTTCAAGTAGTTCCAGAAAGGCTCTTCAGCAACACCTCTGCTTGCATTAGTTTCATTTAAAGCATATTTGTGAAATGGTAAGTAGAAGCATAATCAAATGATGGGGAAATGAAGAATCAGTAACTAATTCATCTGATAGCATTCAAAAGCTTTTCTGAACATAGAATGTAAATGACAGTAGCTTCTGGTCATCCTCAAGTTACACAGTCTGTTTCACAAGATCAATTTTTGAGCAAATGTAAAAATCTACATATAGTATTCCCAGTATAAAGTGAAACAAGCATTCAGAACTAGTGTCTATTGTGAGTAGCTCACTATTAACAAAATAACTTGTGAGCAAATGTGGCATCACTATAAAATGAAAAAACACCACTTTTAACAGTGCTTTCCCTCTAGCTTCATTTTTCTCTATAACATTTACGTTTACATCACTTTTTCATTGTATGGAGATTCTTAAGGGAATTAAAATGAACAGGGTGGTGGCAACAGAAGATATTGAGAAGAGCATTAGTGTTCTGGATCCATTATATTATTTTAGACCATCTTTTATAGTATATGCAGAATTCAGATTGAGCAGCCTTCCACTTAACCTCCCCCTGTTCTCAGTAATGCATAACTTATTAGGAATTATTTACAAGGGTGATGGTTCTTTTCAGATTAAATTAGCACAAAGCTAAAGGTGTGTTTAAAGCAAATAAGTAGATAAATAAACAAAAGGGGAAGAACTTTTTGCAAAATTAGTTCATCATTTGCTTGTAATATTTTTACTCAGAAAATTAGCTGTATTGTTCTTCCCCTCCTTTTGTTTCACTACTATTAGAATTCCAGTTCTGTTCTTCAAAACAGCTTGCCAGAAAAACAGCAAACAAGGCATGACTGTTTTCCCAAAGGAACGTAAGTTTGTGAAAACAGTTTATGTCAAGATTTTCTTTTTATAAATGTTGAACTCTACCTTGCTGCACTAGTACTTCTGTGTGATTTTATTCATTGTTCCAAGTACTGCTCAACATGAACAAATGTCCAGGGACTGTTTATATAAAGATCAAAGATATACATGAGCAGGGTAAACTTATCAAATTTAATTGCACTAGGGTCCACAGCTTACTAAGGCCCAGGAGGCAGATTCTGAAGATCAGAAAAGGCAGCCTTAGTATTAATGGTCCTGTGTTGCGTTGCTTGTGCTAGCACCAATGCCAGCTATGCTGTGCCATGACATGTAGACACAATTAAAAGGAAGAATCTCAGCAATATTCCTCTCCATTGATGCCAGCCTGCTAAGTTGTCTTCTCGCATTTAGTGTTTCAGCCAGATGTAGAAACAAGGTACAGGGTCAACAAGAAGATCATTATACCTCTAGGCTTTCTAAGGAAAAAATAGTTCCTGTGTTTCTGTTGACCTACATTCTCAGAGCATTTTATCTTGGATGAAATGGCATCATGGTGGTGAGGCATTCAGAAGTTTTAGAATTCAGTCTGGGACTCAGAGAAATGAGAAAGCATAAATAGAAACAAAAAAGGTTGGCTCATTTTGTTGTTTTCCATATCAAGCTGTTACTCCAAGTTAATTTATGGAGCTAAGAGGCACAAGAAGTGTTATTAGTAAAAATAATAACCATTTAAAAAACCAAAACAAAACCAAGAACCTGTGATTTGTTATTCTCTGTGAACACAGGTATGACATTCTTTAAAAAAAAAAAAAAAGAAAAAAGAAAAATATAAAACTAGGAAACAAAATCACAGAATCATTAAGGTTGAAAGAGACCTCTAAGATCATCAAATCCAACCATCTACCTACCAATACCATGTCACTAAACCATGTCCCTAAGCAGTACATCTGCCTGCCCTTCCAGTGAGAATTAGACTAGCAACATAGCTAGATGCCCAGTACCTCACAAGGAAAGCAGATGTGTTGGTGTTCCAAAAGCTTGTCCATAGTGGCTTGGCTTCTATCAGGGACATGTGGAAACAGCTCTAATACCTTGAAAGCAATATTTCTCTTCAGTTGCCAGTTTTGGAGAAGTGGAATCATTAGCTATAGGAGCGAAAGATGCCTCTCCTGGATCATTAAACCAAGAGGCGGTGGGAGGCTGAAAGAAGGAGTTGAGGCTGAGAGGGGATGGGAGGCTGCAAGATGGTGGAAGGCTGAAAGAGATTGGGAGGCTGAGAGGTGGTGGGTAGTGGAAAAGTGATGGGAGGCAAAAATGTTTTGCAAATAAAGCATAAGGATGTTTCATACTTTTGTCATCCTTTATAAAAGAAGATAAATGTGTATTGGAGAGCAAGTCATGAATTATGGGAAGTGACAAAAAAATCTCTTCTTATTCCAGAGATAGCTTTAAGGCAAGTAATGGAGACACGTACAAATGTCTCAGATAGTCATCTCTTGTAGTTCTAGCTGATCTTTAAACCATCTTCAATACATTCAAGCTTGGATTCATCGTCTGAGAAAACGAAATCAATTTAACTTGAACTCATTTGGTAGCTAAGAGAGGAAGCCTAGCTAGAGAAAGGTAATGCATACCGCATGGTGAAGCTGTACCTGCCTTTGAAATCAGTTATTGCCATACACTGTCTTTGTTAGCATAATGAAGTAGAGACAAAGAGCCTAAAGATGACCTAGGTTTAATACCTTTACAGCACGCATAGCTTAACAATGATAATAAACATAGTGTTGCTATGAAGTAGATTTTAGAGCCTGCAAAATTCATTTGAAAATTGAAGCATGTTCCTATTTTGCTTGAAGAGAAAACCCAGATCTGTTTAAAGAGTTAATTAGAACTATGATAAGAAGTAACCAGATAAGAGTTAAGGATGCTCTTAGGAAAAATAGAAGACTCAGATTAAAGACTTTGCATAGATATCCATATCGTTATACACAGTTCTAATTTCCAGGCTATTAGGAGGTGTTTTTTTTCCCTAGCAGCTTGGTCTTTAATGGCTTCTTTTGGCTCAGGTAATTCAAGGTGTAGAGGAAAAAGTAAGACAGACACCACTCCCCAACTTTATCTGAAAACATTCGTAGCTAACTCTACCATGGCAGTCAAGTTGTGTCTTCAACAGTCCCCCTTACCATTACAAACTAGGAACATTATAGCACAGGTTTCAAGTCTTTTTGAATGCTTTGTAGCTGTAGACCCCATTTGGTCAAAAGAAAACAAAGTGTAATAGAAATCAGAGTGATATTGACAAGGCACTTCCCTTTGTCCATCAACTGTGATGGAGCAGTCATTTAAAAACAAGTGTTATAAAAGATTGTGGCATAGTCAGAACAGCACTGGTGGGTTATGGGTTGTAATTTGCAGTACTGAGCTTGTGATAAAAGAAGGTTAAGCAGAAAAAGTACATATATTAGAAGAGAGTTTAAGGAAGCAGTGAAGGATAGACAGTATGCTATGCCATGGTAGACTATATTATTTGTCTCTTTGTGGCAGGAGGAGATGGGTATGAGTTTCCTGATTTTCTGTCTTCAGCATAATAGGAAGTGATGGTCCTGGAGGCAAAAAACTGAGGAACTAATGAACTCCAGAATAGGGAGAAGCCTAAAGCTGGTTATAAGCTTTTAGGGAGCGAGTTTGAGTTTTCTGTTAGCCTGAGAGCAGTGAGCCTTTCTGTCAGACAGAAGAGGTCATGAGTGAGAAATTCTCAGCTAGATCAGACCTAATTGTAAGGGGTATGATAGAAACTGAAATTACTCTGACATAAACAATATAGACTATTCTTAAAGCAACAGCCAACAAAAAAATCATTTGTGTAGGCTTTTTATTAGCAAGTCTATTCTTTTAATCCTCTCTGTGTACAAAGAGAGTACAGCAGCTTCTTACCACAAGTTGTAAATGAAGTATGGTAGTTCTATCTTCCTAGATGTGATTTTTTTTAATATTACCTTTTCAAAGCAAAGTTGTATGTATGGAATTAGTGGAATATATAGATATTCATATTCTGTGTTTCTGTTCTTTCACCAGTCTCCCTGCACAGGTGAAATTTACTTCTGTGCTTTCGCTATAATGCGTAATTGCATTCTGCAAACTCTGGCTGAGTTTAAGAACAAACATGATTTGTTTGTAATCATAGATGCTTCAGAGATTGAGTAGAGAATCAGCCCTTGAATTTTCAGGGATGTTTGAAGTGTGCATTTGTATGTTACTGAGAAAAGATACAGGATCAAAGAAACCCCAGAATTAAAGCTAGTCCCTCCTACCACCAATAATCATATGCTTTACATGTACAATTAACAAAGCAGTGGATGATCCTGTATCTTACTTATCTCTTCTGCTCCAGATTGACATCCAGAACTATGCTTGATGTACAAAATCCCTTGTATATGCAGATCGTGTTTAGATTTGAATCAGTAATCAAGCGCATTAAATCAATCCCCTTTGAACACAACTTTAGTATCTACCAGTCCATATACTTTGATTTCTTAATAGTAGTGTAGGATGAAATGATGCTGAGGATTCCTCTTCTTAGAATATGGGAGGGACAGTTCTTTTCATTGATGGGAAAAGGCTTCATATTTAAACTAACATAGTGTATGATAAGTTAGAAATTCAAGCATTCACATTTGAACTCTAACCTACATATCATCTGGAAAGAAGAGGTTAACTAAATGAAGCAGCTGGATAACTGGATGTGAATGGGGGCCTCTTTATAGGTTTCACATGCCACTTCTAACATTTCATATTGTAAACAGGAAATATAGTAGCTGGATTTAGAAACTTTGGAGAATTTTTATTTGGGAAAAGACCTATGGAAGGAGAAAATTTTCATTTAAAGGAAAAGAAAGATTTTTGATTTGGAGGAGAAAATCATTATAATCCATCAAGCAGATATATAATTTAAAAAAAATATTTTATTGGTTGCATATATAATGTATAGTGGAATCTGTCCTACCTATAATTCTAGCATTAAGAAACCTGGTGATAGGTAGAAAATACCATTCTATGAGGACAAAGTGTGTGTGGGGGGGGAGGGAGGGGAGGCAAGAATATTCTTTCATGCATTTTATACTTCCTTTTGAAGAAATGTCCCAGGCCTTACAAATTAAACTGTTATGGTCTTGAGGTGCTACATTGGCTTAACAAAAACTGCTACAAAATAGCAACCCCAAACATGTGTAACTCTCCTTAAAAACGAAATGTATTACAAGGAAATTATCGTGGTATATGATAGCTAATGGCACTTGAGAGGGCAAGAAGACTGTGACTCTATTATTAATTGAATCCATTTATTTTCATTTGGTACTTACCTTTTCAATTAAGATTCAGATTTTGTTGCAAACCTGATGATCTGAAGTGACTGCTACTTTAAAATTATGCATGGTTCAACTATTAACTTTAGGAAAGGCATACACATTGAAAAAAAATTAAATCTCTTTTTAGAAATGTAAAAAAAATCCAGAATGGCTTTATTACTTGGGAGAAAACATGTTATGGTTTCCCTTGGCAGAATTCAAAGCTATCTACCTCAGGGTCCATTTTCATGGTCTGCTTAAGCTGATCTGACTGGAAGGCTGTTACTGAAAAGAGCATTCCTGTTCTTCTGGCCATTCAGCCTCTCCCCTCTCCTGTGTTTCCCATAGCCTGAGTGCAAAATAACCCATTGTGGGCACAGGAAGAACTTCTCATGCAAAAGCCCACACAGTAATTAGGGCTGACACACTGATGACTGCAGAAGTGATGAGAAAGCCTTCATTCTCAACATTCCACAGATGCAAGAACTCTCTATTTGAACAAGAGTAATTTGCACAAGTATGTTTTAAAAGAAGCTGTTTCTACTTTATTGAAGGCTAGATTATTACTGTCCTCTCTGTAGTATAAAATTAGCCCTTTACTCAGCTGATCTGTTTCTTTTCAGGTTCCATGTGTGTGATGTCTAAAGATTTGGGTATATTCTGTAGATTTCTAGGACATGTGGAAGTATCTGTTACTAGTCAAGGGCAGTGGGGTGCGTTTCCATCCTGCTTTGATCATCTCCACAGCTGGGATCTGAATCTCCTGATTTTCTGATCAATTCTCCAGTCCTGCTGGTCATACTATTTCTGATACTGGTGATTATTCCCCTGTACGCAGCACTGGTGAGGCTGTACCTCAAATACTGGGTTCAGTTTTGGGCCCCTGACTACAAGAAAGACATTGAGATGCTAGAGCATGTCCAAAGAAGGGCAATGAAGCTGGAGAAGCATCTAGGGCACAAGTCTTGTGATGAGTGGCTGAAGGAACTGAGATTGTTTAGCCTGCAGAAAAGGAGGTTCAGGGGGGACCTTATTGCTCTCTACAACTACTGGAAAGAAGGTTGCAGCAAGGTTGAGATTGATCTCTTCTTCCAGGTAACAAGCAATAGGACAAGAGGAAATGGCCTCAAGCTGTGACAGGGGAAGTTTAGATTGGATATTAGGAAAAATTTCTTCACTGAAAGAATTGTCAAGCATTGAAACAGGCTGCCCAGGGAAGTGGTCGAGACACTATCCCTGGAAGTATTCAAAAGATGTTTAGATGTGGTGCTGAGGGACATGGTTTAGTGGTGAACTTGACTGTGCTAGGTTAACAGTTGAACAAAATGATCTCAAAGGTTTTTTCAAACCTAAATGTTTCTATGATTCTGTATCCAATTGGCACAGAGAAAAATGGCTGTGGAATTGCATACTAAGACAAAATTGTTTTATAGGCTGACTGTCAAGACAGAACAGAATAGCAGCCCTTTAGCCAATACTTCTTAACAAAAGTTATCATTGTTCTTTTAAGACCTGTACCTTTCATCTAGGGTAACTCTGATTTTTACATATCAATTAGCATTATTGCAAAAGAAAATATATTTAAATATTTTCAAAGCTTTTGTCATTTTAATCATCATTAAGATTCTTAAAACAGTGACCTTTATTTCAGACTGTATTCTTTTCAATGTTTTCTTAGCCGTATTTAATTATTCCCTGTTATAGTATATGTTTTTTCTTTGCTTAGGCCCATCTCAGGCAGTGATAGTTGTGTTTAATGTATGAGGCTCACTTCTGTTCTGTGGCTCTGGAACTGTAAAGAGATGCAGGCTTCCTTGGTGCTATTCCATTTGACCAGTAGTTTTCTCAGTGATGTCTGGCCAGAGTAAAATTTCTGATGCTCTCTTGACAAAACATAGATAACATTAAAGAAGGTTCATTGTGTCTGAGAGACTGCAGTTAATAAGTGAAGTTGTTCCCACAGTGCAGAGAATGTAAATTTTACAGAAGGGGGGAAAAAATGTCCCTGTTGTGTTTTAAAAGGGCAACACTTAAATGATGATGATTTAGTTTTGGTCGTATCAGAAGACCTTAGCGTGACACTGTCTGAAGATGAAAAACTGATTCTTGTTGAAGTAGTGTAACAGTAACATACTAACATTCTAAATACAGCATTGCTATGTTTTTTTATTAACGTTAGAAGACAATGAATTTGTATCTATTTATGTAGCATTTGCATTGAAGTATTTAACTGACTGAACAAAATATTAGTATCAAGAATTCAGAGGTAAGCTCTAGAAAGTAAATGTTTATCTGCCTTTTTAATGCAGTCAGAAATCTTGTGACTTCTCATAGTATTTGCTGATTATGGCAAAGATTTTTTGTCTGTTACCATATCTGCTTATGGTATTTTTACTATGCAGATTCTCCATATGGAATCACAATGCTGTGATGGCATATGTATTACAGTAATAGATAACAAATGTAGCAAGTAACAGGAAAAATTTTTGCTTTTTCTTGTATGTTTATTGTTTCAGTAAAATTTCTGAAGGAAAAGGATGTTTACTTTTCCAGTGTTATTTCTGAAGGATACACAAACCACCTTCCATTTCTAAAGTACCTTTAGATACTACCAAAGTCAGTGGAGCAGGATGGTTGTACTACATAACAGAAAATATTTTGCTGTATTGTAACTATTTTAAGTTCCTTTATAGCCCTGTTTCCTTCTCCCAAAGTTTAAGCCCAGCTACCATTTTCAATTTAGCTTCATGTGCACTCTAGCAATGCAAACTCTTCTTTCGTATTCATAAAAGTAGATCAGGGAATGCAATATGGTTCCTTTGGTAACAATTAAGAGAAAATGAAAAAAACAGTGTTTTCATCCAGTGAAGTTGCCTACACCAAAAGTGACAGCTTGGTTGTAATGTAGGCCTCCAGCTTATAAACATGTAGGCAGGTAAGACATTTAACATATCTGAGTACTCCCTTTGAACTAAATCAGGTTATTCACTTGTGTAAAATTGCTCAACTGCCTAAATGTCTGCAGGATCAGTGCCTTAGATTGCAAACATAAACACCAAAGTAATTTCCCTCTTGCTGTGCTGTTTAGCCCTGTGCTCCCATTCAGTGCAATTGAAGTAGTGGATGGACTGTTTTCAACTCCTATGTTCTATTATCAAAGGCTATAGTGGGAGCATAGGGGTACATAAACACATTTTTTAATCACGAAACATAGTAGTTGAAAAGAAGTAAAATCATGGTGTTAAAAAAAATGCACATCACTGTACAAAGATGAAAAGGAGACTCTGGGGATCAGAGAAGTCCTGGCCATTAAATTCTTGTGCAATTTCAAAAGATGGGATTTTTAAAGAGACAATATGAAATAGTCTTAGGTCATATTTAAGTTTGTTGGAAAAAATGTTTTTGAACACAAAGACTTCTGTTAAATTAATAATAAAAAAAAGGAGATAGCTTTGTAAGCCAAATGAAATCCATACCTTTGTTAGAGTCTCCTTGATAACTTTGTAATACCAACTGGATTTTCAGCTGGTAGGAGCTGATTGATAGTGCTTGTTATCCTAGTCGTCTTTATCAGTGTATCTTTTGACATTCTAAATATCATCTTGATAAGATTTGCTGGACAATGAATTCTGTATCTTTGAGACATTTACAGCAGTAACTAGAAATAGAAATGACCATGCTTTAGTTTCAATTTTTTTGGCTTTATTTTTTTATCTGTGATTGTAAAGACTGCCTGGATAGGTGTTCAAGCACTTACTAGCCATTCTGCCATGATTACTTTAAAGCAAGGTCTTCATTACAATGAAGATATTATCTCAGAAATTACAAAGTTTACCACTGTAATTTCATCCTCCATTTTCTTTGTGTACTACTCAGTAACTAATCTTCTATTGGCCTTGGAAAATAGTATATTAATATATAGGCAACATCTCCTTAGTACCATGCATTCTGTAATCCTTTCAGGATTAGTTATTCTGGATCAGGGAGCTGCTCACAGGGTTACAAAAATGCAGTATGGGGTGCTAAGTGTACTAGGAGCTGAGTGCATAGAGTGCTGCTTAGAATATTCATCCTGTTAAATGGATGATTTAATGGAGGTGGAACTGATGACTTTCAAGTGTTAAAATTTGAAGGAGATGATATCTTATAAATTGCCTGTTTTCCAAAACTGCAATAACCATGGTAGGAGCTAAACACTGCACAACATAGTGCTTCAATGGTGAACACAGCTTTTCAAAGTTACGTGCATACAGGTTTTAGTCTGTATGTATAACTCATCCATATCACAAGCCTCTTCTTGTACCACTTCTATTTTAAAAGTAAAAATATTCAGGTAATTATTTAAGTGTGTTCCTCTAGTTTCTCTCTTTCCCTTCCTTCCTTCCTTCCTTCCTTGGGCAAAGATTGATTAAATGTGGAGTCTTGGGTAGTATTTAATTGATAGCCATTGGATTAGGAAATAGACTTACAATAGTTTGTACAGTACAAATGGGATACAGACTGTAAATAATGAATTCTAATGAACTCAATGAGAACTCAATATACAGGCAGCAGCAGCCTGCTTAGACAAAAAGGAAAAGATTGCTTCACTGGTATGAAGCTAAAAATGAAAAATGAATCTTTGTCTATAAGAAATATGATTGCTTGACAGGTCCTGTGCTGTGAGCTGTACAGTGTTCTTATGCAAAACTTTTGTTATGTTTATGCTAAATATAAAAGGGATCACATTAGCCTCCTCAAAACTGAGGTGAGGAAAGGTGTTCACTGCAGTGAAAGTAGCTGGGGCAATGCTGTGGCCTCAGGTCACGGTTAGAAGTTTCTATACCATTGGTGGCAAATCTGATTTAAAGAGTTCACAACCTGCTCCATGCCACTGAGTAACTGTTTGGTTAACCTTCAGTTGTCTTCATTTAAATCATTATATAACTCTTATCACAAATGAAAGTGAAAAATTTTACCTAGAAAGCAGATCTCTCTGAAACTAGTTATTCTTAAGCTGGGAGTGAGAGGGAGGGTTGTTTGGTTTGGTTTGATTTTTTTCTAACTGCTCCAGTGATAAATTCTAGCAGAATTTGTGGAAGTGAGAAGCATAACATAGAGGATCTGATTCATGACAACAGCATAATTTTGTGGAGTCATAGTCTCAGATGCTTCTGAACACCCAAGTGAGTGTGCGTTGTAGTGGTGAACATGTCATGATCATGTGCTACTCCAGCTTGTCAGTTTTGGCTTGTGACCAGAAGGCCAATGAGTCCATAGAGTTTCTCAGATCAAAAAGCCATGTGGATCCTTTAGCTGAAGTCACACCGTGATTAATTCCAGGAAACTTATACTCTGGTTGTGCTTATTAAGCAAAATTTCAGGCTTGTGGAAGTTGACAGTAATGCTATCCTTGCTGTTACTGGAATTGAATTTTCATCCATTATTCCAGAAAAATAATAGTAGAGAGTGAGTTAGAAACAGTACTGTGGGTAACAGTGATGATGCAAACTGTCCAGATGAGCACAGGAGAAGCTGCGTGGAAGTTTGAGTAGTAAAGAACAGAGACCTTGATAGACAAGAATGGGACATTTCAAGCTGTTGTCCCTTCATGTTGGAGAATACACAGCTTTTTTGGATTGTTCCTTTTCTAAAAACATACAGGTTAATACAGAGCCAGCAATTACCTCAAAAAGAGTAAAGACTGTCTGTTGGGCCACTCTTTCTGGTGATATCTACTCATGAGCTTCTCATGACTCAGTGTTAGAGTGCAAGTAAGGAGAGATCCAGCTGCTGAAGCAGGCTTTAAAAAAGAGAATCAGAGAGAAGTAGAGGGGAGTAGTGCATAGTATTTGTCCATAACAGTGACATTTCCAGTCTTTCTCTACATAATTTATTTCCCCATTACTAAAATTTGTTATTCTGACTGGAAGAAGAACTACAGGTGGCTTTTTTAAGAAGCTCAAAAATATGAAATGAGCAAGCTACACTGTAATAGAATTCAATCACTTCAAAGTATATGTACAAAGCCTGCTGGAAAATTTCTCAGGTAGCAAAAACACAGCAAACCCCCCACATTTGTGGAGGTGTGGTTTAGCAGGCTACTGCTCTGTACTGCCTGGTGTTTGTGTACTTGGCACTTCAAAGGTGATGAATTAGAAACATCAAGCATCATTAAAATCAATGGGAGTTTGCTGTTGATCTTACTGAGGCCAGAATTCTACCCATTATCACTGATCTCTTTGTTCTTCTGTTTTGTCACTTTGGTCTGCAGCTGTGAAACTTTTGCTAACTTGTGTTTTTATCTCCTATGTAGAATTGTAATCAGTACAGGATTGGCTTCCAGGGGAGCTATTCTGTACTCACTATATTATTATCAGGTTAAATTACCCTTAATACGCTGACTTTACCCTACTTTGAGAAGTCCTGTCACTAAGCATTTTTTCCAGTATAGCAAATGCAGGTGACAAGATAAAATGTTTATATACCTCTTCCCTTTCTTAAAATACTACTTTGATATGTGCACATATGTTATCACCTGCAGATTTGACAGGATCTCCACATGATACAATCATTATAAGCATTAAACAAGGATGTCTAAATGCACTATGTGTTTTAGAGACGCAAGAATCCTGTGGACAAGTAGCTATTTTCAAAGAGCTGACTACAAATAAGCCTACAGCACCCAAAACATAAATGGCCGAATTTGGTTTTTTTAAAAGACCTCTTCCATTATTCTGAATGAATTCAGGCTTTCTCTGGGAAGATGTTGGTTCTTCAGAAAAACTAGCCAGGCAAAACCAAACCAAAACAAATAAACAGACTCTCTACATTGCAGGGCAAGTAAATTCATAGCTAAAAAAGAAAAAAACAAAGCTCTCATCTCTTTTTAAGGCACAAAATCCATTTCTCTAACAAGTCGTTTCCCAAAAAGCATTTTCTTTCATCTGTTGTTTCTTCTGTTCTCTCCAGAGCCACATCTACTTGTAGTTTGACTTTTGAGCAGAAGAAAATCTATTAATGCAGTGTATTGGAGATGGAAAACCTGATGCAGCAATTTGCCAATGGGAGACCATATTTTCATTGTATGAGAGAAAAATCACTGATTATGTGCAGTGATAAAGATGCATGGTCTACAAGATCTTCTAAGCACTCTTTCTGTGTAGTGCTAAGTTCTTATTTCAGTAGGAACTGTAGAAGCTCAAAGTCTTTCTATATTAGCTCTGTAGTGAACCAATGCAATCAAATGTGAAATGGAAAATGAGAAAAGTAATTAATATTACCAATGGCATTTGTTTAAATGTTGCTTTTCAAAAGCACTTTAATTACAATATGCTTTTCATGTTGGTTGAGTTCATTTATATAGGGAATACAATACATTAATTACCATAATTAAGACACCTGAATTCATCCTGACTGGCATTCCTTCCACCCTGAGTTGTATCATTGTTTTATCTCTGACAGTTAGGTTTTCAATCAGATGTTATCTACTTTTTCTTAATCATTAAGAAATACTTTACTAATTAGCACATGAAATTCATCCTACATCAGACTGAATTGAATCAAGGTCTATTATCTTGAACAGTAAGACACTTCAGAATTCACAGTAATGGGGCATGAATATGTGATACAGTTCATACACTTTTCATGAACCTCCACGTTACCGTTATTTTTTTCAAGACTGCAATTAGTTATGCCATTTTCAGGTCACTTAATTCTCTCTCACTGTTTAACAGTCTGTTAGATTACAATGCTCTAAAATCATGAGTTAACTCTTCCTGTACTATGCTTTGCTGAGATATTTCTTTTCTCCAGTGAAGATGCATTTCTGAAATGTTCGCTCATATCCTAAGAAAAAGCTGCCATGGACAGAACTCTTTCCTTGAATATTGTTTCTTAGAGAAAGAGGACATATTTTCAACAATTTTGCCAGTTCTTGTGTTATTTCTTAAAATGAGTGATGAGTAACCACATGTGAATCAGAAGCTCTTGCCTTATTCCCAGGACACATACCAATTGTGCTGAAAATCTAACCATGCTCCATGACTGATCTTCCACTGAAGACATTGTTGTCATAGATGGAATAGACCTAGGCAGCTTGGGACCAATCTAAATCTGATTAAAAGGTTTTAATCCTTTTCTAGGAAGCTATCCTATATGCAAAGGAGAACATGCCTTTGCCTTTCTCTGTGCTCCAAGGCAGTTCTGTAGTGAGGAGCTTTAGTTTGCCTTGATAAAGTAAGGGAAAGGATGAAAGAATGTTGGGGTTTTTTTAAGTACTTACTGCAAAACTGCCAGAACAGATAGAGTTTTATGTTACGAAGGCCTGGCTATATTACTGCACAGAGTGATTAAGATGATTCTGTACAATATTAAGACTTCTCATTTATGTAATAGACGTTACATGGTTCTACTCTTCATATGCTTGGCACAAATTTCAAACAGAATCTCTTGCACATGGATTTGTTTTAAATACATGAATTTGTGTCAGTTTGCAAAGGTCTGCTCTTTAATGATTCTAGAAGATACACATTTCTCATTTAGGCAAAATAAAACACAGAAGCTTTCTGATCACTAACAAAAGTAGAATGATGTGGTAAAAATAGTGGATACTTAGACATTCTCACAAAGCCTTATGTAGGTACACAGACCACAACAGCAAGTCAAAATCCTGCCCTTGGCTGGAATTCCTATGCAACTAGCAAAGAATGGATTTAGGAGCCAATTTCCATCACAACAAAGTGATATCTAAAGAAATCTTCCACAATCTTATCACACTATGAATGAGACCTGTTTGTGGATGGTGACAGCTTTATGAGGTAGAATTGCTAGAGTGGCTTTTAGGTAGTTCTATCTTTGATAATCTTATCCAGTATTCTGTATTTGACCATAGAAAATCTGAGAGCTTCCTACCTATGCTGAAGGAATGGTGCTTGCTATTGGGAAGTAAACGTGGCTATGTAGCATTAGAATAAGACCTTCTTACCTCTCCAGTTCCTATTTTAAGTAATAGGAGTAAGAAAACCATCTCTACATTATTCGGGGTTTCTGGTACAGAGTCATGAATGCCTCTCAAGCCATGAACCAAGATCTAAACAGTAACTTCTAAGACAGGAGTGTACTTTTCTAGTGTGCATCCTTACTTTGTATCATATTATCTTAAAGTAGTGTTGACTTTTTAAAGCAATGTATTTCTGACTCATAGGGGCTACTAGGGAAAAATTCTCTCATTTTCTATGTAATTGTACTGCAGGTTTATGAATGGAATGGCTTGAATTAGCAATCTCTGAGTTAAACGGGAAGTAGCTGGTAGCAGAACACTTCCCAAGGGGACTCACAGCTTTAGAAGTTATTTCCCAGATTGCTGCCTTAGAGTCTGAATTTGTGGCCCTTAAGGATAAGCTGTAATGGGCTTCTGTTTCCCAGGACAGAACTGTCAAGCTATAGTGCTTAAAATATTCAGTTAACAGTGTTCTTGTTTAAAAGTTGCATAGGTAGCTAGAGTTTTACAGGTGTTGACTCTTTACAACCCCAGTATCTCCAAAACAATTCATCAATGAAATGCTTAGAATAATACAGAGCTTCTGAGATTGCCCTGGTAACATCTTTGAAAATTTTAATCTTTTTTCAGTGAAATGGCACTTACTGGATCTTGTCAGCACATATAGGATTGGGACTATGAAGCTGAGTTTGCAGAATCATTTCCCTAGCTTTGGTCCTTTAATTTCAGATAAAGGATTACTGTGGTTGCTTTGAGTTTATTCTCTTGGGATTTCCTTCTATAATAAATGATAGTTCATGTTACATTTTGATGTAAAATATTCTGTTAGACGTGTGCCAGCTATCCAAGTAAGAATTTACCTTTTCCCCGTTTTCTCTTTTTAAGAGAGAGTTAGTGTACCAGCTTATGTGAAGCACATTCAGCGAGGAGCAGGAAAAAATACCCCAATCAATAAAACCCAACTGCTGAAAATGAATGATTACTCTTGGGGGAAGAATGTAGGATAGGAGAAGAGCTCCATCATACAATTCAACAGAAAATAATGTTTGTATGGAAGCAGGAAAGTAGCATATGATTTCCTTGCACATCCACACTGAGCAAGTGTATTTTTGTAGTTTATCATTTCTCTTTAGCTGGTGTGTTCAGTTACTGCTCATCTCCCTGAGGGATTTTTATTAGTAGTGAAGGAGACTTGCCTGAAAATAGAGTAGCCTGAAATTTGACAAGTTGGACAAATACTTACATTTTTATCTGAATGAAAGAGTGTAGTATTTAAAAAAAGGGTGAGGGAGAAACTAAACATGTTTTGACAGTCTCAGAAGTTACTATGCATTTATTGAAAACAGTGTGATTAAGACACAATTAATTAATTAATTACAGAGGTATTTATTATTCTTATATGGGGAATCATACTGTAAATAGTCCATAAATGTATTTGTACCCATAGAGTCTGAAAGCAAGCAAATGATGCTCTTTTAGTTCATGAACATGTATACTATGAGGGAAAGCTTTACCAGGGTGATTCATTGTGACTAGAAATGAGCAGATCTAGATTTCCCAGAAGATAGGTATGTTCCTATTGACCTGAAGACTAGAGTCCTAGAAGTCAAAGATAAAGTTTGTAGTTGGATCTAATTTATGTATGAAATTGAGGCACAAAAACAGTTTTCAACCAACTGCACCACGACTCACTAGTGGTTTCACACAAGGCTGTCTGTGTATAAGAGTCTTCAGTGAGCATAAAGTCACTTCGAGGTTCATCACTGGTTCCAGTATTAACACAGCAATGAGAATGTGATTAGAGTTTATAATATTTTTAAAAATAAATTGTTTCTATGATAGTGTGTGCTCTTCCCTTTCCCATCATCCATCTTTGTGTCTTTGTTTCATCTTCCTGTTGTCTGTTATTTGTGTATTTAGCCTCTTGCTTTCTATGACTGATCTATCTTCTAGCTCTCATCAAAATTCTCATTTTAAAGTAAAGCATTTATAAACTTACTTATTTTGCCTTTAAAACGAAATGTTGGAAACTGACATATTCCAAATGACAAACAAGCAGAAAAATGTCTTCCACGATGCTACATGTTCCCGCTGTAGAAGGGAGATGGAAGTGTGTTGTGCAATACATAGCACAAAGTGTGTGTGCCTGACAGCAAAGAATGATGGCATCTGGCTTCTGAGCTGCAATACCATGATCAAAATTGGCATTGTTTCCAAACCAGAACTTTCTGTGTGAGAAGAAAGTATCTTTCTTTGTGCAATCTTTGCTGCATAACGACAGCTCTACCTTGGCAGCACCGAGAGTTGGTAACATGACAAATGGTTTCATAGGGACTTGCTAAGCTAGAAAGCGAGGAGGAAGCCAGAGTAAGCACACTATTATTTTCCTTTAGTATTCTTTTATTTCACTCCTTCCCAGGGGCATATGCAGCCCCAGTTTCTATTCAGCGGGATGAACGCACCCCATTGTGTCACATCATGTTTCCATATCTCAAGGCTGTGGGCAGGGAGAGCCATGGACTGTCTGGGGGCCTGTATCTGCCACACATAGTCAGGAAAACAGAGGACTTGTAGTGCTAAGCTGGTTACATGTGGAAATCTTATCACAGCAAAGGGAGTGGGAATTGAAAGTAAACTGTTGGGTTGACACTCTGTACTGAATCTGTACTGTGACTTCAACCTATCTGCAGGGAGCAACTCTGACAGGAGCTGAGCTTAAATAGCCACCACAGCTTGGTCTTACTATATGTACCTTGTGGTCAATCATGATTTGTACCATTACTTATTTATAACAATTCCATCCAGACAGATGTTTCAGTCTGTGCAAATAACTCATTTCCTGTAGGATAGCTCTTTCATGAGTGTGCCCACTGCAATCATTCCCAGAGAAGATGAAGACTCAAGCAGACCAATAGTGTTGTCTATGGTTAGAGGCTGATGTCTTAGTCAGAGCAGTAGCACCACGTTAGTGCCACATTTTAGGATGTTGTTCTATGTTGCTTGCCATCTCTTGATAAATGCATTACTTTAGTTTTCTGTCTTTCAGACTTTAAGAGCTAAAATCCATTCTAAGGAAACGCAAATGTATTGCACCAGCAAAAGTGCTACCGGGAATGGCCTTGTCTACACATACTTCACAGAATCACAGACTGTGAGGAGTTGGAAGAAACCTCTGGGTATCACCCAGTCCAGCCCCTCTGCTAAAGAAGCTTTGCCTAGATCAGTTTGCATAGGAACATGCTTAGGCAGGTTTTGAAAGTCTGCAGAGAAGGAGACTCCACAACCTGTCTGGGCAGCCTGTTTCAGTGCTCTGTCCCTGTGTTCCTTTTGTTTTAGGTGGACCTTCTTGTGCTCTGGTTTGTGCCCATTGCCCCTCATTACATCACTGAGCACCACTGAAAAAAGGCTGGGCCCATCCTTTTGACAGCTGCCCTTTAGCTACTGATCAGCATTGAGAAGATCCCCTCTCAGTCTTCTCTTCTCCAGGCTAAACAGCCCCAGGGCTTTCCTTGTCAGAGAGTTGCTCCAGTCCCCCCATCACCTTTGTAACCTCTGCTGGACTCTCTCCAGTAGTTCCCTGTCTCTCTTGAACTGGAGAGCACAGAACTGGACCCAGCACTCCAGATGTGGCCTCACTAAGGCAGAGGGGCAGTAGAACCTTATTGACCTGCTGGTCACTCTTATTAAAGCACCCCAGGATACCATGGGTCTTCTTGGTCACAAGAGCACATTGCTGGCTCATGATTTCCTTGTTCACCAGGACTCCCACATCCTCTGCAGAACTGCTTTCCAGCAGGTCAACCCCTAACCTGTACTGATCCATGGGGTTCTTCCTCGCCAGGCGCAGGACTCTACTCTTGCCCTTGTTGAACTTCATTAGGTTCCCCTACACTCATTCAGCTGGTCCAGGTCTCACTGAATGGCAGCACAGCCTTCTAGTGTGTCAGCCATTCCTGAGGGTACACTCCATTCCTTCATCCACATCATTGATGAAGATGTTGAACAAGACTCGACCCAGAACTGACCCCTGGGGAGCACAACATTTGATATAAGACAAGAACTTGGAGGACAGATGACTAAAACTTCAAATATAACAGAACTTAAATAATTTTATTCTACAATTGCAAGATGCTTATGTGTAAAAACAGTGTTACAAGTTGAAGACATTGCAAAAATAAATTGCTTATATCCCAGTATTTCACTGATTCCTTTCTCAGCACTCTAGTTTCCACCATCTTTTTCCATGCATGCAAACTTCATTTTCTTACAAGTAGTTATTTTATTTTTGTTTTGAAATAAGAAAATAGAAGGTTGTAGTAAGAGTAGTTTTCATGTATTCTCCATCTTATATTTTTGTGGGCTTCCCCTCTCCCCCCCCCAGTAGTCTCCCTCTCTCAAAATCTCTTGCTAGTTGTACTGATAAAGCAACCCCCACATTTGCCAATAACATTTGCACTCTCCAGGATAATGTTTTTTAGACCGATATACTGTAATATTTAAGAGTAAGAAAACATCTTCTAAGAATTCTTCTTATTTTCACCTTTTGATGTTCTCAACTGCCTTTTTTCTGAAATCTGATGGGTTGCAAGACAAGATTTTAAGTATTTACAACCATCTCTAATAAACCGCTTCATGGATATTTATGAGGTGCTGTTTTAGCAGGCTGTGTTATAATATTAATCAAAATCAAGGCTGCTGCTTGGAAACACTCCAAGAGTTAGATCTTTGCTGAAACCTTTCCAGGTATCTTTATTTTCCCTGTTCCTTTAGGGATTTTTTGGTTGTTAATTTCCAGTTAAGTTATTTATCAGATGATATTTGAATACATATGAATACAGTTTTGACAGAAAGTCAGGAATTCTAAAATTAATCTTTTTTTTAATGTTTATTCAACACTTTCATATTCGTTTTCTGTTTACTTTTAAAGGAAAGGAGTAATATTAGCAGGAAAGGATACAAAGCACCCTGCTGTGCTACTAAAATTACATTGCTCAAGTTTATTGCTTACACCTAGAAATGTCCTAGCATGTTCTGATGACTTGTATATGAAGCCTTGATGCAATTTTCATGTCCATGACTTAGGGGGTCTAATGAATCCAGGAGGCCAAGAGGCCTCGTCAAGTATCTGCTTCAGGTTGAGGATTGTTACTTCTGGAGGCATAACTTGAGACTCATAACTTTTAATTTTCCAGAGCACATAAGTCAGGCTGCCGCTATGTTGAATGATTCAAACCTCCAAGATAGTGAACAAGATTTAGTAGCTATGTTTCAGATTTAGTCCTTAATAATTGTCACAGGTTCACAAAGGCAACAGCAGGTCAACCAGCTACTGGGCACCCAATAAACTGATAATGTATGTACATATTTTTATGCTGAACATACTGAATCCTTCCTTTTTAGCTTATCAACTTAAAAGTCACTCTGATGTAGTCAAACAGGATCAAGACCAGAAATTATTTCTATTAGGTCTTTCTTAGGGTTCAGTACTCAGGCAAAACATGGCTTCTATTTTATGAATCTCCAAAAATTACTGAAGAATTGCTGGGAATAGGACTTAATCAGTTCTTAATTATCTGCTTTAATGCTATCATTTGCCACAAAATAACTGTTGTCGTATACATCCACACATGAAAACTCCACAATAAACCAAAAATCTACAGATACTATATGAGAAAGACCAATGACATATAAATTACTTACATAAAACAGAATCAAAACAAAGCCAATTCAAAGAATAAAAGGTCAATCATGAAATATATTTAATTTAAAAATATTTTTCAGCTGTAATGGTCTGAGACAATACCTTCAGCACATGTCATTTGAAATCTGCAATATCATTTCTGCTACCTTTCCCATTCCCCTTACACTGCAGTCATTGCTTTACAGGAAGCTATAGTTAGAAATTATTGAGGGTGCTGATCATTTCTAATTAAAACATGTCTTGTATGCTTTATTGATATATAGTTATCTTGGCCATAATAAAAGTACTTTGCCACTCAAGTGTAAAATTTACCAGATTTGTGTGGACAAGTGTAGATTCATAAAATACCAAGATTAAACCTCTGTGCACCATGTTAGAACCACCTGCTTGCTCCATCCAATAAGTTGTAACGGCTGATCTATCTGATCACACAGAGACTTCCTCTAATCTTACCACATTGTTTTTGTAGAATCTAGTACTGTAACATTTGGTCAATAGCTTTAGGGAATATCATGGCAAATGTATCTGAGGGGAGATGACAAAGTCTGAGATATAATAAATGTTGATGTTCAAACAGTGTTACAAGAGTGTTAGGAGTTGCCATTGTCACTCTCCCTCTCTTATGAAGCTTCGCTTAGTTCTTTCATATTGAATTTAACTGTTTTGTCTGGTCAAATGCACTTCTACATGTAAAGCCTCACTTTTGCAGTGCTGAAATGGTGCAGACATTCTTGTGCAGATTCTCTGCAGTGAGCTGAATTTCATCCTTATAGATCAAGTGAATAATTAAACTTTAATTTGCCTGTGCCTACATTTCCAACAAAACAAGTTTGCAGAGACTGCAAACATGGTATTGTCAGGAAGGTTATATGCAGAAATCTGCTCTGATTGACTGGGAGTGCGTCAGCTTTCATGTATTCTTCAAATATTTTTCAGCAACAGAGAGAAAGAGAAGGATGCATTACATCCTTCAAATTAACATCAATCAAATTAACAGGTCAAAAAGGCAAATACATGAGGAATGTCAGATACAGTTCTTGCTCAAGTTAAATGGAGGGAATAAGGTGGGTCATTGTACCCATTATTAGCTTGCCATATTAAATAGGCAATTACTTAGGCTTCTGTTGTTTGAGGCAGTTTTTCTGTTTTCCTGTGCTGAACTACTGCCTTCAGTTCCAGTGGTATACAGTTCTAGCTGGTGTGCTGTGGAGAGCAAGGAGAGAAAAGGCTGGGTGCCTGAATTAAAACAGCAGGCAGTAAAATCTATTGTGTTTCATATCTTTAAGTAATTCTGATTTTGTAATTATGAAAATTCTTTTATCCAGTGTGTCAAAGTGCTTTGAAAATTGTTAGTGCAGCTTTTACTTCTCTGTCAAGCAACTACACAGCATAGGTATTACTTGCGGTAATATGATATCAGCTCTTGGAAATTTATCTCAGGTACACTTAAGCTGACAGCCTAAGGGTCAATGCCAAAGAGGTACATTCCCTATGTTTGCATTTTCCAGATGTCAGAGATGAGGCAATGCTGAATGAACTAAGCCCTGCTGCACTTGGAAAGCTCTGTGTAAACTGGGTGAGAAATCCTGAGCCTAAGCTGCATATTCAAACTGCTTTCTCTGCTTCCAAGTACAAATGACAGACAGTATCTGATTCCTTTCCTGGGGTTATCTAGATTGGTACTCACCTCTTTGCAATAGGATGAGTGCTTCTGCAGTTTATATCCCCTGTGGACCTGTCTGCAGGATGTAGCTTGGACATCATGAAAAACGGCTAGATTTTGAAGCAGAGACATTGCCATCTGAGACTGCCTCTCAGTAATCACAGCATGAAAAACTCTAAAAGCAGAATCTTAGTAACGTACAGGTCAGGCAACAGGGGCCTGGTTCTTAACCTCCTCCTTGCTCTTCTGACCCAGAGGGATGTTTAATGGGAGAGGTCTTTGGAGTGGATCTCCTGCTGAAGGCTAGGCTGCTCATGCACTTCTTTAGCTAATTTCCCCTTTACTTTTGGTTGAGGTGTTGGTAGCCTAAAGACTGCACTGAGTTCCGTTAATGTGCAGAGCACATTCACCTTGCATTCAGAAGCTAGCTGCCCATAGTCAATTCTTCCTAAAAGCCATCTGGAAATTCAGTCTTTTTGCTTATACACGCTGCAACAATATCAGCCTTTTATGCAGTTCATATATCAGGCTGCTGATGCTGAAGGGGAGCATTTTATCCTTGATGAGCCTGTTAAAAACAGTTGCTCTCCCCAGGAGTTTAAGATACCCTAAGGGTTTGACTTAAATCCAGCAGAATTAAGAAACGTTAAAGGAGGATCTGCATCTTTAAAGTAGACCCATTGTGTTGTAGATAAGCTTCAGTCAGTATAAGAACTGGGGAAGTTTCACTCCAGTAAGAGCAATGCAATTTGAAATGTTGGCAGCTGATAAGTGCAGGTGAGGATAAAGGCATGTCTGCATCATTCACTTGCATTACATTTTGAATTTATTGTTCTTAGCTGGAAAATCCTGCAGATATATGCACCCTTCTGCTTTTCTATCCGCATTATCTTACTGCTAGCATACTTAATTATATCCTTTCCACAAAATCTTCAGTTGTAATATTCTTTGGAAATATATTCTACCACTTCTCCCTAAAAGAAAATATCCTAAATATCTCTCCAGGCCTTCAACTCCAGAGACCTGTGTTTGTACTGAAAATGCATATGAAAATGTTTCTTTCTTAATGAAGACACTTCTAGAGCCCAAAATTATGCAAAGTTTTGTCCTTATATCATGATAACTGTATTTTCTGCTTCTGAAACTACTGACCCAAAGAGACTTCCTACACTTCAGTCGAACAAACACTGTAGTTGTAGCTGAAGATGAGAAGGTACAATTTGGAAGTGTACTATCTATTCTGGTAAATTCTCACACTTTCCCATACAGATTTGATTCATGTTTCATTCATGCACGGAGAAAATAATGCAACGAGCTTTAATTTACACTACCTGAGGTCCCTTTCAACCTTCATTATTCTAGGATTATATGACACTCTGTGTCTTCAGTTTCAGTTACTTGCATTCAGTTTGGTTTAATGCTTTGATTAAAGAGTTAAATATATATATATTCAAATATATTGGTTTTGTCTATTTTGAGTCTGAAAGTACAAGTACTGTCAAAATTTCACTAGAACACATTTGGTTATGCACTTTCATAAAGCTAGTGTTGCCCTATAATAAAGTCAAATAATCACATTGATTTTCACTTGGTATCTAGACTAAATCTTAAGGAGTATATGTAGTAATTGATTTGTATGCTAGAGTTGCTGCAGGGTTTATTTTCAAAATGAGATTTTGAGGTAGGTTATTTTTTGTTAATTAAATATATTTAAAAGGATTTATGTTATCTTCTTGTTCATAAAAACTGCATTTTCAATGACTTATAAAATGTTAGGGGATCCTCTGCCATAAAGAACCCTTCTTGTAAGATTATACAGGAGTCTGATAAATCCTTATTTTGCATTACTTTTCCCAAAGGAAATCAGATATGGTTATCACTTGCAATCCTATTGTTTTAATGACCTTTTAAGCACACCAGCTGAACATGGCTTTCGATTTTTTAGTTTAGGTCTTAAATTTTTGCTCTATGTTAAGTAATTCTGGTTTTAGTAGAAACTTTTGAATATACATAATGCAGATTTTGTTGAGTAGTATACTTAATATCATTGCCTCTTCCTCTTATCTTTGCTTGGCCATTGCCTCTTGCCACTTCTGGCCTCTTCTGTAGTCCAGGTGGAGAGCTATGGCTAACCTCCCATTGCTGGAGCTGCAAGTGTCTGACGTAGCTGATCAACATGATGACTGGCTGCATGTACCATGTGGGCTCCAGAGTTTCAGAAAGGTGACAGCTGATGGAATGTGTGTCTTTGCCCAGCTATATCTTGAATTTTGGCACTTGTCTCAGATCTCTCCTGAGTCATGTAGTAATTGCAGACATGTAGCCAGACACCCAGTCATTCACCACAGTTTTAAAATAAAATATAGTCACGTGGGATGGGATTATCAGTCAGATAATTTTCATTTCTTTTTAAGTGATCATAAAAGCTCACAATGCAGAAATCAGACTTATTCAGAGGCATATTTAAGCAGTCAAATCTGTGGGTCTTGACAGTGTTGCAAAGCAGCAGAGAAACTTAACTGTTTCTTTGAGTTCTTAATATTGCTCTGATACTTAGCTCCAATGGATATCAGTTGTACGTAAACATGACTGTTAAAATGGCCATCTCATCCTTCTGTCATAGCCTACCTATATTTATCAGATACTGGTGTGGCAGTTCCAGAAGATGACAGCACAGGAAAGGAATGACATCTAACTAATTGTTGATAAATTTGACTAATTTTTGAAATACCTGAGTTCCTAACCTTGATTTGGCAGACTTCATAATGACTTTGCACAGGTGATTTGGTCTTTCTGAGCTTCTGTTGCTTGCCTTTAATGGAAGCAATAGCATTCTTCTATCTTGGAGAGGAGAAGGAGGATACATCTGAAAGATAATAGTAGTAAAGGAATAAACCAGCTAATATAAATACATAATAATTTTTTTTGAAAAGGCAGTCACCAGGTTTTGAACTGGGCTTGCATGGGGCCAACAAACATCATATTTAGATGTCTCCTAGCAGAGTGACTTTAAAGCTTGTCACCTTCAACTGATATACACTAAATGTATTATAAGGACACTTGACATTTATTGAGACAATTATTTAGTCATCAAAACATCTATGTACTTGAGCAAGGTAATCGACCTATTTCTTACCCAAGGGGCTGTAAAAACATACACATCGCTTGCCTCTGGCCTCAAAGAGAATTAGTGACAAATCCAGGTTTACAGTCCACAGGAGGATTCCTGGCCCTCAGTGCTGTGTTTAGACTATTGATGACATCAATCATAGTGAAGGCACAGTGCAGTTGTCAACCTCTCTATGTATTGCTGTTTTTTAAAGATAGCCAACACCAAATCACAAGTACTTCAACATCTTTGCAAGAAGAAAGAGGTCTAGCCTGCATTCTGTCACTGCTGAAAAAAAAATGCAATGCATTTATCACAGGAAAAAGTGTAGACTTAAGATTTAGGCTTCTCACCATGTATGTTATTAGAAACTGCTTGCCTAGGCTGTATTTCATTTAAGCTTTTAGAGCCATCTAAATCAACTTCTTTAGCTTTAGGAAGATAAAGATTGTAAAACAAATTATCTGAGCATCAGGAGACCTACCATGTTGATTTATACCTGCTACCTACTTATGTAATTCACTTGTAAATCACAAAGCTGATACCTATTTTCAGCACTATCTGAGTATTTGGATAGTGCAAGTTTAAATAAAGTAATATGAACATGTGTTCATCTTTTGAAAAGCAAGGAAGAACCACAGGCAAACAAAAGCATTGAAAATGATTAAGGATACCAGGAAAAACAAGGCCATTCTTCTGATGTTGTCAATGCTTAGGAAGTAAGCATCTGCCTGCTGAGGCTTTGTTCTTAATAATATTACCTCTGTAGATCAAGATGTGTTACCAAGAACTGAATACATTTACTCTACCTTTATAAGGCTGTATTTGAGAATCATGTGGTTCTCAAGCTGACTGTAACTGGACGTCTGAAATGAATTTCCTCACAAGTCATTCTAGTTGCATTTACATGCATGTGTGTCTTGGTCATTTAAATAGAAAAATTGTCTGAATTGTGACATTTCCATGGCTATCATGCAGAATCCCTTGCCATCCTAACTCAAGACCAAATATCCATCTTGGTTGTAGCATTCAACTGGGCCAGAGATACCAGCCTCTGTACCTAGCAGTATTGCACAAGATGGTATAGCTAGAATCACAGCCTCGTTGCCTTTGATTTCCCTAACTTGAAGGCTGCAATTTACAGTTGATCCACACTCATTTCTCAAAATCATTGCTTTTGTTCCAATGCCTTGATAACCATAATCCTCTAAAAAAAAAAAAAAAGGAAAATAAAATATGAGCAGTGGTTTTAACATGGCTGTTTCCTAGTATGTTTGATCTAAAGGAAACTATAGAAGTGGAGGGGAAAGGAGACTATGTATTCATTTTCTTTGCCCCCATGAGTTTGGTGGTAGGCAAAGCTGTAGCAGTGTTTAGTGATCTCTCCATTTCCCTTCTTTCTTAATGAACTTGACTAATTAAGTACTGCTTGCATTGTCTGTGGAACTGTTTGTCAATTTTCTCATAATTCTCTATTCATAGGGAAATGATGTGTGTGTGTGTGATATTTTCATATGACTGGCTGTTTGGGTCTTTGCAACACCCCTGAAACAAGCCCTAATCATTCTCTTCCTTATGAAGCTCTTCTGCTAGACAGCTGAAAAAATAACTGAATTCGGCTTTGCCAAGAGCTCTCCTTTTAAACAAAAATTGATATTAAAGAAGTGTAAAGCTGTGCTTTAAGAGTTAATATCTGAGTATAGTAGGGTCTTCATGTTTCCATGGTAACAGCTTAACATGATCAGTAAGTAGAGTGGACTATTTTGCTATGAGGTGTCATTAAAAGAAAAACCATGCTGGGAAACACACATATATCATAGAAGAAAATCTCTTCTTCACTGTTTTGCAAACAGCCAATTCCTTTGTTGTTCCATATTGATACATTGTTTTAAAATTGCTGTTACATTAGAAACAGGAACAGTAATTTACATAGCTTTTAATTACTGTTTTTGTGATTGCAGTGATGCAAATTTAAAGGTGCAACTTTACAACAGAGGTAATCTGACAGCTGCCACTAAACCTCTTATTTGCAATGTATATATTGCCAAATATATTTATTTTTTACAGCAGCTTTTTGTTGCTGCTGAGTTACATAGTTCTCTGAGGTAGTAGAGGTAGGCTCAGCTGCTGGCTTAGTCATTTCTATTAAGAATATATTGATAGCAAGTGTACCAGCAGTGGCCAGCCTTTTCTGCCAAATCTATTATTTTTAAAAGGTCAAAAGCCTACAATGAATGTGATGGGACATACTTGCTGTTCCTTTTTGGTCTGTGTGTGTCACTTACAGGGTGACATGGGAACATAAGGCGTTGTAATATTTTTCTGGAGATTCTTGCTAATGGTTATTACCCGTTTCCTACTGCACATTTTGAAAACAAGCAGAGGGAGTTGCTAGAGTAGAGTAAACTATATTTACGCCTCTTTGGCATGTCACTCTTTTGAATCTGGTCTGGATGGACAGAAAGTTCTGGCTTGTTCATTACTGTTAACTTCCATATAAATGAGGGCACTCTTTGTCATTTGAGGGTGTGCAGCAGCTCAAGATACCAGGCATTATTTTAACATTGTGAAATGAACTAACATCCTTACATATTGCACCATCTCCACAGGCTCTACAGAATGATCTGGACATGCTGTATCAGTGGGCTGAGGCCAATGGTATGAAGTTTAATAAGGCCAAATTTTGGGTTCTGAACTTGGGTCACAACAGGTCCGTGCAATGCTCTAGGCTAGCATTGTGCTTGGCTAGCCAAGAAGGCCAATAACATCCTGGCTTGTATAAGAAATAGTGTGGCCAGCAGGATTATGTTATGTGATATTAGGCCCCTTATCAAATGAAACTGCCTGTTTTCTTTTCTCCTTCCATTGGTTCACAAGCAGTGGACACAAGCTGCAGTACAGAACATTCCGATTACACAGGATAAAATTTTATCATCATGAAGGTACTCAGATATGGATCAAACCCATGATCTCTGTCATGGACTCCAACTGTCAGAGCAGGGGTTCATGGAGGAGTATTTATTCTTTGAGATATTCAGAGCTTGACTATACAATGACCTGAGCAACATGACCTAGCTGGCCCTGCTTTGAGAGGGAGGATGGATGAGTGACCTCCTGAGTCCCTTTCAAAAGAAGTTCTTCTGTAGCTGTGTTCAATAATCCTGTTATTTCCTATACTTTTAATTTTAAACATAAAATACATTTCAACATGGCTTGGTCTCATTTAAAATTGTATAGTGGAATTGAATGTGAAAGCAAGATTATTGGGTAATAAAAAACCATGCTCAGTTGTGTTTTTGCCAGGCTATGGCATGCATTAGTGCCCAGCTGTGCCTCACTGTGTAGAAGAAACATCCATGAGGCTGCAAGCGAGAGAGAGATCTGTGCTGATACAAAGGGTGGGAAAATAAAGAGAGCATGACCAGTTACAGATTGAACCTTGCATGTCAGTCATGAGGAAATGTGTTCCAGAGTTATTTGAGCAGATGAAGAAATCACGCATGAAGATGTCAGTTTGTCTTTGACAGCAGAACATGAAAATCCATTTGCTTTAACTTTGCTTTGACTCACTTGAGTATTTCAACAACAAACATTTCTTGGCAGAAGTATTTTGCTATGCATGTCACAGAGAAGACCTAACTGGTCCTTCTAGACACTAATGTCATATAAATAATATTATAATGGAGCACATTTAATACAAGAGTCAGAATGTGGTAAATATGTAATGTTATATTCAACAGAAATAAATAATTATATTTCCACTGCCAGGAAAGAAATAGTGTGTCAATGGAATCTATAAATCAAGTTATGTCATTCTAACTTAATCAAATTTACCTTGACCCGTGTGTTACCTAGTGTCAGCAACTATTTGCGTCCTTATGCATAACAGTAATGCCGATGACATGTAGAACAGTCTTGCATCTTAGACTTAAAATATATTTCTCACATCTTATTGTTGTCATTTCACTTACTTAATATCAGTTCTATTAAAGTGTAACTCAATAAAATGCTGTTATGATAAGAGTACCTCCTTTCTTTTCAGTTATATCATGGAGGAGTGAACACAGAATTTGCAGTCTTCTTTATTTACAACTTTGTATGAAGTAGTGGTAAATCCAGTGAGGTTGGACAAAGTTTGAGGATAGGATTGTCCACTAAACAGAGTGCTGACCCAACTGGGATTCAGGTAATCTCAGTTTTATTCTTGATTCTGCTTTTGTTTCATCACCCTGATGTTGTGTGTCACTTTCTGTAATGCATTTGTTTTATCCACTTAGATCATAGCTTCAAAGGGACAGAGACTGTTCCATGTATTTATACAGTGCCAAGGACTGTAGCACAGAGTTCTGGAATATACTATTGTACATATAACAACAAACAACAGTTAAAAAATATAGATACACACTTTGATACTCTCCAGTCCATGCAGATCTTATGAATTTCTATGCAGGATCTTTGCTCAGTACTTCAAATGTTAAAAAGTTAGCTGAGGTTTTGTTTGGGGTTTTTTTTGGCACAAAGCTATCTGAACTTCCAAGGCTGTGCTGTTGAGTTGATTTTCGTTAAAAAATGAGGACTGATGCTTTTCTCTTTATATGAAAATCAAGCATATAAGTCTCAGTTTCCAAGCCAAATTTTAATGCCTTCTGAAAAGCTGCATACTGACCCAGGTCTATCAAAAATGCTTTATATAGGCCAACATCTAAAGGATACATTGCTTTGTGTAAGAAAATAAAAAAGGTGGCAATAAGTTGCAAATCCCAAAGCACCTAAGTGAGAGTGGAAGAAAGTGCCTTGAGTTTGCAGAAACTGCAAATTGTGGTTTAGTGAACCTGCTGGAATCTAAGGGAAATGAAAAGAAAAAATGGTGTTAAAAATAATCAGAGAAAAAATACAAATAGTTGAGGGGAATGGGTTAAGGATGACAAGGTGACAAGAAATTTCTGGAAGGTCTGCATTCTGAAAATATGCATCCATCACTATAAGCATTCTTAGCATCTCTACAAAACAGTATCAGACACTTTCTGGAAAAGATCCTGAGACAATGGAAGCTGCGACAGGAGAAGAAGAAAATTGGATGCAGACAAATTACAAGGCAACAGAATGCAAACCACAAGCTTGCCAGTCCTTCTGGATATGGAACAAAAGCAAACACAGATGTGATCATGTAAAAAAAGTATGAAACTCAGCAGGAGGAATGCAAAAGTACAGTCAGTGCTATGAGGCAAGGTATTGTTTTGGCTTTGCTGCTATGAGAAGATCTCCTAGAACTCCTGGATGACAGTATTATTCCTTACTGTGCACAATCTCTGTGGCTTCAGAATGGAATCCAAGGTGAGGCAATTGCAGCAAAATGCTAATAGAGGCTCTGTGATACACAACTTGCCATAGCCTGGTACAGGATTTGGATTCCTAACCTCTTTCAGTTCTCAATTTGCATTTTACGACATTTGTTGAATTTTACTTCTGTTCACAGCTTCCTATAGTGTGCTTCTGTAATGCCACCACTGAAATTGATGTTTGCATGTAATAGTAATTACAGAATATTCAATTTCTATGTGTTACAATTCAGCTGGGTTTTATTCAAAAGTACATTTCATATAGTGTTGTTTTTCTTTCTTGATTGGGAGATCTTGGCTTTAAATCATATTTCCAGAACACCTAATCATCTAATGAACTTCAGAATTATAATTTGTTAGAACAGGTGCCCTTTTAGAAGGAAATAAAGTGACATTTATGCAAATATTTCTTCTAGAAATGAATCTGCTGTCTATTCATAAAATACAAGGAAACTTTATCTCTGTGGTTTCCTTGTTCTAATTCGTTTCATAAATGAATTTAAGACAGCTAGCAAACTGAGAAGAAATTATCCTTGTTGAGGTGTTATTTCATTCAGTTTTAAATATTAATGTGTGATGTTGCATCGTTGTGTAGTACTCTTCACAAAGATGATATAAACCGTTTGTTAAAGAAAATATGAAGCTTCTGAAATGTCTGCTCATAAATGTTTACAAGAGAGATCATAGGTAGAATTATAGGCAAGGAAAAATGAAGAATAGATGAGCCTAGGGAATACTGGGATAAAACATGGCTGGCAAGCATCCCAAGCTGGATTTCTAGATTATGACCTTTTCTTTCATGAAATCACAATATTTTTGCACTTCCAGGCCTGTATCTTGATTCTGTGTATGAAGAGAATATGCATAGTGAAATATCTAACATCAATAATGAAAACTGATGGAATTTTTCAATACCTCTACTGTGGTTCGTGAAAATTGCAGATCTATGAAGTCTTGAAAACCTAGACTCTTGCTATGGTTTGGCTAGTAGAGGCATGACACATACAGTCCTAGAACAGAGTAAGGATATGTTGAGAGCAGAATAGAGAATGGGAAGGACAGACTTAGGATCCTATCAGACACTTATGATTTTGGGCATCAATGTGGTACAAAGGGATTTACAGAGAATCTTTGCATACTGCCTGACTTATCCAGAGTACCCTTCAGTTCCTGGAGCAGCCCAGGCTTGCCCAGGTAATTTCCAACTTAAAGTCTCCTTTCCTACAAATCTCATTCTAAACACAGATTCTTCTGGCCCAGCATGCAAAGCTAAGGCAAATTTATTTCAAAATCTTAATAAAAAGGTAGTGAAATAAAGCTTCCTGTGAAATTCACTGAGATAGAATAAGCAAATCGTAATAGATTTTCTTACATGTTCTCTTTGGGGAATTGTAAGGCAATCCCACAAACAATCTGTTTGTGCCCTGCTCCATTAATTTCACTCTGGTCCACACAAAAAACATCTTGCTCACATAGTTCAGCATTACCATATAAAGATTTTATTGAGTTTCCTTAACTAGATTTGGGCTTTATTATCTGTTTGCCAAATGACAGGCAATACCAATGCAACTGTTTTCTGCCAACATATAAATTATACAAATGTATTTAATTTCATTATAGCAGTTGAATTAATTGTGTATAATATAATATTGAGGATTGTGCTATACAGGAAGAAAAGGAAATTAAGGTGGCAGTAAGCATAATTGAAATCCTTTTCTTGTTTAGGAATTATTTTTTTTTGCATTCTCTTTATGTTTGTTCTTCATAGTTTTGGTTGTCCTATTGTTAATTCCAGCAAAAACAAGTCTTCCAGATTTGTAGATGTTTTGACATGCCACTGTTAGTTCACTGAAATGTGACAAGTATGGAAGAGAACTTCTGATTGGATTCTGCTACAGTATTATGCTATGCTTACTAGTAAAAAAATGCAGAGAAAATTGAATCCTAAAATTATCTGCCTCTCTTCCATTTACTCTCCAAGCCATTTCTTCTATTTTTCAATTATCATCTGGTAATAAATGTGTCATAGAGCAAGATGAGACTTCAGTGGAATAGAGTAACACTGAAGGCAGAATGGAAAAGTCAAAAATATTCAAACTTGTTTGGATGCAAATTTGGTCATTGTATTGAACCAAAAGGTGTGTGCTGCAGAGAAGGAAAGTAGTAAAGCTCTAGAAATTTCCTGTGCTAACAAAACAGTCCTCTGCCACATCTGCCACCAGGCATAAAGACATGCTTGTTTCCAAATGAATTGGTTTATAAAGCATTTAATTCCCTTTGAGTGTTTATCTGGGAATTAAGTGGGGTACAGACATTGGATAAAAGCCATGCCCTTTGGAATTGATGATTAAATTTATATTGGCTGCTATACACAACCAGGATTTTTGTCCTTGTACTGATCCCCTAAATGTCTGAATCTCACTCTCTGTTGTTAACTTCTGCTTACTTGTGTATGAATTTGTCACCAGGAATGTCACACACAAGTGAATTTCCCATCCATTCAAAGACATTTGAATTCCTGAGGAGGAATCTCAAGAGAAGGAAACAGTTTTCAGATTTTCAATTTATCTGTAGCCTGAAAGGAAAATGACTGTAAATTCTGGAGCTTCTGCAACTAATTCTAGGGGGGACAGTTTGCTAGCATTTGAATCACTAGGAACCAGCTTGTTGGGACTCCAGACATCATTTAACCTAACTATGCAGAACTCTCAAAACTCTTAAGAGTACCCTAGTATGTTTTCAATATGCTAGGTTTAGGAATTATGCAGTTACCTATTCCAAATGTGTTTCTGCCTGAAAATACACCAGTTTTCCTGAATAACTGTGTGAAGTTGGTGGGATGCCGATTTGCAGTCTCTTCATTACTTTACAGCTGGAGCTAGATAACTGTACTTTATAGAAAGGACCAGTAACTTAGTTTATGTGGCTACCATTGTGCATATGACACATCTGCTCATTTCTTGATCTCATCATCCCTTTCATCTCATTCATTTTGACTCTTTAGTTGCTCAGCTAAGGGAGAGAGGAGCAGACCTTAATTTTGAGATGTCAGTTCATTTCTCAAGTCTTGCTAATTCTGTGAAGTTGCCAGTTAAAAGCCAGATTTAATGACAGTTGAGCTTATGATTCTTCTGATGAGCCTAGGTGCAGGACCTTACCCTTGGACTTGTTGAACCTCTTTTGGTTCTCATGGGCCTACTTTTCAAGTTTGTCCAGGTTCCTCTGGATGACATCCTGTCCTTCTGTCATGTCAATTGCACTATTCAGCTTCATAGCATCTGCAAACTTGCTGAAGGTGCACTCAATCCCCTTGTCTATGCCATTGATAAAGACATTAAAGAGCACCAGTGCCAAGACAGAGCCCTGAGGGGCACCTCTCATCACTAGTCTCCACCTAGACACAGAGCTATTGACCACAACTCTCTGGCTGCATCCATTCAGCCAATTTCTTATCCATCAAATAATCCACCCTTCAAATCCATGGCCCTCCAATTTAGAGATAAGGAAATGTGGATTGCCTGAATAAAACTAGTCTAGGAATCTTGACATGACATTAGCTTTTGAACTGTGTATAACTTTCCTACAAAAAACGGACAATATTTTTTTGTGTGGCTGCACAAGGAATGTGCAGGAAAGGAAAAAAAGTTCTGCCTATATTTCTAGTCAAATTTCCTATCATATGCATTCAAGATAAATCAAATTAAGAGAGTAATGTGACAATATTGCTTAGTAGCATACTGGCCTACTGATTTCAACATAGGTATTACTGACTCATGCCATGTCACAGAGGAAAATTTATCCATTTTACAGAATACGTGTGTAAGTTTTGAGAAGCTGCAGGGCAAAGTATTTGAAGTCCAGTATTTCCAAGAGTAGAAATTTAGTTTCTTTAGATCTTTCAGCGCTAGAAAGAGTGACAGTGAGCACAGAATGAGCCTATAGAGGAATCCATAATTTCCTGTGAATTACATACTTATTGATCTAAAATAAAAAGAAAATGAATTTGAATAGTATTTTTATATGTCTTTCCAGGGAACTGTTGTTAGATTTGACAATCCTAGATATGTAAATAATAACCTGCATCTGATTAGTTATTGCTTTTTTCCCTAAAGAGTCTCAGACTTCTTATTCACCACTTCATTACTGAATTTACGAATCTTCAGCTAAACTTGGAAATCTTTGAGGACAAAAAAAGGAGAATAGACTAAGTAACTTCCAAAGACACCCATGCTTCTGTCCCCTGCTAGTCATCTTGGTTATACAGGGATACAAGTGATGCCAAAAATTCTGAAAAATAGGCAGTAGGCACAAAGTTAATGGAGAAAGATAGAGTTACCTTTAATTAGAAGCTTCCACACCTTCAGGATCCTGGACATGGACACGCACACCCATCCCAAGGGATTACCCCTTTTATACATTTTATTAGTAATTAACATATTGATATCTATAGCCAACCCTGGCACTAGAATTTCCAATAGCCCACCCCCAGTGGTCTTCAGCTCGGCCCCTCAGAGAGGCCCCACGTGGGGTTTGGCCCTTTTCTTCTGTTTTGTCTTCAGGCTATCTGCAGATGGCTTCTTCAAAACATCACGTCCTTGGCGAGGCATGGGAAAGTCCAAGATTGTACCTTAGGAACAGGCCTGGTGGTTCCTAATATGTGATCAATCCAGGATGCTTCGCATAATTCTAAAAGTCCTAAAAATCTATAGAATACACTTAAATCTTTAGGCATCACAAGAAAGGGATGGATTCACTCCAGCCAGAAGAGACTACATGGAGAGCTAAGAAAATAATTCAGGCTATATGTCAGTGCTGACTTCTGCAATGACTGTTTGATGTAGTTCTCTGTCTTGTAACCTGGATAAAGTTACTTCTTCCTCAATCAGGCTATTTCTTCATTTAGCCTAGTAAGAGAGAAGTTAAAAGAGGCAACCCAACAAAGTTCTTGTCCAATGCTATTATCTGTAAAGGCTCATTGTAAAAACTGATTTTTATTTCATTTATAACTTCCAGTAGGAAAACTTCACACAGTAAGGTTGGAAAGACAGCCCCCTCGCTATTGTTCTCCACTTTTGATTTGCTGTGAAAGGATGCTCTATTTTAAGAATCATGATTGTCTTCTTTTAAGGGCAATTTTAGAACTGTTCTCTTCAAGCAGAAGTAGATGAAGGTGGAGATAGTAAATCCAGCAAAGTATATTATAAAGGCCTAATAAATGCTAGGGCCGCAGTATGTACTTTAGCCTAAGGGGATCAAGACCATTCTCTCTGTGTCTATCTTACACACACACATTCCCCGATCATAACAAGATTAAATACAGATTTTAGTGTATTTATGTGACAATTCTAGCATAGATCAAAATATAGGAAAATGGAACAAATAGGCATCTAAATTAAAATAGGATTTTCAAATACTTTAGCAAAGCATTTTTTAATCTGACATCTTTAAGCCACTGCCTCACCAGAATGAATCTTGAGATTAGTTTTCAGAATTTACTACCACACACATCTAATATTGTTTAAACTAGATTTGATTAAATAGTTTTTCAGGCTTAAAAATAACAGGATTGGTTGTACCTTGTTAAGGGGATGGGAAGAAAATAATGTTAGGAATGTAGTAAGTATGTTTGGGATCATCTTATAACAAGTGGGCATTTTTCACAGCATTTCTGGGCATTTCCTTCAACAATGAATAGTTCTTCAGCTTTGTTTACTCTAATTTTTAATCAGCATTTTACCAAAGAATTTCAAAATTACATAAATGAGAAAGTAAACTCCTTTCACTTAGACTCTGCCAGCAAGAAACATCACTTACCAGGCAGTTGAAAACAGTATCTGCTTGGACTCATAGAGAGAATGGAAAGTACCAAAGTCTAGCAAAAAAAACGCTCAAAAGCAAAAAACCAAAAGTTTATGGAATTTCCAGGTTATAGAAAAATGAAAAATTTTAAGTTCTGAGATACTTAGACAAACTAAATACAGATGACTATACAGTTTTGTAAATACATTGCAGCCAATTGAGTATTGCTTCTGATGTCTTAATGTTTGAGGCTTGGGGAGTGTTTACTGTCAAGGCATAAGCCTGTGAAGTTATAAGCTTCAGCAAATGAAAAATTCTCAACCCCACTCCCCCAAAAGGGCTTACAAGAAAGACAGAAAAAGACTTTTCAGCAGGACCTGCTGTGATAGAACAAGGGGTGGTGGTTTGAAACTAAAATAGGGGAGATTTAGATTAGATATAAGGAAGACATTTTTTACACTGGGGGTGGTGAGACACTGGAACAGATTGCCCTGTCCCTGGAAACACTCCAGGTCAGCTCAGACAGGGCATACTGCAGTACGGAGTTGTACTAGATGACCTTTAAAGGTCCTTCCAACCCGAACCATTTTATCACAGTATGTCAGGGGTTGGAAGGGACTTAGAAAGATCATCTAGTCCAAACCCCTGCCAGAGCAGGATCACCTAGACGAGGTCACACAGGAATGTGTCCAGGCAGCTCTTGAATGTCTCCAGAGAAGGAGACTCCACAGCCTCCAGGGCAGCCTGGTCCAGTGCTCTGTCACCCTAACTGTAAAGAAGTTCCTCCT